>OY986964.1:13083459-13128459 GCA_963920575.1 Narthecium ossifragum | reverse complement strand
TTTTAACTTTGCGTTAAATAAATCATAACGTCATCAAGTATGTTTTGATTCCAAAAACGATCAAACTAAAAGACACTTTGATGAAATCTGAAAGAGAAATGTTTTGTGTACATGGCCATGTACACACATGAGAGGAGATAGATAGAGAGAATGAAGAGGAGAGAGTGGAAAGAGTGAGAGAGAATGGGAGGGAGATGGCAAAGGTGGCATAGCCCCCTGAATGCCACGACATGGCATATACCTCAATCAAAGCCCAATCTGAAATGGAGATGAATTGATATCAAAATCTTGATCAAAGTTAACAAGCTATTATTGATGTGGCAATGCAAATTAAAGGGATGATTTTAGGGATCAAATTTAGCAAAATATTATTGATTATTGATGATATGGCAAATCATTTGATGATTTGAGGTACAGATACGGTAGTCATGATTTAAAGGACTTATATATAATTAAATAATTTTTTAGGGACTAACATGCTAAAAACCCAAAAACAATATTTTTCTTCACTTAGGCTGTGATTTCATTGGATTGTTTGGTTTGGGGACAGAAAATGTGAGAATAAGTGGAGATGAGGGAGTCTCGAGATAAATAGAAAAAGTGAGGATAATGAATTTTGGGTAGAAAATGTGAGGATAATGAATAATAATTGAAAAATGAGGATAAATCAATAATAATTGTTTAGGAATAAAGTGATTTTGATGTTTGGGATAAACTACACTTATCCCCGTCATATCCCCGATTCAAATAGGGGCTTAAGGAGCTATACCCACCCATACTATAGGAAATTCGACCGTTGACCGGTCAAATAGTCAAAGTCAAAATCCTATTTCACACTTAAGTATCAAACGATTGCAGTTGAGTTCTACTCTTTCAAATTAATGAACCAGAGATGTCAAGTAATATGGAAATCTAGATTAGACCTAATTAAATAATCTAATTATCAAAATTAACCTAAGAAAAGCTTTGAATTATCTAATATTACGGAATTAAATAAAGCATAAAGATCAACTTAAATTACTGAATCTAAGGAATGCATTTAAATCTATGGATAAACTTAATCTAAGAAAGCAGTAACTTACTCTAATGGAAAACAGTAAAGAAAGCTGTAAGAAAAGCAATAAAAAGGACTAATTAAACCTAAATTAATCTTAAAATACTCCTATGATCATGAATAACGAAAATAGTAATTAAAAGACTAATTTAATCTTACTCCAAACTAATTTAACTTAATTAAACTATGGAAAAGAAACGGACAGAAAACGGAAACAGAAAGAAATCCATTAATCTAAAACTACAAAACAGAAAAGAAAAGAGGAGAAGACGATTAAAACGACTACATTATCGAAATTATACTAAGAAAGCAATAAAAGACGCCATTAATCAAACTGAAAGCTTTATTAATCAACTTACAGGTACAAAAGAAACGAAAGCCATGCTTAAGAGCAGGTTACAGGTTGTCGGGGGGGTTTTACAGTAGAGAAGAGAAGCTATTTATACTAAGGAACTGAATAACTGCTCCCGCCTTGAGGGTTGATGGCGTGGAAGGAGGAGATCGTGTGCGAACTGCTCCGTAACAGCTTCTCCCACGTTCTTGTCTGGTTTGGAGAGTACACGTGATTGATTCTCGTTCATTGCATACGTCATGATTATGCTGGCTTACTTATCGTTTCTTGTCCACGTCATACATGCATGTGTTTTTTAACCATATTTGGCACACGTGTTAATTGCTTTTGGACGATAAAATTGAGTAACATGTCCAATTGTGACTTTTGGGCGATGATCGTCCATAGTCCTTTAAATGACGGTGCCATATGGACGATATCGTCCATTTGGTTAAAATTTTATCGTCCATTTTGGTCGATAGATTCCATCGTTTCATTTGGTCGATAGACTCTATCGTTCATTTGGTCGATAGGTTTCATCTGGTCGATAAGATTATGTAGTTATCGTCCATTTAGTAATTGTCTTTTGCTTACGTGTCCGTCATTTATGAGTTAGCCATTATTTTGACTAACACTCTCATTTGTAACCAAAACCATTAAGAGGTTTAGTTCTTGAAATCAATCTTTCTATCTCTCCCTGCTGGCATCTATTCTTACAGAAGATCCCCGTACAAGCAATCATCCTATGTTGTTTTTTGAATTTGATCTTGGATTTCTAAGCTTTCAGTTTATGTCATTTGAACAGTTGATTGTCGTAGGGCACATATCTATATCAGTCCTTGCACTATTCCAGCCGGTTCTCGACGAGTTAATAGAAAGTGTAGCTTGGGGAAGTATGCGGCTATAGCGGCAAATTCAGATATCAGAATGGTATTCTCCGAAGGAAAATAACATTTGCGATAGTCAGATAGTTGAAGAAAAGATTAAAGATGGTGTCTAGCTTTCTCGGATGTTCTTTTATTACATTTAGCCCCCCATTGGATCGGGGTTAAGAGAAATAGGGTTAAGGGGTTAGGGGTAAAAAAGTGCGGATAAGAAATGAGCGTAAACTTAATTCACTTTTGACGTTTGGCTTAGAAACAAGGATAAGTTATGGGTTAAACTTGGGATAAAGGTAAAAATTATAAAGTGTATAAAATATATAATATTATAATAATGGGTAATCTAGTGGGTTAAAATTATAATATTAAAATTAATTATTAAGTTAATTAAAATGTTTGTACATAAAATGCATAAAATATATAATATTGCATCAATGCATCCCCATGCGGTCCCACTTATATTAAAGTAATAATAATATTTTAATATTTATTATTAAAATAATATAAAATAATGTTTGTACACATTAGTGCATCCCCATGTAGACCCATTTATATTAATATAATAATAATATTTTAATATTTATTATTAAAATAAATATAAAATAAAATATTTTTTGCATAATGTAGATCAATCATGATATGAAATGTGGCATGTGGACCCACTTATATTAATATTTTATTATAATAACATATGAATAATATTATTAAATATTTACACGTAGAAAAATAAATACGCATAAAAAATGTTACTACACACGTAACCATTTTTATACCATCATAAAAATATTTGCATGTATTTTTAGAAGCGCATAAAAAACTCTTAAGAACGTAAAAATTTTTTCCTATGCGTAGTGTATTAAATAATATCAATAACATATTATTATAATAAAATATTAATATACGTGGGCCCCCACATGCCACATGTTATACCATGATTGGTCCACATCATGTAAAAAATATAATATTTTATCATTCTTTATATATTGACATCATCAAAATAATATTAGAATATATTTTATGGGTGTAAATGAGAGAGAAGCTTAACCCCATTTTCGGGTTTAACTCCTCTTAACCCCAAAAGCTTAACCCCATATGTGTTTTGGGATTAGAATGAGGTTAACCCCGTTTCTTACTCCCGTTATCAAACGGGGGCCAAAAGCTTAACCCCGCCTTGAGGGTTGATGACGTGGAAGGAGGAGATCGTGTGCGAACTGCTCCGTAACAGCTTCTCCCACGTTCTTGTCTGGTTTGGAGAGTACACGTGGTTGATTCTCGTTCATTGCATACGTCATGATTATGCTGGCTTACTTATCGTTTCTTGTCCACGTCATACCTGCATGTGTTTTTTAACCATATTTGGCACACGTGTTAATTGCTTTTGGACGATAAAATTGAGTAACATGTCCAATTGTGACTTTTGGGCGATGATCGTCCATAGTCCTTTAAATGACGGTGCCATATGGACGATATCGTCCATTTGGTTAAAATTTTATCGTCCATTTTGGTCGATAGATTCCATCGTTTCATTTGGTCGATATTTTATCGTCCATTTGGTCGATAGACTCTATCGTTCATTTGATCGATAGGTTTCATCTGGTCGATAAGATTATGTAGTTATCGTCCATTTAGTAATTGCCTTTTGCTTACGTGTCCGTCATTTATGAGTTAGCCATTATTTTGGCTAACATTTTGCCCCCCATGCGGTAATCGAGGAGACACTTTAATGACGAGGTAACCGCATCATCCGGGATTTGACCGTTTTGCCTAGGTTTTCAAATTTAATCATGACGGATGTTTAGGAAAATGAACCGCTGCGCCGTTTCTTTTCTCTATCCAAATCTTTTGGGATCCAGCATTTAAACTTTCTGGCAAGTAACGACAAAAAACCCTTTATTTAAATCTCTTCCTTCAGCCAGAAAAGAACTTTCTTCGTCTGTCTTCTTCTTCAAGTCTCCTAGGGTTTTATTGCTCTTCACCTACCTGCGCGGCGGTTCTTTGTTCTTTTCCTCTTAACTCCGGCGTCTACACTCGTTCGTCATCATTGTGCGTGAGATTAAAGTTGACAACGCTGTGCAGAAGGAGGTGATGTCCGATGTGGGAGATTTCAATGAGAACATGAAGTCAGATGACATCAGGAGTGGTTATTTGGTCCGGGAAGGTGATCCTAACTCTCAGTTATGTATTTTGGGTCCTTGCTTCGTTCCTGAGAGTATTCCTTCCCTTGGTGCCGAGGAAGCTTTTCTTGTACATTCTTTTCCTACTTCTGTCGATTTGCCCTTTTCTGGAACCCTAAATCTCTCTTCCCTTTCTTCAAAAAACCCCATCATCTCATGGCCATTGGTTGATGACACGTTTGTCAAATGGTATAATAGGATGATTAGCTATTCTGAAACTAGGTCAATTTTTTCTGAGGCGGGTATCTTAGATTTCTTGGACTTGAGCACCAGGGTTCCTCTTCAAGATTCTAATTTGCTTATTTCATCGCTTCTCTTTTGGTCGACAGAATATAACAATTTTGTCTTCCCTTTTGGTTCACTCACTATTACTGTATTGGACATATCGCTCTTAACTGGCTTAACTCCACTTGGTACTTCTGTATCGGCCAATATGGACGTACCCAAGAAAGAAATCATTTTTGAGGCCGATAAGAACTATACCCTTTTCATTAATTACTATGCCAAGTTATCTGAGAGCGATGGTCCTCCAAACTCTCTTGAACGATTAGCGTTCATTTACTATTGGCTTTGTAAATTTGTCCTTTGCCTTCCTGCCAAAAAACCTGTCAAAAGGTACATTCCACTCGCTCGGGATCTTTCCTTAGGCAAACAAGTTTTTTCTCTTGCTCCTTTTATTTTGTCGGCCATTTATCGAGGCATGTATCTTGTCCTTGAGCCGTTGAAAGAAGGGGGTAGCTTGACGGGATTTGGTCCTTTGTGGCTCGTCCAACTATGGCTTAGAGCATACTTCCCTGATCTTCATATGCCACCTTCATCCTCATCGGCCAGAACTCAAGGCCATTTGTATCTTTCTTCATCTTCTATTCCCAAGTCTTTTCGACAGGCCTTCAATTATTTCTATACTCTGTCCAATTTTTCTTCTTATCGCCCATTCAATCCTGAGTCTCACCCATCGTCCATTAAGCCTTTGCTAGATCTTTCTTCAGACTTAGAGTCTGATGATAAAATATTGGCTTGGGCTCGTTTTCTTATCGGCCGTGACCTTCATTTTGATACGGGTTGGGGCAAGGCGAATAATAAATGTGGAGTAGAAGTTTATGCTCCCAATTTTGCGGCTCGCCAATTTGGCCTTAAACAATCTTGGCTTGTGCCACCATACTTTAGTTTCAATATCGTCGCTAGAGGACGATGTGTCTTCTCAGAGATCGAGCGGGTAATTTATGTGGACAAGAGAGAATTGCTCCTCATTAAGAGGTTTAGGCTTAGATCTTTTGAGCCTACTAGTGAGATTGAAGCTAGTATCACGGATAGCTGGAAAGAAATGGTCGATGAACGTCTTTTCTTTGCTGACAAACATCTGGTTTTTGAAAAGTTCATTCCTCCAAGGGAAAAGAGAAGACAAAAGCAAGTGGCTGCTAGTCATCGACCAAGCAAACGAAAGACAAAAGGTATATCTCCATCGTTCTCCTTAATTTTTTGATATCCTTTCTTCATCTAATACAATATGATCGATAGGTTCAGACGATGAGGGTGATGCGCCACCTAAAAAGAAGCGCGGTAAAGGAAAAACCGTCGTCCAACCTCAACCATCTTCTTCTCCAAAAAATAAATCATCTCCTCGATCGATAAATTCTGACGATGAGGATGATGAACCGCTTACAAAGAGACGTAGTAAAGGAAAAACTATCGTCCAACCTCAACCATCTTCCTCTCAAAAAGATCAATCATCTTCTCGGCCAATTGCAGAGGAAAAGGTTGATTCTCCTGGCAGCAGTCATCGAAGCAGTCAATCTGCTCATGATAAGTAAGTATCATAATGTTTTTCCTTTCCTATTACACTTGTATTCTTCGTTTGATACTTAGACTTTTATATCTTCAGGACTGCTGTAGAAGTGGGCTCCAGTACTCCAAGCTCCTTGTATTCTTTGTCTCCTTCTCGACCTACAACCAAAGTTCCTGAGGTTGTGGTTGATACATCTCCATCACAAATGATCGAGGAACATCCTCCAACCTCTCCTGATCATGCTGATGAGAGTGTGCCTCCAACTTCCTCGGCCAAATCTTCCTCAAAAACCAAGGCGCAAGTACGTTCTGGTGGTAGATTCAAACGACTCGCCCAAAAGAATATAAAAGTATAGATAACTTTTATTTTATTGATGATCGATTTATCGACCATTCTCTAATGTTTAAACTTTTTTAGGAATCGAGGAAGCAAAATTCTGTCGGCCAAAATTCTGGTCGAGAAGATGAGGATGAAGACGATAATAATATCTTTGACGTCTTGAATACGACTCCATCTAAACCAGGTTTGTCATTAACTGGTAGAAAACTCGTTCATGGTCCGTATAGTTTTTTACGAGACCTTGGTAATGCGAGTTTATCTTCTGTATCAGTTCTCCTAATATCCCAGCTGCTCCAACTCAAGTTGAAGATCTCTCGGCCAAAACTGCTAAGCCGGGCATCGCTGCTTCTCCAGTTGTCTCATCAACAGAGGCACTACCTGCATCCCCAAAACCTCGTCGCGGTGTCCCTAAACCAGTAATGGCCGATATTATATCGCCCACTTCTCATGTTCCAACATCAACTATTGATGTTCACACAAGGGCGACTATTAGAAGCCCTACAGCTGCTCCCTCTACGATGAAGGCTTCAACTTCATCTTTTGTTACCCCCACTGCTCAACCATCCAGCTCTACCTCTTCACAGGTATTCATCGCTCAATTTGATTTTGTCGATCATTTAGTGTTAAATATTACTGAATACTTGTTCTTTTCAGGGCGATCTCGCCCATTTAATGAATATTGTCCAGGCCTTCTCGGATTCCTGGCATTCTATAGTGGCTGCCAAGAAAACGGATGTTGACCCTGAAGTTGCACAAGGGAGTCAACATGAAGAGTTCAGGTGAGCCCTATCTCAATGTCTTGTAGTTTTGGATAAACTACCTGAAGAAGATCTCACCAGATCAGACAGCGAAGCACTGGACCAAGCTATAACACCCTTTCTCTCTGTGGATCCAACAATCTTAGGGTTTTCGTCTAGTGATATGGACGATATCCATAACATCAAAATCAAGATTGAAAGTCTGACTGCTGAGAGGAACAACTTGATGAATGAGATAGTTCTTATAGGGGAACGTCAAGAGCGGCGTACCCATATCAAAGACGTCATCAGCAATCGTGTCAAACAACTTCAGAAAAATACTGATGATATTGGCGAGACAGAATCAGAGATCCTTGGTTACCAGAACCAAATGAAAGAGTTAGAGTAAAAAATCGCCCAGTGTACTACTAAGAAGAATTATCTCCTTCGCGAAACTACTCAATTGGCTGAGGAGGGCAACCAAATGATGCAAGAGTACGTCGCTTTGGAGGCGAATTCCTCAAAAGATCGCCAAGTCGAGTTGAAGGGTGAGCTTGTGAAGAACAAGCAACGCTTTAGGGCAGTCCGAGAAAAGATTGCTCTTTTATCTCAAAATCTCTCTTTGAAGAGATAAATTTTTCTTTGCCTGATATGAGCGATAAGATCTTGTAATGCCACACTTTTGGCCGATATTTTGTAATGAACATATTTGTTAATTACTCTCGTCCAAATCTCAAGGACGTACTTTGTTAATTGCTATCGTCCATATTTTAAGGACGTTTTTCTTCTGTCTTTTATTCCATTGATGGGTAATACTTCTTAATGTACCGACCATTTATCATTGATCGATGCAACCCACCATCAATATTCCGCAGTTTATATGATCCATTTGGAAATACTTGATCGACTAAGTATGGTCCTTCCCAGTTAGGCGACCACTTTCCATATTTGGGATCATTACGATCTATAGGTAGGATCGTTTTCCAAACTAGATCTCCTTCTTGAAACTCTTTTGATACTACTCTTTTATTGTAGATATCGGCCACTTTTAACTTTTGCGCCTCTATATTTTCTAAGGCAATAGCTCGTTGTTCATCGAGTTCTAAAAGATTATACATTAATGCATCTTCATACTCTTCACTAGTTGAGCGATCTTGTTCCATAACTTTGGGCGATAGAACATTTATCTCAGCAGGTAGTACCGCCTCTTGACCATAAACTAATTGATAAGGCGTAACCTTAGTACTAGACTTAGGTGTAGTTCTATGTGCCCATAACGCTCTTAATAAACCTTCATGCCTTGGGTTATCGTCCATCATCTTTCTTATGATTGACTTGATGGTTTTGTTGGACGCCTCAACTTGTCCATTAGATTGGGCATAGTAGGGTGTAGAATTGGCCATATTAATTTTATACTCAGCCAAAAAATTCTTTACTCTAGAACTTACAAACATTGTCCCTTGATCGGACACAATTGTTTGTGGAATGCGAAATCTACATATGATGTTTTCCCAAATGAAATTTATCACTTGATCATCAGAAACAGTTTTTAATGGAATTGCTTCCACCCATTTAGTAAAGTAATCTGTCGCCACAATTACAAACTTGTGCAACATGGACGATGGAGGATAAATTTTTCCTATAATGTCTATCGCCCAACATCTGAATGGCCAAGGTTTAACAATGATCGATAATTCACTTGTTGGAGCTCGCTGTAATGGACCATGTCTTTGGCATGCCTCACATCCTTTGGCATACATAGCACACTCCTCCCCCATGCGCGCCCAATAAAAGCCACTGCGCATTATTAGCCAACGCATTTTGATGCCAGACTGATGTGCTCCACAAACACCATTATGTATCTCAGCCATCGTCAATTTAGCCTCATCAGGATGCAAACATCGCAATAAGACTCCATCTGGTCGACGTTTATATAAAACGTCGTTTTGTAGAAAATAATGTATCGCTTTAAGACGGATTTTTCTATCGACCTTAAGCGATGGGTCTTTCAAGAAATCGACGATTGGGGTCCGCCAATCTGGTTGGCTATCGATTTGACTTACCTCACCTGGCCGATGATATCGCTCTAGTGCAGATTGTATTATACCAGAACGGAAATCGTTCGTGCCCCCCAAGTGCTTTAACACTTTATAACCTAATGCTATTTGGGCGAGGGTATTAGCCTCATCGTTCTGCAATCTTGGAACGAAGAGTAATTCAAAATCGTTAAAACGATCTAACAGCATTAGAGCGATTTGATGAAATGGAATTAAAATATCGCTTTGGCATTTATAATGTCCAAGTATATGATTTATCACTAATTGTGAATCACCTTTGATTTGTACATTGGACACTCCTAAATCTAACAAAATTTCTAGGCCGATGATTAGAGCTTCATATTCAGCCTGATTGTTAGTACATAATTGCGATAGAGTATACGCAAATTTATATTTGCGTCCAATGGGCGATATGATCGTGATCCCTAGACCAGCTCCATTGATAGTTTTAGAACCATCAAAGTACATCGTCCATGGGGTGAGCGATACGTTGTTAATTTCTCGCTCTAACTCCTTTGGTATATCTACGCAAGGATAGTCAACTAAAAAATCGGCCAATGCTTGGCCTTTAACAGCCTTCTAAGATACAAATTGAATATCAAACTCAGCCAAAGTTAAAACCCAATAACCAATACGCTGGTGGAAAATTGGTCGGGAAAACAAGAACTTTAATACATTGAACTTAGATATCAAGTAGACTGTTACAGGTTTTAAATAAGCTCTAAGCTTGGTACACATAAAATACAAGGCCAAGCATAACTTTTCTATGGCCGAGTACTTCTGTTCATAAGGTAACAACTGTCTACTTAGATAATACACTGCTCTCTCATATCCATCTTTGCCTTCTTGCGCCAAGAGACCGCCTATTGATCGGTCTGCTGCAGCGATGTAAAGCTTCATGGGTTGTCCCAACCTTGGCGGCGCCATAACTGGTGGCGTTGATAAACAGTGCTTCAAGCGTTCAAAGGCTTGTTGATGTCGCTCTTCCCAGACAAAGTCGTCTTCATTCTTTAATCTTAAGAGCGATGAAAACTCTTGAGTTTTACCTGCACAGTTAGCAATAAACCTTCTTAAAAAATTCACTTGACCAAGAAACTTTTGCAGTTCTTTCTTAGTCTTTGGAGGACTAGCCTCTATTATAGACTTTGCTTTGTTTTGGTCAAGTTCTATTCCTCGCTGATGGACGAGAAAACCAAGGAAATTCCCTGCTTGCACACCAAAGGCACATTTCAAGGGATTTAACTTTAAATTATATTCTCTCATTCGCTCAAAAGTTTTGATCAATTGTGAAAAGTGATCGGCCATAATCGGTGACTTCACTACTATGCCATCAACATAAACTTCAACAAAGTGGCCAATCATATCATGAAAAATCAAGTTCATCGCTCGCTGATAAGTAGCACCAGTGTTTTTTAAACCAAAGGGCATAACAACCCACTCATAACTTCCAAGTGATCCTGGACATCTAAATGCCGTTTTATGAACATCATTATCGGCGATATAAATTTGATTATATCCAGAATACCCATCCATAAATGAGTATATTTCGTGCCCAGCGGTAGAATCAACTAAATTATCAACCGATGGCATTGGGTACTCATCTTTGGGTGTAGCCAAGTTTAAGTTTCTAAAATCTATACAAACTCTAAGTTTGTCATTTTTCTTCTTAACTGGCACTATATTAGAAAGCCACTCTACATACCTGGCCGTTCTAATAAAGTTTGCGTTTAACAATCGTTCAATTTCTTTCTTTACTTCTGGGATTATGTTTGGAGCAAAGCGTCTAGGCGCCTGCTTATATGGTTTGAAATTTGGTCGAGTAGGAAGCTCATGCTCTACAATATTCCTATCTAAACTAGGCATCTCTTTATAATCCCATGCAAAGCAATCTTTATATGAACGCAAAATAGCAATGAGTTCGTTCCTTACCTTTTGGTCGATAAGTTTACTGATGAAGGTTGGGCGATGCTCTGTGCCATCACCAAGGTCGATTTCTTCCAATGGGTCTTGAGCTTGCATATTTCCACGTTTGCCATAGGGGACTTCTTCCTCTTCTTCTTGGGGAATCTCTTTTAAACAATCTAAGTCGTTCTCTTCTTGTGCAACGAACGCTTCCACTTGATAAGCCATTAGTTTGGCTTTTAAGGCCGTTACAGCGGCCTGATTTCTTTCAGAGTCTGAACTCATCATTTCTGACTAGTGGCCGGTGATCGGCCAGTTTTGGATGCAAAAACCACTGAGGTTGGTCTTGCCGGATCAAACAACTCTGCTACACGCTCTTTTAGCATAACTCCATTCTCAGATACCACCTTGAGTGTGTCTTCAAACTGAAGGAATTGCAAGGGCCCATAATTGCAATCATAGAAAGATGCCTCCAAGGCATGCGTATCCATACTGTATGGCATGTTATCGGCCATAACTGACTCTACATTTCCTTCGTCATTCCATAAGAATAAACACTGATGAAGAGATGACGGAACACACTGACTGGCATGAATCCAGTCTCGACCCAGCAGCACATTATAGCTAGTCGATGAGTCCATGACAAAGAACGCTGTCGTTCTTGTTACACTTCCAACCTTAATATCCAAAGGAAGGATTCCCTTTGCTGGGGCTGGAACTCCACTGAATCCGGTTAGTGTGATATCTGTGGGGATAAGATCACTATCGATTTTGTGCAACTTCTTCATCATTTTTGCAGGGATGACGTTCACTGCGGCCCCGGTATCAATTAGGACTCTGCTTATAGGGACACCATTGATTTCGGCCTTGATATGAAGAGGCCGTAAATGGCGTGTCATTGCTGCTGGAGGTCGTTCGAACACTGCATTGTTCAAATCTTGATGTGCTTTCTTGTGTGAGCTGGCTGATGACTGAGGTTGATTGCTGACTACTTTCCCCTTGGCCTTTGCTGCTACCTGGACGACCTCTGAGTTCTCTTGACCATCCCATGATGGCCACTGTTGATCCTTTTGGTGTTGTTCCTGTTGTGCTTCTGTTTCGTCCATGTCCCAACCAGTTGGTATGATTGGTGCTTCATTTGTTGGCGTACTGTATTTGGCAACATCTGACTTGGGAACCCACTTCTTAACAATGGGATCACCATAGCAAACCAAGTAATCAAATTTTCCACTTGGTTGGCCCTGAGTACTGATAGCTGGATTACCTGCCTTGTAAAGATCCATCAATAGTTTCTTCTGGGAGATGTTTCTTCTTGCTGCTTCCTCATTAACTTTAATGGGCACTTCTACCTCTACCCATTCAACATCTTCGACCATAGGCTCTTGTTCTTCATCTCCCCAACCAGTTGGAACAATTGTTGTTGATGTTGATGGTATGATTTGGGCGACAACTTCCGTCTTTTTTACAAGACGCTTCACCTTGACGTCCCCATAAACCCGGAGATAATCATATCGGCCACTTGGCTGGCCACCTGGTCCAACTGCTGGATTTCCTTCTTCATACAACTGCCTTAATAGTTGTTCTGTAGATATATTCCTCCTCCAAGCTTCTTCACCAATGTCGATTTTTTCTTCTACCTCGACGTACTCATCCTCTTGGTCGAGTACTAAGTTCATTGAGGGTGAATTCTCCATTTCATCGACCAAGGTAGCCGATGTGTCCTCGTTTTCCTCGACCAGTGTGGCTGACGATCCACCATCGGCCATATCTGATATATCAGAGTCGCTTTCAGTTGGACATTGTTGTCCAAGGCGACTTAGTAGAATGTAGTTGTTGACGATTACGGACGGGAGTGTTCCGAATCTTATCACTTGTGTTGCTCCAGCCTCATCGTCATCATCCTTGTTTGGACGATGGAACTTGCTTTTTGAAGACTCTGTTGCATTGGAAACAGCAACATCTTCTTCAATATACTCAACCTCCTCATCCTGACTTGGGTTGGTTTCCTGGGCTTGCTTGGCCTTCATCATCTGGCCATACTTCTTTTGGTGGCGGCGGTACTGAGTCCTTGTCATCTCCTCCACAGGAACTGAGCGACGAGTATAGCAATTGTAGTTGTACCATCGCTCTGGCTTGTAAGGCTGAGGCATAAAGCTTTTTGGATACACATGAGGCTTAACCCTTTTCCACTGCCTAGACTGTGAATGAGGAAACTTGGTCCCTGAGAACGGTGTCATCGGGCGACTGAGATCCCAATGACATCTGGGGCAGACATGTGGAATGGCAGGTTCCTTCCCTTTGTCTTGACCAAGTCTGGTGAAAACATCTGGACGACTGTCGTCCTCAGTCTCGTCGATGACGATCTTGAACTTTGGCAATTTGAAATTCGCCACGTCAGTCAGCACCATCCCCACTGGAGCAACCTTGGGGAAAGGATTTAAATCAACTCCCATGTGTTTGGCTGGGAAACCAATCCTACCGGAATCAATCGCATCCCGCAAAACATTACGGAAAACCAAACATTGGTTAGTATGATGCGACCAAGCATTATGCCACTTACAATATCTTTTGCTCTTGATCTCATCAAGGCTTGGCATAGCATGTCCATCTTTCAATTTAACTTGTTTATCTTTGAGTAATTGATCAAAGATTTGATCAGCCTTTGAAACATCAAAAGAAAACTTTCGCATTGGACGTTTACCGTCTCTAATTACTTCTTTACCCTTAAGTTCTCGCTCAAGTTTGGCAAGAGCTTTACATATATAAAGTTTTCCTTTAAGGAGCTCGGCCAAACAAACATCGTTCATGTTGTAGTTTTCTTCATCTACTTCACTAACTTGGTTTATTTCATAGTTAGTATCTCTATAATAAGTTCCCTTGGAAGATGATTTCATTTGATCTTCTTCCCTCAACAATTGCTCATAGCGTATAGCGTTAGTCTGTAGTTGAAATAGATCAATAAAATCCCTATCTTGGAACTTTTTCTTAAGTTCAAAGGCTAATCCACTTTGAGCGATTTTTACAAATTCCCTTTCAGGTAAGGGAATAAAGCACCTACTTCTCGCTCTTTTAAATCTTTGTAAGAATGATTCAGCATTCTCGTTTGGTCGTTGTCTAAGTTGAGCTAAATCGGCCATTGTGATTTCTGGTTCTGATTTATAAAATTGAGAATGGAACGCATGTTCCATTTGCTGCCAATTTTGAATAGAGTTGGGCGATAGCTTAATGAACCATGAATAAGCTACCCCAGATAAAGAGTTAGGGAATAGTCTAAGTTTGACAAAATCGCTCACGTCTCCACATTGCATGGAGAACTTCCCTATATGTTCAATGGTCGATATCTCATCTACCCTAGAGAACATAGTAAACTCTGGAACTCTATAGTTCCTAGGAAACGGATGCATTTGGTCAACCCAATCGGGATAAGGTTTCCTATAAGTTGGACGAGTAGCTGGTCGTCCCAAACCTATTTGCTCTTGTAGAATCTCGGCAACTTGTTCACGTAGAGCATCGGCCTGATTATAAAGAGGGTTGTTGTACACTTGGTCGTACTGCTCGTTTTGTGGTCGTGCATAGTACATAGGTGCCTCATATGGTCGATAATTATTCTGATATGGGATATCGCCCATGCGTTGTCCATCGGCCATTCTTTGATTATAAAAATTATTGCCTACTGGCCGATTAACTTGACCACCTAATTGCCCATAGTTATTCTGTGGAAACCCCTGGCCTTGAGCATCCAAATTATTATTTTGGCCGATATTTTGGCCATTATTTTGGAAAACATTTGGACCATTGTTTAGGTTAACAGGGTTTTGGATATTGTTTGGGTAAACAAGGTTTGGGCCATTGTTCGGGTAAACAATGTTTTGGCCATTATTTGGATAAACGAAGTTCTGGCCATTATTTGGGTAAACAAAGTTCTGGCCATTAGGAGGAACGTTTTGGGGAATGTTTTGAAGAATGTTCTCGCCCATAACCAAAGGCATTCCACCTACTGGTATACCCTGACCTAAAGGAATTCCATTATTAGGGGCTCCCTGTACAAGAGGCACAACACCACCTTGAACTCCTTGAAGAGGAGGGACACCATTGTTTGGTATTGTTCCTGGAGTTAACACCTCATTATTATGAGGTATTTGTGTTGGCGATGGAAACAACCCAGATGTTTGACCAATTAAATTTGGTCTTAGATTATTATCATTGTTCATCGATGACCGATAATGGGTTGTACTAGTTTGGCCAACTTGGCTATTTTGGCCGAGACGGTTTTGGCTATGTATTGGATTTTGTAAAATAACAAAACCGTTATTACCACCATGTCCTATGACCGTGTTGGGCGGAAATGGTCGATTATTTTGGATGGTGTTTTGGCCGATAGGGACGGCTGACATGGTAGGCCTAGCAACATTTGATCCAGGGTTTGCTTGAGACAAAGTTGCGTTTATAAAAGTCTGCATAGTGTCAATAAAAGGCCTTAAAGCAGTGGCGATATGACTTGCCATCTGCTGATTGTTAGCATGTAAAGCTTCATCGACCATATTTTGGGCTGTATTTGATGTTATGTTTCCTGGGTCTAGGCTAACTCTGGCCGATGAGTTCCCTCGCTCTACAGAGCGATAAACCACCCTATCTCGATATTCTATGTGTGGTGGGGGAACAGGTGGAGGAATATGTGATTGGTCGAGAGGTGGAAAAAGAACAGGTTCTTCCTCGACCGTAATTGGACTTTGTTGGCCATCGCGCTGATTGGCGACATTTCCACTACCACTATTGGTGTCAAACCCAGTCCTAGTGATGACCATTCCGTCTGGTCCAACTTGACCGACTTCCATAAAGACTTGACACAGGTCCCACCGGGCGTGCCAAAAAATGTTAGAGAGGAAATCCGACCGTTGACCGGTCAAATAGTCAAAGTCAAAATCCTATTCCACACTTAAGTATCAAACGATTGCAGTTGAGTTCTACTCTTTCAAATTAATGAACCAGAGATGTCAAGTAATATGGAAATCTAGATTAGACCTAATTAAATAATCTAATTATCAAAATTAACCTAAGAAAAGCTTTGAATTATCTAATATTACGGAATTAAATAAAGCATAAAGATCAACTTAAATTACTGAATCTAAGGAATGCATTTAAATCTATGGATAAACTTAATCTAAGAAAGCAGTAACTTACTCTAATGGAAAACAGTAAAGAAAGCTGTAAGAAAAGCAATAAAAAGGACTAATTAAACCTAAATTAATCTTTAAATACTCCTATGATCATGAATAACGAAAACAGTAATTAAAAGACTAATTTAATCTTACTCCAAACTAATTTAACTTAATTAAACTATGGAAAAGAAACGGACAGAAAACGGAAACAGAAAGAAATCCATTAATCTAAAACTACAAAACAGAAAAGAAAAGAGGAGAAGACGATTAAAACGACTACATTATCGAAATTATACTAAGAAAGCAATAAAAGACGTCATTAATCAAACTGAAAGCTTTATTAATCAACTTACAGGTACAAAAGAAACGAAAGCCATGCTTAAGAGCAGGTTACAGGTTGTCGGGGGGGGGGTTTTACAGTAGAGAAGAGAAGCTATTTATACTAAGGAACTGAATAACTGCTCCCGCCTTGAGGGTTGATGGCGTGGAAGGAGGAGATCGTGTGCGAACTGCTCCGTAACAGCTTCTCCCACGTTCTTGTCTGGTTTGGAGAGTACACGTGGTTGATTCTCGTTCATTGCATACGTCATGATTATGCTGGCTTACTTATCGTTTCTTGTCCACGTCATACCTGCATGTGTTTTTTAACCATATTTGGCACACGTGTTAATTGCTTTTGGATGATAAAATTGAGTAACATGTCCAATTGTGACTTTTGGGCGATGATCGTCCATAGTCCTTTAAATGACGGTGCCATATGGACGATATCGTCCATTTGGTTAAAATTTTATCGTCCATTTTGGTCGATAGATTCCATCGTTTCATTTGGTCGATAGACTCTATCGTTCATTTGGTCGATAGGTTTCATCTGGTCGATAAGATTATGTAGTTATCGTCCATTTAGTAATTGTCTTTTGCTTACGTGTCCGTCATTTATGAGTTAGCCATTATTTTGACTAACACTCTCATTTGTAACCAAAACCATTAAGAGGTTTAGTTCTTGAAATCAATCTTTCTATCTCTCCCTGCTGGCATCTATTCTTACAGAAGATCCCCGTACAAGCAATCATCCTATGTTGTTTTTTGAATTTGATCTTGGATTTCTAAGCTTTCAGTTTATGTCATTTGAACAGTTGATTGTCGTAGGGCACATATCTATATCAGTCCTTGCACTATTCCAGCCGGTTCTCGACGAGTTAATAGAAAGTGTAGCTTGGGGAAGTATGCGGCTATAGCGGCAAATTCAGATATCAGAATGGTATTCTCCGAAGGAAAATAACATTTGCGATAGTCAGATGGTTGAAGAAAAGATTAAAGATGATGTCTAGCTTTCTCGGATGTTCTTTTATTACATTTAGCCCCCCATTGGATCGGGGTTAAGAGAAATAGGGTTAAGGGGTTAGGGGTAAAAAAGTGCGGATAAGAAATGAGCGTAAACTTAATTCACTTTTGACGTTTGGCTTAGAAACAAGGATAAGTTATGGGTTAAACTTGGGATAAAGGTAAAAATTATAAAGTGTATAAAATATATAATATTATAATAATGGGTAATCTAGTGGGTTAAAATTATAATATTAAAATTAATTATTAAGTTAATTAAAATGTTTGTACATAAAATGCATAAAATATATAATATTGCATCAATGTATCCCCATGCGATCCCACTTATATTAAAGTAATAATAATATTTTAATATTTATTATTAAAATAATATAAAATAATGTTTGTACACATTAGTGCATCCCCATGTAGACCCATTTATATTAATATAATAATAATATTTTAATATTTATTATTCAAATAAATATAAAATAAAATATTTTTTGCATGATGTAGATCAATCATGATATGAAATGTGGCATGTGGACCCACTTATATTAATATTTTATTATAATAACATATGAATAATATTATTAAATATTTACACGTAGAAAAATAAACACGCATAAAAAATGTTACTACACACGTAACCATTTTTATACCATCATAAAAATATTTGCATGTATTTTTAGAAGCGCATAAAAAACTCTTAAGAATGTAAAATTTTTTTCCTATGCGTAGTGTATTAAATAATATCAATAACATATTATTATAATAAAATATTAATATACGTGGGCCCCCACATGCCACATGTTATACCATGATTGGTCCACATCATGTAAAAAAATATAATATTTTTATCATTCTTTATATATTCACATCATCAAAATAATATTAGAATATATTTTATGGGTGTAAATGAGAGAGAAGCTTAACCCCATTTTCGGGTTTAACTCCTCTTAACCCCAAAAGCTTAACCCCATATGTGTTTGGGGATTAGAATGAGGTTAACCCCGTTTCTTACTCCCGTTATCAAACGGGGCCAAAAGCTTAACCCCATTTCCATTTGGGGATAAGAATGGCCCGTTTCTTACCCCCGTTGCCAAACGGGGGCTTAGGTTTCAAGTGGTTTGAGATTAAAGATGGTGTCCGATTGGATTGGTACATCGAAGCGACTGATGCGAGCGCTTTTTTGCTACAGTTGTTTTGGTTTTAAATATAGATAATTGATGATAACCCCCACATTAATGAAAAGTTTTGGTAAAAACCACGTTAGCTTAGTTTTTAAGGTGAAAACCCCATTTCTTAATCATTCTAGTTAGTTGTTAATGTTAAAATACAAAAATACCCCTATATGATCTATCAAAAGACTAATTGGTTAGATCCGACGGCTGAGATTCGTCGAAACTTGTTCACTGGCGAGGAAGGCTTCAGAGGCCGGGGGGGGGAATGCATTTGATGCATTTGCGTTCGTGGAAGTCTACCGGGTCCAATCGTGGATTATGGCTCCGAAATGACCGGATCTGGAGGAGGCTGCGTAGTGGTTTTGGGTGGAGTTGAACCGCAGGGGAGAAGATTTAGGTGAATGTAGAGGTGGTTTGGAGACGTTGATGTCCAATGGATAGGCGGTGACAGATGGTGATCGACGGTGGGTTCTTCGGGGTTGATGCGGGTGTCGGAGAGGAGGGCAATAGAGGCGGTTGAGGCTGGGTATGGAGTGGGAGAGATGATAGGAGCCGTTTGGGGGTGATTTGAGGGTGGTTCGGTGGCAGAAGGACGGCGAATAGCAAGATGACCGGAGCGGCTCGGGGTTGAGCCGATCTAAATGAGAAACAAGCCGCGACGATGAAGTCCCGGCTTGCGGGTGAGTCGAGCTGAGCCGACCTAGGAAGAGAGAGAAGTCAATGAAAAAATCGGAATAATTAGGAAAACTCCAAAAAAATAGGAAAACATGGAAAAAATAGAAAAAAAGTGAGAAAAAATATGGAAATAAAAATTGAGAAGGGAATTCATTAATTATAGACCCTTGATAGATAATCACATCCAATTGAGCATTTAAGTTGTGATTTGAATAGTTAAAACAATGAAAATGCAGGAAAGATAAAAATACATTTTAAAAGTTGAAAATGCATTTAAAAAGATAAAAATGCATTTAAAATATAAAAATGAATTTAGAAAGATGAAAATGCATTTAAAAGAATGAAAATGCATTTAAAAAGATGAAAATGGAGTTACAAAGATAAAAAATAAAGTTAAAACGATGAAAATGGAGTTAAAAAGATAAAAATACATTTTAAAAGATGAAAATGAATTTAAATAGATGAAAATGAATTTAAAATGATGAAAATACATTTAAAATGATGGAAATACATTTAAAAAGATGAAAATGCATTTAAAAAGATGAAAATGTTCACTTAATACATTTTCATCTTTGTTGATTACATTAAACCATACATTTAAAAGATGAAAATACATTTAAAAAGATAAAAAGACATTTAAAAAGGTGAAAATGTTTCCTTAATTCATTATCATCTTTATTGAATGCATTAAACCATTCGGTTTTATCTTTTTGTTCTCTTGAGTCAACATCTTTCTGTTCTATTGATTCATTTTCATCTTTCTGTTCTCTTAATTCATTTTCATCTTTGTTGATTACATTAAACCATTCATTTTCTGGGATACAAGACAAGATCCAAGAAGTAAGTGAACACCTCCCATGTTACTTCTGCTGGACTATGGCCCTTCCAATGTACTAGAACTTCTTCTGGTTGACGGGGAGGGTGCCAATGGTCGATGATACCTTGGAGATACAGCTTGGGCTAATCTTCTGAGGGGTACGAAATCTTAGTGACGATGAGTACCTCATGTGAGGACCCGTTTCTCTAACCTGGCTCGACCGCGTAGGTTGGGGGCCGTGCCATGTTGGCATGTTTCCGTGTCGAGCGCGATCTGTTTG
This sequence comes from Narthecium ossifragum, assembly GCA_963920575.1. NCBI lineage: Eukaryota > Viridiplantae > Streptophyta > Magnoliopsida > Dioscoreales > Nartheciaceae > Narthecium > Narthecium ossifragum. The sequence continues at coordinate 13,107,763 of OY986964.1, read as the reverse complement.
ATCGCATTGTTGATTTTGGACCCTAAGGACAGTTCATTAAATTGCACTTTGGTGGTCAGTTTCACACCCGCGTAGTGCACACACCACCTTGGATTGATATATGTGTTGATTAGATCCTTATAGATGCTCTCGATTGGAAGATCGAAGCTCGATCAGGAAAGATCGAAATGGACGGTCGATTCGCACTATAGCACGTCGGTTCGCACAGTAGCAGGTTGGTCACTATAGCTGGACCCCTTTTAAATACCCCCCTTACCTCTTCCTTATCTTTCCTTTCCTTCCCCCGCCTCCCGCATTCCTTCTTCTCCTTCTTCCTTCCTGTCGTGAGTGAAGCCTTGAGAGAGAGAGCTCCGGCAGCGTTCTCCGGCGAGCTTGGAGGCGACGACGATGGGGGAGGAGTTGGTTTGACGGCGGATTAGCGTCGTAAGGTAGGGTTCTTGCGTTTAGCTTGAGTTTAGCTTGCGTTAAGCTAAATCTATGGTTTAGGTTGTTTTTTCTTTGTTTTCTTCTTGTTATATGATGCTTCTAGGGTTGTTTGATTACTCATTGAAGTTTCATTAGGTTTTATTTGAATTTAATTCTGATTTGAGCATCTTTTCCTCATTTAATTTCCAGATTTTCTGTTCTTCTTTGAGACTGCCCGTTCGAGCCCTAATCGGAGCACTGTACATGCATAATCTCAGGAAACCTTCAACATAAAAGTTGGAGATACTTGAGTCTTCTTCCAAACCTAGTTGATTTCATATTTTTCCGATTGTTCTACGATGTTGGTGAATTTTTCTCCCAAGCTATGTCAGAACATAATTTCCCAGATTTTTGCCTTACCCAGGCTCCACGGTCGACCTTCGCATAGCCTGTGAGCCTCAAAATCCCAAAATAGCTTTTTAAGGTCAATCCACAGATCGATCGCCATTCCCAGGTTTTGTTTACCCAGGCTCCACAGTTGACCATCGCATAGACCGCCGCATCGACCGTGAGCCTCTGTTGCCACTTTGGTTCCCCATGGTCGATGCTCTGATCGACCGTAAGCTTTTGACTCACCTCAAGGTCGACCGTCGCATCAACCGCCAGCTTTGAATAGGGATTTTTCGTGTTTCTTTGATTGGGTTTCTTTCATGATAGATAGCCAATGATGTTAGGAAGTATGCATGCTATTATCAGTGGATTTTTGAGGGTTTTGGCGTGTTTTGGATGCGGTTTAACAATAGACAAATTGTAAAATTTTGGTTTTATATCAATGTTCGCATGGTATAGACTTGCTTTACTGTTGTTAGCGGCACGTGGTGATGATGCCAATATATATTAAATGATAAAAATAAATGTTTAATATTAATTTCTCCTTTATTTGGAAGCCTTAAATTTAATATTTGAGAAATTATCGTACTGGTGATCGATCCATAGATCGACCGTGAGGTTGCACGGTGGATGCACCAAACTTGGCCAAATAAAATGTTGGCTCGCGGTCGATCTAGGCATCGACCTTGAGAAGCCTTTTTCTTGACAGAGCCTCACAGTCAATGCGTAGATCGACCGTTGAGGTTGTTTTTGATTTATATACTTTGGGTAAGTATTGGCTTGGAGGGAAATTGTTTTTTTTATTATAAATATTGTAGGCTCACGGACGATCTGGTGGACGATGCGTGGATCGACCGCGGACTGGTGACTAAATGTGAAGAAGCGACGGTCGATCAGAGCATCGACCATGAAGCATGCTTTTCACAATAGAGGCTCACGGTCGATCTGGCTGTCGATGGGTGGATCTATCGTGGCTGAAGAAGGTTGAGTTTTGAACCTAGCGGTCGATGTGGCGGACAATCCATGGATTGACCACCAGCAACGTGCAGAGTAAAAAACTTAGCCGTTGGAGCTGGTTTTTGAGCTGGTTGAAGGTCGGATATAAGTAGTTTTCTTGTGTAAACTTGCCACAACCATTATTAATATTTTTGAGAGCATTTGGGCAAGTTTTAGAAAACGTTTCTACTCATTTCTCTTGAACTATAACCTTTGTAAATCTTCTTCGAGTGCGAAGAAGTATACTGTGAGGCATCCAACAGTGGTTTGGAGTGATTGTAAGGTTACCAAGCACTCGGAAGCTTGGAGAAAAGGCTAGTAAGGTTTTGCAAGTAGTGGTACCTCAAGGAGGACATTGAGGGAAGTGGACATAGACCAAGAGTTGGGTCGAACCACTATAAAATCGATGTAATCTCTCTAACCGCTCTCTCATATATTCTTGCATGCTGCTTTACATTTGTTTTATCTTATTTACAAGCATTTAAGGTCTTAGATGTCTCCTACATGGTTTTTTCATTGATCTAGTTTTTCGTAAAATAGTCCAATTCACCTCCCTCTTGGACCTTCAATTGGTATCAGAGCTATGCCTTTATTTTTTAGATTTAATGACCCTAGAGGATCCTATCTAGAGATGGAAAACATAGAGGGACAAGCTACCAATAGGCTACATTACTTCAATGGATTAAATTACACTTATTGGAAAACCAAAATGAAAATCTTGATTCAATCCATGGACTACGAAGCTTGGATAGTGATAGAGGATGAACCTTATGTTCCTATCAAAATAGTTCAAGGAAAAGAAGTCCCAAAAACAAAGAATGATTACACCCCAACCGATCTCAAAAACCTTCAAACAAATGCCAAGGCCAAAAGCTTCCTATTGTGTGCCTTTTGCCCTAGTGAATTCAATAGGGTCTCGGCATGCAAATCAGCAAAGGAGATATGGGAAAAGCTTGAGGTTACCTATGAGGGAACTAGCCGAGTTAAAGAGTTTAGAATAAGTATGGTTGTACATGAGTATAAACTCTTTTGCATGAAGAATGATGAAACTATTAGTGAGATGTTTACACGTTTTACTAACATACTAAATGTGCTTGAATCACTTGGAAGAGTTTATGCTAACGATGAAGTTGTGAGAAAGATACTTAGGTGTCTACCGAAGTCATGAGATCCTAAAGTGAGAGCAATCGAAGAAGCCAAAGATCCATCCAAATTGTCATTTAATAATCTCATGGGTTCACTCATGACTTATGAGATGAACTTAAAGAGAAGCAACGGCGAATGAGATAAGAAGAAAAAGGTTGTTGCGTTCAAGTTATCAAACAAAGAGTCATCAGATTCAAGTGAAGGAGACGATGATGAAGAATTGGCGATGATCTCAAGGAGAATTCAAAAGATCTTCAAGCGCCAAGGAGGAAAGAAATTCTTCAAGAAGAAGTTCTCCAAAGGTGAAAAATACAATACTACTTCTTCTAAGTCTAACGATGTCATATGTTATGAGTGTAGGAAGCCCGGTCACTGCAAGTTAGATTGTCCTCAATTCAAGAAGCCTACAAAGAAGGAGTTTAGGAAAAAGAAAGCATTGATGGCTACTTGGGGAGAAAGTGATGTGGAGACCACATCCGATGAAGAAGAACAAGAGATAGCCAACATATGTTTGATGGCACATGGAGATGAGGAAGAAGAGGATAATGAAGTAGAAGATGAGCTTGCTTTTGATGAATTATTTGATGCTTATCACTCTTTAGCTAGGGATTTCAAGTTCCTTAAAAAGAAATACTATGCTATATGTAAGGATTTGAAAAAAGTAGATGAAGAAAAATTAGATGTCATGCATAGGATTGACACCTTAGATAAGGAAAAGCAAATGCATGATAGATAAAAATATTTGTGACAATCATGATACACTTGAGAAAGAACTCAATGACACTCAATATGAGCTCACCATATTGAAAAACACAAATTATGATATGCAAAATGAACTCATCAACTTGAGGAAATCTAAGAGAGATCTCACCCTTGAGGTTGATGACATGAAGATTACTCTCTCCAAATTCATGAATAGTAGGGATAAACTTGATGAGATCCTTGATAGCCAAAGGAGCTCCTTAAACAAGGAAGGAATTGGCTATAACCCTACAAAGATGAACAACCAAAAAAAGACTAACTTTGTTAAAGCTTATTCTCATCCTCCTAAGGTAGCATAAGTATCCACTTGTCACTATTGTTGCAAAGTAGGTCACATTACACCTAGTTCTAGCACTAATGCTAAAGGACCTAAAAAGATTTGGGTATAAAAAATCAAGACTTGAGTTTGATTTGTAGGAGTGCTTGAGATCCAAGATCAAGACCAATTCAAAAGCCAAACGGTGGTACCTTGATAGCGGATGCTCAAGACACATGACAGGTGAGAGATGCATGTTATATATATTTCAAGCCAAGGATGGAGGAGTAGTGACCTTTGGGTACCAAAAATCAAGACTTGAGTTTGATTTGTAGGTGTGCTTAAAATCCAAGATCAAGACTAATTCAAAAGCTAAACGGTGGTACCTTGATAGCGGATGCTCAATACACATGACATGTGAGATATGCATGTTCTCTACATTTCAAGCCAAGGATGGAGGAGTAGTGACCTTTGGATATAATGTAAAAGGTAAAATTATCGGAATCGGTAATATTGGTAAAACTTCCTCCATCAAAATTGAGAATGTTTTATTAGTAGAAAGCTTGGAGCATAATTTACTTAGTATTAGTCAATTATGTGATAGAGCTAACAAAGTTACTTTTGAAAATCGAAAGTGCTATGTTAAAAATGCTCTTAGTGATAAAATCATGCTAGTTGGTCATCGTGATGGTAACGTTTATACATTTTATCTTGATGATCTTATTTGCCATGATGATGTTTTCCTTAGTGCTTTAAATGATAATTCTTGGTAATGACATAGGAGGCTTGGACATGCACACATGGATTTAATATCCAAACTCTCTCGAAAAAAGCTTGTTCTTGGACTTCCTAAGATCAAATTCGAGAAAGATAAGATTTATGATGCATGTCAAAGAGGAAAAGAAGTAAAATTCTCTTTAAAGCCTAAAGATGTAGTTTCCACCATAAGAGCACTAGAACTCATTCATATGGACCTTTTTAGACCTACCAAACCAACAAGGTTAGATGATAGCTCATATGGCTTTGTATTAGTAGATTATTACACTAGATACATTTGGGTGATATTCCTCGCATTTAAAGATAAAGTCTTTGAGGAATTCACCAATTTTTGTAGGAGAGTCCAAAATGAGAAAGGTATTCTCATTACATGCATTAGAAGTGATCATGAGGAGAATTCAAGAACTCCATTCTAGAAAAGTTTTGCAATGACAACGGAATTTCCCATAACTTCTCATCACGTAGAACCCATCAACAAAATGGTGTTGTTGAACGAAAAAATTGTATGCTACAAGGTATATCTAGAACTTCATTATGTGAGAATAATCTTCCTAAGTAGTTTTGGGCCGAAGCGATTAATACTTCTTGCTATGTGAAGAAAACCCCCTATGAGCTTTGGAAAGGAAGAATTCAAAATATTAGTTACTTTAGAGCCTTTGGATGCAAGTGTTTTGTCTTGAACAATGATAAAGATAATCTTGGAAAGTTTGATGCTAGATCCGACGAAGGAGTTTTACTCTGATACTCGGAGAGAAGCAAAAGTGATAGAATTTTCAATAAAAGGACATTGGTGGTTGAAGAATCAATGCATGTTACATTTGATGAAATGATTAGAAGTCATAGTAAAATTGATGATGAAGATGATGAAATTTCTAATGACAAATCAAAATAAGTAGTAGATGAGAACTAAGATGATATTGAAGAATTGAATGATAGATTTGATGAATCCCTTGAAATTACTCCTAATGATCAACATCGTGATTTGCCAAAAGATTGGAAATATGCATCTTCACACCCAAAGGAATTGATCATCGGTGAACCAACAAAAGGAATCCAAACTAGTTCTTCATTCAATGCTTGTGCCAATCTAGCCTTCCTATCTCAAATTGAGCCCAAAACTATTGAGGAAGCACTAAAGGATGATCATTGGATCTTAGCAACGCAAGAAAAGTTAAATCAATTTGAAAGAAATGAAATTTGGAATTTGATACCTAGACCTAGTGATCATCCCATCATTGGCACTAAATGGGTGTTTAGAAAGAAAATGGATGAATCGGGGATAATTACAAGGAATAAAGCTAGATTAGTTGCAAAAGGCTTCAATCAATAAGAAAGAATTGATTTTTATGAGACTTTTGTACCGGTAGCTAGACTTGAGGCAATAAGACTACTACTAGATTTTGCATCTTATAAAGATTTCAAATTATATCAAATGGATGTTAATAGTGCCTTTTTGAATGATTTCTTTAAGGAAGAAGTCTATGTTGATAACCCCTCGGTTTTGAGGATCACAAATTAGGGGATCATGTATTCAAGCTCACTAAAGCCTTGTATGGTTTGAAAAAAGCTCCTAGAGTATGGTATGAAAGGCTTAGCATGTTTTTGATGGATAATGATTTTTGTAGACTAAAGATTGATTGATACTACTCTATTTACAAAATCAAAAGGAGAGGATCTTTTATTGGTTCAAATTTATGTGGATGATATCATCTTTGGATCTTTAAATGAAAAGCTTTGTGAAGAATTTGCCTTTTGTATGCAAAGTGAATTTGAAATGAGTTTGATGGGTGAACTCAATTATTTCTTTGGTTTATAAATCATGCAAACTCTAGAAGAGATCTTTATTAGTCAAGCCAAATACATTAGAGACCTACTCAAGAAGTATCACTTTAACCAATCCAAAATTTATAGAACCCCCATGAGTACAACACTCAAATGACACAAGGATGAATATGGGAAACTCATTGATCAATGATATGGTTGGGACCCAAGTCCAACCCACGCCCAGCCAAGGGACGGGACGCCACGTGGAACCTGGTCCAGCTCAACCCCTTGGTAGGACCCGGCCTTGGACCAGGTCCCAAGCCAAAGCCGGCCTTAAGGAATCCTATTCCTAACTGGTTACTTTCTTAGTTGTTTCTTAATTGATTTGCTAGTTGATTTCCTAGTTTGAGTTTAGTTTATGATTTGCTTTATTAGTTCCTATTATGAGTCCTGGTTATTAGGAAGTTTGAGATATGATTGAGTCTTAGTAGGAAAGTTTGATTACTTGCTGATTAAAGCAAGGTAGTTCTCTAGTTGGAGTAGAACTCTCTTGAGGCCTCTATAAAAGGACCTCTATAGTTTGTATTAGGGCATGGGCGAATTTTGAGGAATAAAATAGAGTTATTAGTAGAATAATCTTAGGAGTAGCTGTAATCCTAATTCCACAAACCACCAGCTACCTCCACCTTCTCTTCTACAGTCGGCCCTTCTCCATCAGTCGGCCACCACCAACCACCTGTTGTCGTCCGCCGCCACCAGCCACCTTCCACGTCTCCAACTTCGGCATCCTTCCTTGGTCGCTGCCTCTCTTCCTCTACCTTTCTTGGCTTGGATCTCCAAGAGTAGCCGGCCAACCCTAGAGGAGTTGCAAGGTATCCCTCTTCCCATCCGTCTCTCTCCTCTAGTCTACATCTTCCCCGTCGAATACCTGGGGTCCTTCTCCTAAAACCCTAAAGGTATCTCTCGACCTAGCCATAGATTTGGCTAAGGAGGAGCCGAGACCAGGCAAGAGACCCGGTACCCGTGCCTACGAGAAGGCTCGGCGTATCAACTTGGTATCAGAGCTCCGTTCTGTCGACTGTGCTACCCAAAACCTTCCAGAAGCTGCGTTGATGGCGGAAATACCACCGCCAGTGCTTCCAAGGAGCAGGATCTTCCCGTAACCCGAGAAGAGATCGACGACATCAAGGGATCGTTGTTGTTCCTTCAGACATCGCAGCATGAGACGCAAGCCTTAATCCTTGGAATCTCTGAGAGGATTGCGTTCATGGCCTCGCAGATGCAGAGACCAAGTCCAGGAACTGCGGGAGAGCAAGGTAACCCTAACCCTAGTCCTAACTAGCCTCCTACTACAATTCCTAGTTTCCCTAGGACTCCTCAGGAACCTGTCCCTACCTAGGAAGGAACCAGCTCTAGTCCCAACTACTTCTTAGTTGGACTAGGTCCTATCCCTCCTACCCAAGCCCCTGCTCAACCGACCTACACCACAGCCTTGCTCGGCCCCACCACCTGGCTCCACTACCCTTCCACCACCACCACATCAGCCCCTATATCCGGCCTATCACCCACCTCCTTACCAGCAACCTATGCCCCCTCCATATGTACCCTACAACCCAACACCTCCTCAGCCCCATTACTACCCTCCTCATACCCCACCTGCGTATGAACTAGCCCCCACCCCAATCCTTGAGCCACCCTTTGCTGCCCAGATTCCCCGCATGGACTTTCCCTGCTATGATGGTGCTACAGATCCTACTCATTGGATTCTCAAGGCGGAGCAGTTCTTCTCTTATCATCCTATCCATGAACGAGAGAAGGTCCGTTACACCGCTTATCACTTAGATGAAGATGCCTAGACATCGTACAAGCTGTCGAAGGATACGGATGAGTGCGCGACATGGCATACCTTCCAGCATGCCCTGCAATTGTGCTATGGACCGACGACCTATGAGGACCCCATCGGTGAACTCACTCAGATTCAGCAAGATGGCTCGGTCCGAGACTACCAGATTCGGTTCGACCGAGGTCTAGGTCATGTCCCACACTTGGCTCGGGATGTTGTACTGAGTCTCTTCATCAGCGGATGGAAGCCAACCATCAGGTACAACATGCAGCTCGCCAAACCAGCCACTATAGCCGAGGTCATCAACTACACCAAGACTCATGAGGCGAAGCAGTACACGATCCGGCACGCTACGGCAAGGATGACGGCCGCACCTACCCGTCCAGCCCCCGCTGCCCATGCCGCGCCCGCAAACTGGAGCTCGAGTGAGACTAGAACTCCTAATCCTACTCAAACTAGGACTCCTAGTCAGACTCAAACTGCAGTCTGACCTCAACGGAGACAACTATCCCTAGCTGAATTGCAACAACGGAGATCACAAGGACTCTGCTTCCAATGTGACGAGCCTTATACACCGGGGCACCGTTGCAAGCAACTCTACAACATAGAAGCTGTCAATGACATCCTTGAGGACACAACCCTGGAAGATCTGGTTGGAGTTGAGCTTGAGGAGGAGATCCAAGACGTCGTGGACCAGGGATAGCCAACCCTTGGTATGATGATCGACCAAATATTCATCGAACTGCCAGCTGAAACCATAGAAGAGGCCCTGTCCACACCGGCCCTTGCTTCACCAATTGTCAACCTTCCAGGCGGCCAACCAGAGGACAGCTCAACTTCTTCCCTTGGGGCAATGACTCCACCCTCCATAGCAGCCATCTCTAGTCCGGTTCCTTAGTGGCTAGAACCCATTCAGAAGGATGTCAAAACTTGTCACGCCCCGGCCCAGAAAACCCATCCGGACCGGGACACGAGGGGGGGGGGGGAACCTACATCTACTAACAACCAACTGGCGGAAACAGTTAAAAGCGAAACATGAAGCAAAAGTAATTCTAACAATTACTAAACCAAAACTATATATATATATATATATATATATACAACAGTGTTACAACAATATTTACATAAATCAGTCACCAAAAGAAATTACATCCTCTGGAGTCTCCACAAAAGCACAGCAAAAGCCATCCTGGCCCTCGAACATGGTCAGATGGCGACGCGCTGCCGCAGGACGAACAACGAGGGCCCACAAGAGAAGAGCTGGTACCTACACCTACAAACACCGCAGTCCAGGTAGGAGTGAGCAAAAGCTCAGCAGGGTTCTACTCTACGACACACATAAGGAAGGCGACACCAACTGCACTAACTCTGTGCCAAGTACTGAGGCCTGCCAAGGACCCCATAAATCCCGTCAATAACCCGAAGGGTACCTGTCCCAAGTACGTCCCTCCGACAGCCACTGTTCAAGGATGGACTACCTTCGACAATCCCTGACACAGGGTGGACATGACGCTACCAGTAGGACACCCCTCTCCAAGCGGGATCTCCATACTTGGCGGAACGACCGTGGTTATGACAACCATCTCTCAATACTCCAGGCAATAGAGCTAACACGACCAACAGACTCCAAATCAAAGGCTAAGGCTGACCAGGAAGCCCAACAAATCCCATCGGTACCCCCAGGGTTCCTGTCCATGTAACCCTCTCCCACCACAACAGGGAGAGCCTCAGCACATGCAGAACACCCTAACCCATGCTGGACGACAAGCATGACGACCCATGTCGGGGTAACGACAACCACCTCTTAGCAATTGATTTAGGAGTACTAGGGACAACTGTGAGGACCTGTCCCTCTACCCCTGTGGCTCGTTGTATACCGCAAGGGCAATTTGGTAAATTGTGCCTTGTTGGTTTGTTTCACACCCGCGTGTGCACACACTGACCTTGTATGTGTTCGTTTTTGCTTAGAATGGCTAGGTGGACCCGGGATCAGAGGATCCCAGCTCGGGCGCGCAACAGCCCGTCTTTGGGCTGCTGGCGGCCCTCGAGCGATCGGTCGCTCGTAGGAGCGATCGATCGGACTCGTGAGCGAGTCGGGGGGTTTTTGACCTTGTGGATCGATCCCAACTGGTGTTGGATCGATCCATCCTTGTCTTGGATCGATCCAGCATGGTGTTGGATCGATCCAGACACTGTAGCTAGTCGATGGTTTCCTTCTCTTTCGCGAGGACGGCCGTTGGTCGTCGCTCTCCTCTGTCAGAGGGGGAGGACTTTCCCTCCCCTCCTTCACCTTTCTCCCCTCTTTCCCGGCTGTCCCCTCCCCCCTTTCCTCCTTTTCTTCTTCCCTTCCTCCTTCTTCTTCCTTCCTCTTTTCTTCTCTCCCGACGTTGCTCTTCCCCTGTTTTTCCGGCAGCCACCTTCTCCTCTTCCGTTCTCCCTCCTCCGACCATCGTTTTGGGTGTTCTAAGGCTCGTTGGATCCGTGACGACGAGAGAAAGATCCCTGAAGTGGTTTGGAACCTTGTTGGTGATCAACTCGCGGGGAATCAGCCGAGGAAAGCGCTGTTGGGTAGGTTCTTCTACCTACTGTGTTGTTCTTGGGTTTTCTTTAGATCTAGCGATTGGATCTTGTTGATCTTTGTCTTGTTGGATTCCTTATGCCTATTAGAATTACTGATTTAAGTTTCATGATGTTTGGTTGAGATTTGAGTAGGTGTTATGCATGATTAAACTCGGATTCTCTGTTTTCTGCTGTTCTTGAAGAACAGCCGGCTTGCGGTGTGTTTTCCGGCCGGCAAGTACATGATCTTGGTTTGTGATAAACATAAGAGTTGTAGATCTCTTCGTTAGCTTTCCATTCCATCTTATTTTGTATTTTTCCGATTTTTCGACGATTTGTTATGAATTATTTACTACAGGGCTGCGTTGCAGCAATTAACTGGTAAGCTGGTATGAAGCTTTGGGATCGATCCAAATTATTCGGATCGATCCCAAAGCTAGCTGATGGTGTTTTAATGGTCTTTGTTAGTGGTTTTAATTAGCGTTTTCCCGCTAATCCAACCGTTGGATGATTCTGAATTTTGGATATGTTGATCCATACATGTAGCTCTACTGGTGGTTAAGTTGGATCTTGAATCCGACGTCGTTTGGACGTCGGATCGACCAGATCAAATAGCCTCTAGTAGAGAACTTTTGGTGTTTTAAATATAATATTATATGTCGAATTATAATATTATATTTCTACTGTTCATCAGCGGTTTTCGGGGTTGCTTCCCGTTGCAGGAGTCTGCGGTCGATGGTCGTGGTACCGTCGTAATGCCGAGACCCACTGCGGATCGGCTGGCAGAGGTCGGTTGTACCGCTGCAGCGATCCGGCTGACTTATATGATGTTTGTCATACTGTTGCATGCCTATCTCCTGTTGTGTATGTCATAGCATGCATTGTTGATGGTGCATTAGTTGCATTGGTTAGGGCGTGGGTGATCCTTGGGTCGCCGTCCCGAAGCTGGAAGCTCGGACTTAGCCCTAGGACCGAGGATGGGTAGTTTGGACCCGGTTTGAATTGTGGTGTCCAGTTGAATCTTATGATAGGCTTGGAGGATTGGTACACCTGATGCTTGATGATTGTAGAGGTCGTGTCGGCTTCAAGTCAGGTGTTGAGGATGCCACCGGTGGCGGGTCTTATTCTTTGGGCAGTGTCCGTTCCTGCCAGCAGGGGCATCAGTGTGGGCCCAGTGAGTGATGGGTGACCACAGCTGGAACCCTGCGACACTAGGCGTATCCAGAATGGGCCCAGTCCGTTGGGGTGACCATGGTTGGATATGCCTAGAGATCACCGGTGAATGGTAATGGGACCATTGTAGCTCACTCGAGTCTGGCTTGAGGGCGACACTGTTGCGTTTCCCTCTTCCTTCTGTGTGACGTAGTGTAGATCCCTACTGAGCTTAGTGCTCACACTTACCCGGGTTGCGTTTTGCAGGTGCAGGCGTCAGTTCCTCTTCTGTGGCCCCTACCAGGCAGTTGGTCGGCGGTGCGGCGGCGCCTGGTGGACTTTGAGGGGTGGTGATCGTTTGCCGTTTTTACCCTATGTTAGTTAGTCTCCTACGGGAGTAATGTTGTACTTTGAATCTTCCCCTCTCCGAGGATTTGTATATTTAACACTTTGAGTTTTAAATCTGTGGTTCGAGGCTTCATTATTATATTGTTGTTTTAATTGAGGGTGCTTTGGTGAACTGTTAGGGAGATCAATAGGTTAGAGGGATCCCTCGCCAGCTTTGTTTTCCGCGTTTTGTAGGTTCCGGTTCGCGTCGCTCGGCCCGGTTGGGCTTTCGCGGGTCGGGGCGCGACAATAACCCTCAACCCTCAACCCACGCCTAGCCTAACATGCCTCTAATGCATAAGAAAGCCAGGCAATTATAACAGTATAAACATGCATCAAAACAAGGGCACACCTTCGGCCCATTTATACTACGCACTCCCGAGGGTCATGACTCCCTCGGTTCACCACAAAGCAGCAAGGGGCATACAGTCAGCCCATTTATTCTACACAATCCTGGGAGTCATCACTCTCCCGGTTCAACCACAAAGCGATAACATGCAGTAGTTCACGGCAATATCACTAAACATGTCAGTAAAGCGGTAAACAATCTATCATGGCAAGCCCCGCGGGCAAAATCGCTAAAACCGCATACATATGAAGCCCCCCAGGCAAAACAGCCTCAAAAACCCATACTGGCGCTTGTGGGATCGATCCAACATTCCTTTAGATCGATCCGACTTGCCCTTGGATCGATCCAACTTGTCCTTGGATCGATCTGACTAGCCCTGGGATCGATCCAACTCACCCTTGGATCGATTCGACTAGGGAAAACCAAGAAAACCAACTCTGCCACCCTCAGGCACTATTCCTGGGACACATGGGATCGATCCAACTACCACCTTGGATTGATCCGACTTCCACCAGTGAACAGACCATCTTGAGTGCAACTCGGATCGATCCAACATCCAGTTGGATCGATCCCAACCGGCCCTCCGGCCAACTTTCGACGGCGATCAAGGCCGGAAAACCAAACCAAACTTCACCAAACTTGGTAGGTTGGTAGATCTGGTGCTCACGAAGCTACTCATGGCTTCAAAACCGGAAACCAACGCTTATACATGGAGATCTATTCAAACAACCCGAATTCGGCGAAAACGACGAAGAACACGAGAAAAACCCAACAAATCCGTAGGTAGAAACCCTACTTCAACAAGAGCTGCTTCAATCCACGAAGCCAAGCCTTGGATCTTCCTAAATCCTCTCGAGATTTCGTCGGATTTGAGCCCAATCGCAGCGAGATCGGAAAAAAAAGGAGAGAGGAGGCACGGCGTCTGTTCTTATACAGACGCTCCAGTGCGAGTCGAATCAATCCGCACTCCACCTCGAATCGATCCCAACTCCACTAGCGGCCACCATTCCCTAGTGCATCCTGGATCGATCCGAAGTGGAGTTCGGATCGATCCAACCTGCGCTGGGAAGCAGAATTGGGCCCAGCTCAAGCCCAATTCCGGATCTTTTGATCCCGGGTCCACCTAACCATCCTATTCAAATACATACATCAAAACAAGGCATGTGTGTGCACACGCGGGTGCGAAACAAATCAACAAGGTGCAATTTACCAAATTGCCCTTGCGGTCAACAACGAGCCAAAGGAATAGAGGGACGGGTCCTCACAAAACTAATGCGGAGATGCAGAAGCTCACCAAGGACATCCAAGACGGAGTTATCAAGGGCCCATGGACAGTTCGCAATGGAGTCATCTTCCACAAGGACCGCATCTACTTGAGGAAGAGCTCCCCAGTCATCTCGGAGATCTTGACGACCCTACATTCCAACACACATGAGGGGTTCTTCAAGATGTGGCACCGGCTGTGAACCACCTTCTACTGGAAGGGACCTCAGCCGTGAATCAAGGACTTCATCCGCCAATGTGACACTTGCCAGCGACACAAGGCCAAGACTCTAAAGCCAGCCGACCTACTTCAGCCCCTACCGATTCCCCAAGAGGTATGGACTGATGTTTCTATGGACTTCATCGATGGCCTTCCTTCTTCTAGAGGATATACAACAATTCTAGTAGTCGTCGACAGATTGTCCAAGTATGCACACTTCGCTTCCCTACGGCATCCCTACACATATTCTGTAGCCCAAGTCTTCTTCGACACCGTGTTCAAGCACCATGGCATGCCAACCAGTATTGTTTGTGATCGAGATCCTACCTTCACTAGCAACTTTTGGCAGGAGATCTTCAAACTTCAGGGAGTCAAGTTCAGATTGTCCTCAGCCTACCACCTACAGACGGATGGCCAAACTGAGGTAGTAAATCGATCCCTAGAGATGTACTTATGATGTTTTTCAGGTGATCATCCGACTCAATGGACCCAATGGTTGACTTTGGCAGAGTACACCTATAACACTAGTTGGCACTCCAGCATCCAGCGGGCACCCTATGAGGTAGTGTATGGGCGACCTCCACCGTCCCTCCTCTCCTAAGTACCCGAGACTGCCAGATCAGCAGATGTAGATCACTTCCTAGTTGAAAGGGATCAAGTGATAGCAGATGTTAAGTCAAGGTTAGCAGCTGCCTAGAACAAGATGAAGCAGACTTATGACCATGGACATCGAGACGTCAAGTTTCAGATTGGTGAGATGTTGTACGTCAAGTTACAGCCCTATCGACAGAAGTCCGTGGCCAAGCGCAAGTCACAAAAGCTCACCGCGAAGTTCTATGGGCCATACGAGGTACTGGAGCGTATAGGAGCTGTCACCTATCGCCTCCGTCTCCCATCAGATTCCAAGGTGCACCCCGTTTTTCATGTGTCACTTTTGAAAAAGCACGTTGGAACTGAAGTACCCGTCATCATCGATATTTTGGACCCCTCAGAGGAGCAACCCAAGCTGTATCCCCAGGCTATCATCGACCATTAACATCCTCCCCGTCACCAAGAAGAAGTTCTAGTACATTGGAAGGGCCATAGTCCAGCTGAAGCCACATGGGAGGTATTCATTGATTTCTTAGATCGTTATCCCGACTTCGGCTTTGAGGACGAGGCACTTTTCGAAGGGGGAGGGGATGATACGGTTGGGACCCAAGTCCAACCCACGCCCAACCAAGGGGCGGGTCCCACACGCCAAGTGGAACCAGGTCCAACTCCACCCCTTGGTAGAACCCGGCCTTGGACCAGGTCCCAAGCCAAAGCCGGCCTTAAGGAATCCTATTCCTAGCTGGTTACTTCCTTAGTTGTTTCTTAATTGATTTGCTAGTTGATTTCCTAGTTTGAGTTCAGTTTATGATTTGCTTTATTAGTTCCTATTATGAGTCCTAGTTATTAGGAAGTTTGAGATATGATCGAGTCTTAGTAGGAAAGTCTGATTAGTTGCTGATTAAAGCAATGTAGTTCTCTACTTGGAGTAGAACTCTCTTGAGGCCTCTATAAAAGGACCTCTATAGTTTGTATTAGGGCATGGACGAATTTTGAAGAATAAAATAGAGTTATTAGTAGAATAATCTTAGTAGTAGCTGTAACCCTAATTCCACAAACCACCAGCCATCTCCACCTTCTCTTCTACAGCCGGCCCTTCTCCATTAGTCGGACACCACCAACCACCTGCTGTCGTCCGTCCCCACCAGCCAACTTCCACGTCTCCAACTTCGGCGTCCTTCATTGGTCGCTGCCTCTCTTCCTCCACCTTTCTTGGCTTGGATCTCCAAAAATAGCTGGCCAACCCAAGAGGAGCTGCAAGGTATCCCTCTCCCATCCGTCTCTCTCATGTAGTCTACACCTTCCTCGTCGAATACCTAGGGTCCTTCTCCTAAAACCCTAAAGGTATCTCTCGACCTAGCCATAGATTTGGCTAAGGAGGAGCCGAGACCAGGCAAGAGACCTGGTACCCGTGCCTACGAGAAGGCTCGGCGTATCAATCAAACACTTTATAGAGGGATGATTGGCTCCTTTCTCTATTTGACCGCAAGTAGACCGGACATCATGTTTAGTGTTTTCCTTTATGCTAGATATCAATCTTGTCCTAGGGAATTTCATTTGGTTGCGGTAAAGAGGATCTTTAGGTATTTAATAGGAACCCAAAACTATGGTTTGTGGTATCCTAGAAGTTCATCTTTTGATCTAATTGGCTACTCTGATGTGGATTTTGCCGGATGTAGACTTGATAGAAAACACACAAGTGGAACATGTCATTTTCTTGGTCATGCACTTGTTTCTTGGTTCTCTAAAAAGAAAACTTCAGTTACCTTATCCACTGCCGAAGCGGAATACATCGCGGCAGGTAGTTGTTGTGCACAATTACTTTGGATGAAAATACAATTGGTAGATTACAACATAGATGTAGGCAAAATGTCCATTAGATATGACAACACTAGTGCCATAAGCCTATCCAAGAATCCCATCCAACACTCCCGAACAAAACACATAGAAATTCGACACCATTTCCTTCGCGATCACACACAAAAAGGAGATATTTCACTGGAATTTATTAGCACCGAGTATGAAATTGCGAATATCCTAAGCAAACCCTTGAGTGAAGACATGTTTTTATATCTACTAAGGGAGCTTGGGATGTCAAATGGATTCCCAAAATAAATGGGCTAAAACCAAAAGGTATGGCCACCTTTTTATCTGTGTTTTCATGTCATGTCCAACTTGAATTCTAAAATTTGATTTATTGAGCAATTTTGATGATTGATGAGGTGTTTTAGCTCATAATATTCAGTTACATGTGTATACAAAGTTTTGTGATATTTCGATTTAAAAATGTTTTTAAATTGAATTTCAAATTTCATTTTTTGGAACAGATGGTCGATCCAGAATTCTTGACGGTCGACCGTGACTACATTTTTTTTTGTATTTACATATCGCGCTTGACAGTTGATCGCCAACTTCTATGGGTTGACCGCCACGGATCGTGACACGCTTAAGTGAGGGCTTTTTTTGTCTTTTGTCACATATCTCCTATATAACCTTTGCCCCGATCAAGCCCTTCTTTCTCCCGTTCGACCGCACCCTAGCTCCCAACTTCTCCCATTCGTCCGTCACTCCTCACCTCTATCGTCCCCTTTACTCAAACCCTAACCCAACCTCACCACAATGTCTCACACCAAGAATGCGGGACCTCCTCCACCTGAGGAACCACGTCAAGTCGAAAAGAGGAAGCAAGTCACAAAAAAGAGCGGGACGAAGAAAATCAAAGAGTCTCTTCGAGGAACCACCTCTACTCCAAGCTTTGATCAATACTTCTTCCTAGACAAGGATAGGTACAACTCTTGGTCCGAGTTTAAGGATAAGCTAGTGGTTTCGAGTAGAGACCTTAAGATTCCCATAGGAAAGGAGTATGTTATTGAAAGATATTTCACAAAAATGGGATGGAAGGATTTCCTAGAGTTGCCCAAATTCATGTATCCTAAAATGGCCCGATATTTTTATTGCAATATCATTGAAGACATTGATGATGAAGGAAATGTGGACATTAGTAGTTATGTTTTTGGCAATGAAATCAAAATTACAATCAAATGGTTGAATGAGATACTTAATGCACCAAACGATGGAGAGTGCACCTATTTTACTTCATATGAGGATCTCCCAAAATTTGATAGGGATAAGCAAGGGAGAAAGGCCATCCTTAAACCTGGTAGAGTTGACAAAATTCCTATTGAATTAAATGACCTAAATAAAAACTATAGGGAGCTTGCCCACTTCTTAGGAAAAAAATTATTTCCCAAGGTTAGCCACCATGATCATTTGAAGCCCGTTCATGCTTATATCCTTTCATGTATGGTTAGGGGGAAGCCTCAAAACTTAGGCTATATCATCATCAATGAGATGCTTAACCTTACGGCTAGGTAATCCCTACACTTTGGAGGACTCCTAAACAAAATCTTCCAAGCCCTTACCCTCCACCTTGCCATTGATGATAGAAGACCTCTTGCTCAACTCTTCAGTAAATCCACCTATAAGAGGATGTTAAAATCAAAGCAAGCCTTAGGTGTCGCGCCCCGACCCGCGTAGGCCCAACCGGGCCGGGCGACGAGAACCGGAACCTAACCTACTGCGGAAATTTTGGCGAGGTTTCCCTCTAATCGTAGTGGTTACCCTAGCAATTCATAATCATCCTGTATTAACATACAAT
Organism: Narthecium ossifragum; assembly: GCA_963920575.1. NCBI lineage: Eukaryota > Viridiplantae > Streptophyta > Magnoliopsida > Dioscoreales > Nartheciaceae > Narthecium > Narthecium ossifragum. The sequence continues at coordinate 13,089,245 of OY986964.1, read as the reverse complement.
CACAACCTCAAAGACTGAAACTGTAATATAATACAAAACCTCAAACAGGGAAATTATACATTTATCACTCTCGTAGGAGACTATTTATAACAAAAGGTACAACAGAGATCGCCGCTCCTCAAGCACCGCCAGACGCCGCCACGTAAACAAACACCGGCCCGGTAGGGGCGACCGAAGAAGAGCTAGCGCCAGCACCTGCAAAACGCAGTCCGGGTAGGAGTGAGCACTAAGCTCAGCAGGGACACTACACTACGACACTCACAAGGGAGGAAACACAACAGTGTCGCCCTCAAGCAAAGGCTGGGTGTACACAGGGGTCCCATAACCCCACCCCGTGTCCCATAAAGGAGGCCTCAGTCATGTTCTCCAGCCGAACTGGTCACATACTGGGGTCGCCCTCAGTGAGGTAGGAAACCAGCACTGCCATCTCACTAGCAGGAAACCAACACTGCTAGGCAGGCAACCAACATTGCTGAGTAGGCACTACCTCTACCAAAGAGACAGTGAACCGGACACCGGCTACACCTCAACACTCGGTTCGAGGCCGACACGACCTCTAAACACCAAACAACATGTATTCAGGTCATCTAACCCTATCATCGAAAACGACTGAATACTACAAATCGAGTCCTGGATCAAGCTATCCGCAACGGTCCTAGAGCTAGATCCGGGCTATCCGAAAACCTCAAATCGGCAACGCCCTACACAGATGCAACTAATGCACAACACAATGCATGCTATGAACATACGCAGGATAATACATGTAAGCATGCAACAATATGTGATGATATAAATAACAAGGTCTGGGCACGGCACCCTGCCGGCCCGGGGTGGTGAACAGGTAAATAAGGTCTAGGAACTGCTACAGTGGTACCACCACCAACTGTCAGCAGTCCACCACAACACCTGCACCGGCAAGCAGCCCCGCAAACAACAACTCACAGAAATAATAGATAAAACCCTCAGCGCACGCCGGCATGCAAGGCTAGGAAAAGCTGTAGGGCTACCCGCTCATTTATTCTAAACATCCCGGGAGTCATCACTCCCCCGGTTCACCACTGCCCCTATTATAGGGCTAACATGCTTAAACATATGTACCAAGTATAAGACAGTAAAGAAAACGGTACATGCAAAGCCCCGCGGGCAAAACCAAGAAGAAATCTCTCTCTCTGCCGTAGACGGATCGATCCCTCCCTCCCAGGGAGGATCGATCCTTCTAATGGCAGAGAACGATCTCTCCCTATCGCGCCGAGTGCGATCGATCCGTCCCTCCAAGGGACGATCGATCCTACTCGCGATAAGGAACATCCTCCCTGCCGCGCCAAGGAGGATCGATCCTTCCCTCCAAGGGACGATCGATCCTACTCGCGACGAGGGGATCCCATGCTACCCAAGGCACAAGGATCGATCGTCCCCATCCGGGAAGGATCGATCCTGCTCGGTTTCAGCATGACCAACGAAGAAGGATCGATCCCTCTCACAGAAGGATCGATCGCGTTGGGTTCTCCGGCAACCCTCCGGCGAGAAATACCATCGGAAAACTCCACCAAATCCCACCAAAACCTGGGATCTAGTAGTACGAAGGATCACGAGTCCAAAACAGGTAGAACTACTACAATCTAACAAGTATATATCAAGATCTAAGCAAAAGATCAATGACAACCGGAAAAACTTCCAAAACCCTGAAGAAATGTAGGTAGGATCCCTACCTAAGCAATAGCAGCTTCAATCCCAGCTGCTAGGCCTTGGATCGTCCACAACCTCTTCGAAATCCAGAAAATCTCAGCTCAAGAACTCGGATTTCAAAAGAGATTCAAGGAAGAAGGTTTCGTTCGTTTTATAGACAAACGAACCGACTTAAGCAAGATCGATCAGTCCAAGAGGACCGATCGATCCGTCCCAAGAGAGCGATCGATCCTTCCCAAGAGAGCGATCGATCCTTCTCAACGATCCGCGTTCCTGGCATTGACCGATCGATCCTTCTAGCAAGGAAGGATCGATCCGTCTTTCGCAGGAAGCTGGACTTGGGCTAAAACTTAAACCCAAGTCCGGATCTTTCGATCCCGGGTCCCACTAACCATTCTAGCCAGACATTATCACAAACATGGTCAGTGTGTGCCTAAGCGGGTGTGAAACAAGCCGACAAGGTGCAATTTACAAAATTGCCCTTGCGGCCCACGACGAGCCACAGAAGTAGAGAGACGGGTCCTCATATCCTAATACCCTTAAAGGAAATCTCGTCCCGAGATTCGATAAGGGTAGGGCTCGAAAACAAAAGAAACAGCTACACTAGAAAACATGACAAAAGTTACCTCGAGAAGGGAACAAGTGCGGATACTCCTGCCGCATGCGCGCCTCGCGCTCCAAGGTCATCTCCTCGACGCCTCTGTGCCTCCATAGTACCTTGACCAAGGGAATCGTCTTGCCCCGCAAGACCTGATCCCTCCGGTCAAGTACTCGAACAGACTGCTCAACGAATGTCGCGTCTGACTCAAGCTCGATGTCATCCACTCTGATGACATGCGATGGGTTGAGGTGGTACTTCCTCAGCATCGACACATGAAAAGTCGGGTGCATAGTAGACATGTGCTGAGGAAGGTCCAAGCGGTATGCTACCTCGCCGACCCTCTCTAGGATCTCAAACGGCCCGACGAACCTCGGGGCCAACTTGCCCCCGCTGCCAAACCTGACAAACCCTCTGTACGGTGCTTCCCGCAAGAACACACTGTCGCCAACTGCGAACTCAAGCGGTCGTCGCCTCTGATCTGCATAGCTCTTTTGCCGGCTCTGAGCCGTCAGAAGCCTCTGCCAGATTTGCACTAACCTCTCTGACGACCTCCTGACGATGTCTGGACCGGTGAGTGAAGCCTCTCCAACCTTTGTCCAACACACTGGGGAACGACACGGCCTACCGTACAACGCCTCGAAAGGTGCTACTCCAAGACTGGACTGGTAGCTGTTGTTGTAGGCGAACTCCACCAAGGGAACGTGCTCCTCCCAGCTGCCTCCTACATCGAGGACACATGCTCTCAGCATGTCCTCCAAGATCTGGATCGTCCGCTCTGACTGCCCGTCTGTATGCGGATGAAACGCCGTACTGAAGGTAAGGAGTGTGCCAACTGCCTCCATAAAGTCCCGCCAGAACCTGCTGGTGAACCGGGGGTCACGGTCTGATACGATAGAAACTGGGACCCCGTATAGTCTGACTACCTCTCGGGCGTACAAACTGCCCAACCTGTCAGTCGAGTCTGTCGTCCGCATAGGCAGGAAGTGCGCCGATTTGGTCAATCGATCAACGATGACCCAAATCGCGTCATTCCCCCTAGGAGATCTCGGTAGCCCGGTCACGAAGTCCATCGTGATGTGCTCCCACTTCCACTCAGCTAGTGGAAGCAGTTGAAGTAACCCCGGAGTCCGCTGGTGCTCTGCCTTGACCTTCTGACAGGTAAGGCAGCGCGATACGAACTCCGTCACTGCCCTCTTCATCCCGCGCCACCAGAACTGTCGCCAAAGATCCTGGTACATCTTGGTGCCGCCGGGATGAACTGCAAAGTGAGAGTGATGGAACTCTCGTAGGATGTCATCTCGAAGAACTGGATTTGCTGGAACTGCTACTCTGCCTCGGAACCATAGTCCTCCGTCTGGCGATACTGTCCAATCTCCGTCTGCGCCCCCTGTGCCCGCTGATGTGCGTAACTCCTCGAGCTCTGGGTCTCTGTGCTGTACCTCTAAAACTCTACCTATAACTGCTGGCATACTCTGCACTGCGTAGAGGAAGCTGTTGGATCCCCGATCCTCAAACTCGAGCCCCAACTGGCCCTCCGTCTCTAGAGCCTGCCACTGTCGCGCTGACAACCCTACAACTGCTACTCTGGTATCTCTCACCTGTCTGCTTAGCACGTCTGCTACGACATCTGCCTTACCAGGATGGTAATGCAACTCAAAGTCGTAGTCCTTCAGTAGCTCCATCCATCATCGCTGTCTCAGGTTGAGGTCACGTTGAGTGAAAACGTGCCTCAAACTCTTATGGTCCGAGAAGACAGAAAACTTCTCGCTATAGAGGTAGTGCCGCCAGGTCTTCAGGGTGAAGACCACTGCTGCTAGCTCCAAGTCATGGGTCGGGTAGTTCCTCTCATGGTTCTTCAGCTGGCGAGAACCATAGGGAACTGCGTGGCCCTCCTGCATAAGGACACACCCCAAACCCACACCACTGGCGTCGCAGTAGACACTGTAACCAACGCCTCGCTCGGGGACGATCAGCACCGGTGCACTGGTCAACATGGTCCTCAGCTCCACGAAGGCTCGCTCACAAGCATCATCCCACACGAACGGGACGGCATTCTGTGTCAGTCTGGTCAACGGCCCGGCAACTCTGGAGAAGTCTCGCACGAACCGCCTGTAGTACCCCGCCAAGCCCAGGAAACTGCGGACCTCGAACACTGTCCTCGGCCTCTGCCACTGTACCACTGCCTTGACCTTGGCGGGGTCGATTGAGATTCCTGCTGCCGACACCACGTGTCCAAGGAACCCCACCTGTGCAAGCCAGAACTCGCACTTGGAAGCCTTGGCATAAAGCCGATGCTCCCGAAGTCGCTGCAACACTGTTGCCAAGTGTCGCTCGTGCTCCGCCTCTGACCGGGAGTAGATGAGAATGTCGTCGACAAACACCACCACGAACTCGTCTAGGAAAGGCCAGAAGATCCTCTGCATGTGATCCAAGGGAGGATCGATCCTTCTAATGGCAGAGAACGATCTCTCCCTATCGCGCTGAGTGCGATCGATCCGTCCCTCCAAGGGACGATCGATCCTACTCGCGATAAGGAATACTCGCGATAAGGAACATCCTCCCTACCGCGCCAAGGAGGATTGATCCTTCCCTCCAAGGGACGATCGATCGTACTCGCGAAAAGGGATCCCATGCTACCCAAGGCACAAGGATCGATCGTCCCCATCCGGGAAGGATCGATCCTGCTCGGGTTCAGCATGACCAACGAAGAAGGATCGATCCCTCTCACAGAAGGATCGATCGCGTTGGGTTCTCCGGCAACCCTCCGGCGAGAAATACCGTCGAAAAACTCCACCAAATCCCACCAAAACCTGGGATCTAGTCGTACGAAGGACCACGAGTCCAAAACCGGTGGAACTACTACAATCTAACAAGTATATATCAAGATCTAAGCAAAAGATTAATGACAACCGGAAAAACTTCCAAAAACCCGAAAAAATGTAGGTAGGATCCCTACCTAAGCAATAGCAGCTTCAATCCCAGCTGCTAGGCCTTAGATCGTCCACAACCTCTTCGAAATCCAGAAAATCTCAGCTCAAGAACTCGGATTTCAAAAGAGATTCAAGGAAGAAGGTTTCGTTCGTTTTATAGACAAACGAACCGACTTAAGCAGGATCGATCCGTCCAAGAGGACCGATCGATCCGTCCCAAGAGAGCGATCGATCCTTCCCAAGAGAGCGATCGATCCTTCTCAATGATCCGCGTTCCTGGCATTGACCGATCGATCCTTCTAGCAAGGAAGGATCGATCCGTCTTTCGCAGGAAGCTGGACTTGGGCTAAAACTTAAGCCCAAGTCCGGATCTTTCGATCCCGGGTCCCACTAACCATTCTAGTCAGACATTATCACAAACATGGTCAGTGTGTGCCCACGCAGGTGTGAAACAAGCCGACAAGACGCAATTTACCAAATTGCCCTTGCGGCCCACGACGAGCCATAGGAGTAGAGGGACAGGTCCTCACATTAGGATTTCATGTTCATGATGATATGAGCAGTGATGA
>OY986964.1:12982205-13083259 GCA_963920575.1 Narthecium ossifragum | reverse complement strand
AGTCGGATGAGGTTCGTCGAATAAGTGCTCCTGGTATTCTCGGCGGTCGACCGAATCTTTCTCGCGGTCGACTGGGCATGGCTAGACAGCTTCTTCTTCTGCCTTCTGTAGGACACTCCCCCGAAGCATCTCCAATTGTAGCTTTCAATTCCCTCACATCAATAGAATAAACATGACAATCATTAGTAGGATACTTCTTGGCATCATATATTTTAAACTTAACAATTTCACCATCAAATTCCATGGTAAGTGTACCACTACGCATATCTATCTTAGTATTAGATGTCTTTAAGAATGGTCTTTCCAATAAAATAGGAGTACTATGATCACCATTCTCCATATCAAGCAATCATTGACTTGCACAAGAATATCTTCAACTGCACCTTTAGGATATGCGTTAGATCTGTCAGCCAATTGAATCACAACACCAGTTTCATTCAAAGGTCCAAGTTTCAAAGAAGAAGATATAGAATATGGCATGACATTGATAGAAACTCCTAGATCTAACATGGCCTTCTCAAATTTAGTGTTACCAATTATACATGGGATAGTAAACATACCTGGATCTCTACACTTTGTAGGAATTTTTCTTTGAAGAATTGCAGAAACATTTTCAACTACTCTCACCTTCTCACATCCTTTAAGTTTCTGCTTCCTCTTAATTGTGCACAATTCTTTCAAGAATTTAGCATAACGAGGTACTTGTTAATAGCATCTAAGAGTGGAATATTTACCTCGCATCGGCGAAAAGTCTCATATAGATCTGAATTCTTCTCATATTTTCTTGATTCTGTCAAAGCCTGAGGAAAAGGAGGAACAAGTTTATAATCAGAAAGAGGTGGAAACTTACGTTTAGGTACGTCGTCGTCATCGGAAAAGATTTTGTCTGCGACGATGTCTTGCTCGTTTCCTTGCGGTGAAGATGCAGGAATTTCCTTTACTGGAGTCTCAACTTCTTTACCACTTCTCAAAATGATTGCACTTGCATTCTCTCATGGATTTATTACCGTTTGAGAGGGTAATTTTCCCGAACTTTGCGCCTCTAGCTTGCTAATTGCAGTCGCCATCTGGCCCACATGATGTTCCAAATCTTGAATATTAGCCTTCGCCTCCTGTTGAAATTGCAAAGTATTAGTAGCAAGAGATTTAACTATATCTTCTAAAGACATACCAGAATTAGAAGTTGAGTTTGGTTGTGGTCTCGGAGGGTATGACAGTCTATATTGCTGATACTGCTGGGCGGTTGGGCGAAATTGAGTTGTGGGCTGATTTACTTGTGGATTCCCATAGTTGAGATTGGGGTGATCCCTCCATCCCGGATTATACGTGTTTAAATAGGGATCATACATCCTTTGCGGTAGACCAGGGAAACTTCCCGCTGCATTCACTTGTTCACTGGGCTCCACTTGAAGAGTTGGGCACATATCAGTTGGAGCTCCTGCCACCGAACAAATCCCACAAACCTTCGCTGTTTGCATATTACCTACAGCCAATTGACGAATGATGAGAATGCATAATGTTATATTTTTATCCCTTAATATTTAGTCTCCTATGCTTATTTAGTTCCTAAATACACTCATTATTCTTATATTTTGATTTAGAATGCAATTGAAGTCCTTAAGTCGAAAAGAAGCTAAAAAGAGTGCATGGATCAATTTTAAAGATTTATCTGTACCTGCTCATGAAGAACCAGAGGATGTGCCATACATGGTTGGAAAGCTCTTGAAGTCTAGATTCTGGAGAATTTTACGGTTCGTGATTCCGAGTTTCCTAAAGGAAGTTACGGCAATTTCAGTACCGATGCGCAGTCTGAATGGCAGAAAGGAAAATAAGCTGGAAGTCCGAGCGAAGGTCCGATCGATCGGACCTGGCAAAACCGTGACAGAACATGTAGTTTTTGGCTGAACATGGTTCGATCGATCGAACCATCACTCCTACTGAGCCAGATCGATCCGACTCCTAGAGTTGGATCTATCGGACTCAAAAATAGCCAGAGAAGGTGGATTTTTATGCATCCGATCGATCCAGCACTTAAAGTTCGATCGATCGGACTTGGGAATTAAAGGGTGACAGAACGTATGCTTTTTAGAGGAACATAGTTCGATCGATCGGACCATCGATCGAACTCGGGAAGAGCCAGAGACGAAGGAGTTTTACGAAATCGATCGATCCGACTCCCTTAGTCCGATCGATCGGGCTCGGGCGTGAATAGAAGTTGAAGATTTTAATGAGACCGATCGATCCAGCATCCAAGGTCCGATCGATCGGACTTTCCCAGTAACAAAAATGAACGATTGTGATCTAATCCGAGGGTGGATACACTTGAGGCTATAAATAGGACTCTTTCTAGGGTTTGAGGGGGGATTTCTTGGACACTTTTGGCTACTCTTTCTCCTCTTTTATATTTTTTCTAGGTTTTCTTTTGCTTTATGAAATCTTTTGGAGGATTGTTCTTGATGGCCCTGCGTGGCTAAATCTTGATCCTTGGTCGAGGAGACTGAAACCTCAGAATCAATGAAACCGTGAGATCTAATTTATTTTTATTGTTCAGTTTATACATGAGTATTGGATGTTCTTCTGAGATTAAATCTTCATGATTACCTTGTCTAATTGCTAGGAGGCCTACTAGTTTATTATTCATGGTGATCTACCGCTAGGTTTGATATCAAATCCGGAATTGTTTGATCCCTCTAATCTGCGAAGCAACTAGGATCTAATAATTTACTGCTGATCAGATCTTGTTAGATCTTAGGAAGAATATTCAACTAGATTAAATGCAACCGCTTGTGCTTGTGTTGTTTAGCTTCATCGATCTCCCTATTCTTAACGCTGCTACTAGATTAAATCTACAGCGCTTGTCTTAGGTTGTCTAGTAGTTAGGGTTGATTAGATCGCTTGTTTCTAAGTAAATATGATCGAGGAGAGCTTCGAATTGAATTCGGACGGTGAATATTCATGGTATAAATTGATTAATACTTGCATCTATGATCAGTTATTGGATTCCGATGGTGGATGTTGACTCAGACCAAGGTTTGTTCTCTTGATTTAACTCGTTTCTTCGCTTTAGATTATTTCTTTACTGTTTTCCTCACGTTTAAAACCCCCCATCTTTATTCACTGAGCACAAAACTAGGCTAAACACTCTTCGTGGGATCGACTCGTACTCGCACTACTACATTCATTTTAACGGGTATTGGTTTTATTTTTGAGTGCCTGCGACAGCACATCAAATTTTGGCGCCGTTGCCGGGGAGTGATTCTAGTTGATTTTTGTGTTTATTGTGATCTTTATTTTCAAAAAAAAAAAAAAAAAAAGAGTTATTCGAATTTTCTTGATTTCTTTTTCTCGTTTTGCCGGAATCCTCTTGATTGTTTATGAGTATAGCTCGATCTTTTAATCAAGGTGATTTACAGTACGACCCAGAGATAGAAAGAACTCTGCGCAGGTTAAGGAGGGAAGCTCGGATAAATCCTGAGGAGGACGATTTGGCTCTTGACCACGTATTTATCAGCGATTCTGAATTAGAGGAGGAAGTCATGGCCGGAAATCGGACTTTGAAAGAACTTGCAGCCCCAGATTTGAATCAACAACCCTTATGCATTACATTTCCTACTTTGGATGTTGCTACTACTTTTGAATTAAAATCTGGACTAATACACCTCTTACCCACTTTTCATGGACTTTCAGGCGAGGATCCTCACAAGCATTTAAAGGAGCTTCATGTTGTGTGCACAAGTATGAAACCCATGGGGGTGACTGAAGATCAAATCAAATTGAGAGCCTTCCCGTTTTCTTTGAAGGATTCGGCTAAAGATTGGCTTTATTATTTACCATCTGGGAGTATTACCACATGGAACGAGATGAAGAGGTTGTTTTTAGAGAAGTATTTTCCAGCCTCAAGAGCGGCCAACATTAGGAAAGAGATCTGTGGTGTAAGGCAACATAATGGAGAATCTCTACATGAATATTGGGAACGTTTTAAGAAATTATGTGCAAGCTGTCCCCATCATCAAATTAGTGAGCAATTACTTATTCAATATTTTTATGAGGGCTTACTAACCAATGACAGGAGTATGATTGATGCAGCTAGTGGAGGAGCTTTGGTGGATAAAACTCCTGAAGCCGCGAGGAACTTGATTGCAAATATGGCAGCTAATTCTCAACAATTTAATACTAGACTTGATTCTTATTCAAAACATGTTAATGAGGTAAATGTTTCATCTCTTGAACAACAGATTGCAAGTCTAACTTCTCTTGTTCGTCAAATGGCTGTAGGTAACATGCAAACAGCGAATGTTTGTAGAATTTGCTCGGTGGCGGGACATCCAACCGATATGTGCCCAACTCTTCAAGAGGAGCCCATTGAACAAGTAAATGCAGCTGGGAGTTTTCCAGGACCACCGCAGAGGAAGTATGATCGCTATTCAAACTTGTATAATCCGGGATGGAGGGATCACCCCAATCTCAACTATGGGAATCCACAAGTGAATCAGCCTACAACTCAATTTCGCCCAACTGGACAGCAATATCAACAATATAGACCGCCATACCCCTCGAGACCACAACAAAATCCAACTCCGAATTCTGGTATGTCTTTAGAAGATATTGTTAATTTCCTTGCTACTAGTGCTATGCAACTTCAACAGGATACAAAACAATTTAAACTAGATACAAAACAATTTCAACAAGACGCAAAGGCCAGTATCCAAGGTTTGGAACATCAAATGGGCCAGATGGCGTCAGCAATTAGCAAGCTAGAGGCGCAAAATTCGGGAAAATTACCTTCTCAAACGGTAATAAATCCAAGAGAGAATGCAAGTGCAATCATTTTGAGAAGTGGTAAAGAACTTGAGACTCCAATAAAGGAAGTTCCTACATCGTCTGTGCAAGGAAAAGAGCAAGACATCGTCGCGGAAAAAATCTTTCCTGATGACGACGATGTACCTAAACGTAAGTTTCCACCTCTTTCTGATTATAAACCTGTACCTCCTTTTCCTCAGGCTTTGACAGAATCAAGAAAATATGAGAAGAATTCAGATCTATATGAGACTTTTCGCCGATGCGAGGTAAATATTCCACTCTTAGATGCTCTTAAACAAGTACCTCGTTATGCTAAATTCTTGAAAGAATTGTGCACAATTAAGAGAAAGCAGAAACTTAAAGGATGTGAGAAGGTGAAAGTAGGGGAAAATGTTTCTGCAATTCTGCAAAGAAAAATTCCTACAAAGTGTAGGGATCCAGGTATGTTTACTATCCCATGTACAATTGGTAACACCAAATTTGAGAAAGCTATGTTAGATTTGGGAGCTTCTATCAATGTCATGCCATATTCTATATATTCTTCTTTAAAACATGGGCCTTTGAATGAAACTGGTGTTGTGATTCAATTGGCTGACAGATCTAACGCCTATCCTAAAGGTGTAGTTGAAGATATTCTTGTGCAGGTCAATGATTTAGTTTTCCCTGCTGATTTTTATGTGCTTGATATGGAGAATGGTGATCATAGTACTCCTATTTTGTTGGGAAGACCTTTCTTGAAGACATCCAAGACTAAGATAGATGTCCATAGTGGCACACTTACCATGGAATTTGATGGTGAAACTGTTAAGTTTAATATTTATGATGCCATGAAATATCCTGCTGATGATTGTTCAGTGTATTCAATTGATGTGATTGATTATTTATCACAGGAAGTTTTTGAACTTAGTGATAAAGATGAATTGGAAGTGGCTATTAGCAAATCTCTTGAGGAAGAAAATGAGGAGCTATCTTTGAGTACTAATTTGCAGGAAACTGTTGCAACACTGAATGATTTTTCGATAATTCAGCAATCAAGTAACGATTCTTCTAGTTTATTACCTGTAACTAATGAGAAATCATTACCTTCTGAATTGCAAGCACCTATTCCAGATCTGAAACCTCTTCCTAATCATCTTAAATATGCTTTTCTTGGAGATGAAGGAGTATTACCAGTGATTATCTCCAATAACCTTAGTGCACCACAGGAAGAAAGACTTGTGCAGGTTCTTAAGGAGCATAAGACAGCTATTGGTTGGACAATTGCAGACATCAAGGGAATCAGTCCAAGTACATGTATGCATCGTATCTTGCTTGAAGAGGGAGCGAAACCTTCCCGCCAACCACAAAGAAGGTTAAATCCGCCCATGATGGATGTTGTAAAGAAGGAGATCCTCAAACTGCTTGAAGTTGGAGTGATCTATCCTATTTCGGATAGCACTTGGGTTAGTCCAGTTCAAGTTGTTCCTAAAAAGACAGGAATAACCGTGGTGAGAAATCACAAAGATGAGTTAGTTCCCACCCGTGTGCAAAATGGGTGGAGGGTTTGTATTGATTATAGAAAATTAAATGCTATAACCCGCAAGGACCACTTTCCTTTACCTTTTATTGATCAGATGCTTGAAAGGTTAGCTGGTCATTCTTATTATTGTTTTCTTGATGGTTATTCAGGGTATTTTCAGATTGCAATTGCCCCTGAAGATCAGGAAAAGACGACGTTCACATGCCCATTTGGAACTTTTGCATATCGTCGCATGCCTTTTGGTCTTTGCAACGCCCCAGCTACTTTCCAAAGGTGTATGGTTAGTATATTCTCAGATTATATTGAACAGATCATAGAGGTTTTTATGAATGATTTCACAGTTTATGGAAACTCTTTTGATAATTGTTTACATAACCTTACACTTGTTCTCCAAAGATGCATAGAAACTAGCCTTGTGTTAAATTCTGAGAAATGTCATTTCATGGTTGAACAAGGTATAGTTTTGGGTCATGTTGTTTCATCTAAAGGAATTGAGGTTGATAAAGCTAAAGTTGATGTCATTCAATCTTTACCTTATCCCACTAGTGTGCGGGAAGTTCGTTCTTTTCTTGGACATGCAGGTTTTTACCGAAGATTCATCAAGGGCTTCTCCAAAATAGCATTACCGTTGTGCACGTTGTTACAAAAGGACAAGGCTTTTGAGTTCGATGAAGCATGCAAAAAGGCATTTGATAAGCTGAAGGAATTGTTGACTTCTACTCCAATTATTCAACCCCCAGACTGGAGCGTTCCTTTCGAGATAATGTGTGATGCAAGTGATTATGCAGTGGGCGCAGTTTTGGGTCAAAAAATTGGAAGAGCTTCTCATGCAATTTACTATGCTTTCATGACTTTGGATGATGCCCAGAGAAATTATTCCACAACTGAAAAAGAACTTTTAGCTGTTGTGTTTGCTTTAGAAAAATTTCGTTCTAATTTACTTGGTACTAAAGTCATTGTTTATTCTGATCATGCAGCCCTTCGTTATTTAATGACGAAGAAGGAGGCAAAGCCGAGATTAATCCGATGGATACTTCTCTTGAGTGAATTTGATTTGGAGATAAAAGACAAAAGAGGAACAGAAAATCGAGTTGCAGATCATCTGAGTCGGTTAGTTCATGTGGAGGATAAACTTCATCTACAAGAAACATTCCCTGATGAACAATTGTTTTCTGCAACTGTGACATTACCTTGGTATGCAAATATTGTGAATTATTTGGTTACTAATATGTTACCTTCTGAATTGTCTAAGGCTCAAAGAGATAAGATTAAAAGTGTTGCTAAATATTATGTGTGGGATGACCCATATTTATGGAAGCATTGTGCAGATCAAGTAATAAGAAGGTGCGTTCCTGAAAGTGAAATTATTTCTATACTCACTTTTTGTCATTCTTATGCTTGTGGAGGTCACTTTGGAGTTAAGAGAACGGCCAGAAAAGTGTTAGAATGTGGTTTCTATTGGCCTTCTTTATTTCGAGATTCATACTTTCTTTGTAAATCATGCGAAAATTGTCAAAAGACAGGTAATATATCCCAAAGGAATGAGATGCCACAAACCCCCATATTATTTTGCGAAATTTTTGATGTTTGGGGCATCGACTTCATGGGTCCGTTCCCTATATCTTTTGGTTATATTTATATTCTACTTGCTGTGGATTATGTATTAAAATGGGTAGAAGCTAAAGCTATCAGGACTGATGATTCTAAAGTTGTTGCAGATTTTATCAAGTCTAACATATTATCCAGGTTTGGAATTCCAAGAGCTTTCATAAGTGATCGAGGCACTCACTTTTGCAATCGAACTGTTGAGGCGTTACTAAGGAAGTACCATGTGACCCATAAGGTGTCAATCGCCTATCATCCGCAAACGAGTGGACAAGCGGAAGTGTCAAATCGAGAGATCAAGTCCATCATTGAAAAGACGGTAAATCCAAATAGAAAAGATTGGAGTTTGCGTTTGGATGATGCGTTGTATGCATATAGGACTGCATATAAGACTAGGTATGTCACCTTATCGCTTGATATTTGGGAAACCATGTCACCTTCCAGTTGAGTTAGAACATAAAGCTTATTGGGCTATCAAGAGCTTTAATATGAACATGGATGAGAGTGGAGAACACAGGAAGTTGCAACTGCAAGAATTAGAGGAAATTCGCAATGATGCCTATGAGAGCGCTAGGATTTACAAGGAAAAGACAAAAGCTTTTCATGATAAGATGATCTCTAGAAAGGAGTTTAAAGTTGGTCAAAAAGTTCTCGTTTACCAATCACGCTTACGTTTGTTTCCAGGTAAGTTGCGTTCTCGTTGGATTGGACCTTTTATTGTTACTAATGTTTTTTCTCAAGGTGCAGTTGAAATTCAAAGTTTAGCCACTTCCAAAATGTTTACGGTGAATGGCCATCGACTTAAACCTTTCTATGAAGGCGTTCCAACAGAAAAATTGGAAAAATTGGACCTTGAGGAACCAACTTTTATTGATTAAAGAAGCAAGCATGAAGTCGAGCCAATGACAATAAACAAAGGCGCTGCTTGGGAGGCAACCCAAGGGGAGTTCGTTCCTTTCTCTTTTTTATTTTCGCATTTCCATTTTAGTTATTTTTGCTTTTCTTTGCATTCCACCTTCCATTGGGGACAATGTCAGTTTCAAGTGTGGGGGAGGAGATCTAGGTTGCATATGCCATGAGCGAGAACTAGTTAAGCTTGACATTTTCATAACATGATTGAATGAGTAATTTTGCGACTTGGAATTAATTAATTGAGTTATTTTCCTTGAGTTGGTAGTGACTGAATGAGTAGACAAAAGCTGGTGAGATTTTGAGCCTTTAGACTGACACATTCATATCAGTCTCACTAATTTCTTTCATGAGAGATATTCTTCCATGGATTTGTTTTTCTAGAACTTGCTTTGATTCTATTTGAGGTCACATTGACACATGTATACATGAACATGATTAAGGCCATCTTTGTTATAAGTTACATAAGCCAAATAGCCTACCTTGTGATTAATTTTTCCTTTTGCTAAACACCTTTGAGCTTTATTGACTTTATTGTTAACCCACATTACAAGCTTTAAACCTGAAAAAAAAAAATATATATTTCCGTTACCCAAGCCATGAAACTAGTGGAGCATTGATCATTATTATGACATGTATGGGTGCAAAAGTTCAAGTGTGGGGGTGTTTGGATTTGTGGTTTGGCTATATTTGAAAAAAAAAAGAAAAAAGAAAAAGAAAAAAAGAAAGTGAAGGAGGAAATTGATTCTCATGTTACAAAATGTGTGTATGAATCCTCCTAATACTCCAAAAAAGGGGTATGTTTATGTATGATCTCTACAAAGGTGGAAGTTTTTGCAAAAGATTGTTCACCATTTCAGTTAAAAAGTATTCCTTTGAACAATCTCTTTGCCAATGTGGTAATGTTTTATGGGCTGAGTATGTTAAAGCTAAGTTGAAGAAAGTTATTGAATGGAGTGATTGGTTGTACATGTCTTATTGATGCATTTTTGCTCCATTAGTTCCATTGGCTTTTGAGCTACATTCCTAAATATTTCCCACCTTAATCCTGAACCCCATTACAACCTTTTGAAGTCCTTATGATTTGTGTTATGCATGTGGTTCTAGTGGCGGAGAATGAGAAGATATGCAAGCCTATGGTAGATCATTTTCATTGGAATGAATTTGAGTGAAATACATACCCTTCAAACACATGAGAGTTGAGTGTTTATCTCCGTGAGGGTCTACTTGTTTAGTATGCTCCATATTCAAGTGAATGCTTATTGATTGACTTTTTAGTTGTCTAAAAATGTTTGTTCATGATATGTTATGAGTTGCGAAGAGCTTGATTGTTCTTTGTTGATGGCGTTGCAACCTTGATATATTGAGTAGAGTGAATTTTAGTTTTGCCCGAGGACGAGCAAAAGCTAAGTGTGGGGGAATTTGATGAGAATGCATAATGTTATATTTTTATCCCTTAATATTTAGTCTCCTATGCTTATTTAGTTCCTAAATACACTCATTATTCTTATATTTTGATTTAGGATGCAATTGAAGTCCTTAAGTCGAAAAGATGCTAAAAAGAGTGCATGGATCAACTTTAAAGATTTATCTGTACCTGCTCATGAAGAACCATAGGATGTGCCATAGATGGTTGGAAAGTTCTTGAAGTCTAGATTCTGGAGAATTTTACGGTTCGTGATTCCGAGTTTCCTAGAGGAAGTTACGGCAATTTCAGTACCGATGCGCAGTCTGAATGGCAGAAAGGAAAATAAGCTGGAAGTCCGAGCGAAGGTCCGATCGATCGGACCTGGCAAAACCGTGACAAAACATGTAGTTTTTGGCTGAACATGGTTCGATCGATCGAACCATCACTCCTACTGAGCCAGATCGATCCGACTCCTAGAGTTGGATCTATCGGACTCAAAAATAGCCAGAGAAGGTGGATTTTTATGCGTCCGATCGATCCAGCACTTAAAATTCGATCGATCGGACTTGGGAATTAAAGGGTGACAGAACGTATGCTTTTTAGAGGAACATAGTTCGATCGATTGGACCATCGATCGAACTCGGGAAGAGCCAGAGACGAAGGAGTTTTACAAAATCGATCGATCCGACTCCCTTAGTCCGATCGATCGGGCTCGGGCGTGAATAGAAGTTGAAGATTTTAATGAGACCAATCGATCCAGCATCCAAGGTCCGATCGATCAGACTTTCCCAGTAACAAAAATCAACGATTGTGATCTAATCCGAGGGTGGATACACTTGAGGCTATAAATAGGACTCTTTCTAGGGTTTGAGGGGGGATTTCTTGGACACTTTTGGCTACTCTTTCTCCTCTTTTATATTTTTTCTAGGTTTTCTTTTGCTTTATGAAATCTTTTGGAGGATTGTTCTTGATGGCCCTGCGTGGCTAAATCTTGATCCTTGGTCGAGGAGACTGAAACCTCAGAATCAATGAAACCGTGAGATCTAATTTATTTTTATTGTTCAGTTTATACATGAGTATTGGATGTTCTTCTGAGATTAAATCTTCATGATTACCTTGTCTAATTGCTAGGAGGCCTACTAGTTTATTATTCATGGTGATCTACCGCTAGGTTTGATATCAAATCCGGAATTGTTTGATCCCTCTAATCTGCGAAGCAACTAGGATCTAATAATTTACTGCTGATCAGATCTTGTTAGATCTTAGGAAGAATATTCAACTAGATTAAATGCAACCGCTTGTGCTTGTGTTGTTTAGCTTCATCGATCTCCCTATTCTTAACGCTGCTACTAGATTAAATCTACAGCGCTTGTCTTAGGTTGTCTAGTAGTTAGGGTTGATTAGATCGCTTGTTTCTAAGTAACTATGATCGAGGAGAGCTTCGAATTGAATTCGGACGGTGAATATTCATGGTATAAATTGATTAATACTTGCATCTATGATCAATTATTGGATTCCGATGGTGGATGTTGACTCAGACCAAGGTTTGTTCTCTTGATTTAACTCGTTTCTTCGCTTTAGATTATTTCTTTACTGTTTTCCTCACGTTTAAAACCCCCCATCTTTATTCACTGAGCACAAAACTAGGCTAAACACTCTTCGTGGGATCGACTCGTACTCGCACTACTACATTCATTTTAACGGGTATTGGTTTTATTTTTGAGTGCCTGCGACAGCACATCAACGAACAAGAGAAGTTAGACTCGCAATCTGTTGTTCAAGAGATGAAACATTTACCTCATTAACATGTTTTGAATAAGAATCAAGTCTAGTATTAAATTGCTGAGAATTAGCCGCCATATTTGCAATCAAGTTCCTCGCGGCTTCAGGAGTTTTATCCACCAAAGCTCCTCCACTAGCGCCATCAATCATACTCCTGTCATTGGTTAGTAATCCCTCATAAAAATATTGGATAAGTAATTGCTCACTAATTTGATGATGGGGACAGCTTGCACAGAGTTTTTTGAAACATTCCCAATACTCGTGTAGAGATTATCCGTTATGTTGCCTTACACCACATATCTCTTTCCTAATGTTGGCCGCTTTTGAAGCTGAAAAATATTTCTCCAAAAACAATCTCTTCATCTCATTCGATGTGGTAATACTCCCAGAAGGTAAATAATAAAGCCAATCCTTAGCCGAATCCTTAAAAAAAAACGGAAAGGCTCTCAATTTGATTTGATCTTCAGTCACCCCCATGGGTTTCATACTTGTGCACACAACATGAAGCTCTTTTAAATGCTTGTGAGGATCCTCACCTGCAAGTCCATGAAAAGTGGGTAAGAAATGTATTAGTTCAGATTTCAATTCAAAAGTAGTAGCAACATCCAAAGTAGGGAATGTAATGCATAAGGGTTGTTGATTCAAATCTGGGGCTGCAAGTTCTTTCAAAGTCCGATTTCCGGCCATGACTTCCTCCTCTAATTCAGAATCGCTAACAAATAAGTGGTCAAGAGCCAAATCGTCCTCCTCAGAATTTATCCGAGCTTTTCTCCTTAACATGTGTAAAGTTCTTTCTATCTCTGGATCATACAGCAAATCACCTTGATTAAAAGATTGAGCTGTACTCATAAACAATCAAGAACTTTCCGGTAAACCGAGAAAAACAAATCTCGATAATTTGTGTAAACTCTTTTTTTTTATGAAAGTAAAGATCACAATAAGCACAAAAATCAACTAGAATCACTCCCCGGCAACGGCACCAAAATTTGATGTGCTGTCGCAGGCACTCAAAAATAAAACCAATACTCTTTAAGATAAATGTAGTAGTGCGATTACGAGTCGATCCCACGAAGAGTGTTTAGTCTGGTTTTGTGCTTAGTGAACAAAGATGGGGGTTTTAAACGTGAGGAAAACAGTAAATAAATATTTTAAAGCGAAGAATTGAATTAAATCAAGAGAACAAGCCTTGGTCTGAGTCAACATCCACCATCGGAATCCAACAACTGATCATCGATGCAAGTATCAATCAATTCATACCATGAATATTCACCGTTCGAATTAAATTCGAATCTCTCCTCAATCATAGTTAATTAGAAATAAGCGATCCAATTAACCCTAACTACTAAACAACCTAAGACACGCGCTATAGATTTAATCTAGTAGCAGCGTTAAGAATAGGGAGATCGATGAAGCTAAACAACACAAGCACAAGCGGTTGCATTTAATCCAGTCAAATATTCTTCCTAAGACCTAACAATTTCTGAAACGCAGTAGATTATTAAACCCTAGTTGCTTCGCAGATTAGAGGGATCAAACAATTTCGGATTTGTTATCAAACCTAGCAGTAGATCATCATGAATAATAAACTAGTAGGCCTCCTAGCAATTAGACAAGATAATCATGAAGATTTAATCTCAGAAGAACATCCAATACTCATGTATAAACTGAACAATAAAAATAGATTAGATCTCACAGTTTCATTGATTCCGAGGTTTCAGTCTCCTCGACCAAGAATCAAGATTTAGCCACGCAGGGCCATCGAGAACAATCCTCAAAAGATTCCAATAAACAAGAGAAAACCTAGGAAAAATATAAAATAGTAGAAAAATAGTAGCCAAAAGTGTCCAAGGATCCCCCCTCAAACCCTAGAAAGAGTTCTATTTATAGCCTTAAGTGTATCCATCCTCGAATTAAATCAAAACCGTTGATTTTCTTCACTGGGAAAGTCCGATCGATCGGACTATGGGTGTCGGATCAATCGGTTGCATAAAAATCCTCCGTCTCTGGCTATTCCCGAGTCCGATCGATCGGACTTTAGGTGTCGGATCGATCGGACTCAGTAGGATGGATAGAGGGATCGATCGGACTGTGTACAGCTGAAAAGTATACGTTCTGTCAGGTTTCTGCATAGTCGGATTGATTGGACTATAGGTGTCGGATCGATCGGACTTTCCAGCATATTTACTGTTCTGCCATCCAGACTGCGCCATCGGTACTAAAATTGCTATAACTTCTTCTAGGAAACTCGGAATCATGAAACATAAAATTCTCCAGAAACTAGACTTCAAGAGCTTTCCAACCATATATGGCACATCATCTGGTTCTTCATGAGTAGGTACAGATTAATCTTTAAAGTTGATCCATGCACTCTTTTCAGCTTCTTTTCGACTTAAGGACTTCAATTGCATCCTAAATCAAAATATCAGAATAATGAGTGTATTTAGGAACTAAATAAGCACAGGAGACTAAGTATTAAGGGATAAAAATATAACATTATGCATCATCATCAGCTTCCCTCTTGTCTTTGTATGGTTTAGAAATAGCGCTTGGAGGTTTGGAAATGATCTTTGTATGGTTTCTATCCAACATCTCCAATCTCCTTCGCTTCATCTTCCATTAGCTGGATTGTTGAAGGGCCGACGATCAAAATTTCACCCTCGCTGCTCTGCTTAGTAGACAGTGGCGTACTAAGCTCTAATTGATCCTCTTCAGAAGTTCTGCAAGTTTGTTCTTTGAATTCATTGTTGATTGATGATAGATGAGCGCTCATAAGCTGTTCGAATGTAGTTCCTGACTGTAAAAGCGCGTGATATGTTCCTGATTGTGTCATGTCTCCATTTTCCATAACCAGCAGGAGCAAAGCCAAGATTAAGTCTTATGCCAAATGTATTTTACCAACTTCTTATCAGATAGAAATCTCATTACCATAATTGTATTAGCTTCTGCAAGAAATTCAACTTGATGGGTTACAAGAATGACTGTTTTATTTGCTAGAGCAGACATGACATAATCATGCAGAAAGTTATTACTTCCACAGAAAACTTAGGCATGTGCAAATGCTTGATTATGAACTTTGTTATGCTTATATGACATTATGTATATACATATCTTACATGGAAAAGGATTGCAGCTGTATGTACATCCACTGCACTAAAAAGGATTGCAACTTTGTTATACTTTATTTATGGGTTTTTCGCATATAGTGGAATTCTTGATTCATTAAGGTATTGGTTGATGAATAGCTCGATGTCAGGAAAATCTTCTTCCCAGAAAAGCTCTCGCTTGAGTGGAGGATCCATCTCTTCGGCTAGGAGAGATCCTCGAGATGATGAGACCCCCCTGGACTGTTATTGTGGAGCAAGAGCTGCATTGTGGACTGCAAACACTGAGAGCAATCAAGAAAGGAGATTCCTTAACTGCCGAATACCTAGGGTAATTTGACACCTTCCTATTAACTAATTGATTCATCAATAATGTGCTTGATTTTTTTTGCAAGAATTTACATGCTTTTTTGTTTGCAAGAACATGGTGGTTGCCTCTTCTTTGAATGGGTTGATCCTGGTTTGTCTGGATGGGGACGAAGGCTTGTTGATGATATGAGAGACCAGCTGAAAATAAAGGATGCCATGGTGGAGATGCAAACCATGAAGATTATCATGAGTGAAAAGGATAGGTTAATTGCTGATAAGGATAGGTTAATTGCCAGGCTTGAGTTGCAAAAGAGGCAATGAAATGATAGGGATAAGGCATACTGGATTGGTATGCTACTGTCCTGGGTAGTTGGGATTGCCCTTTGCCCTGTGATCAAATGGTGTCTCAAGTACAATGGGATGTAATTTGCCCTGTGATGTAATTTGTCCAGTTATGTAACTGAATTGTGAACTGTGTAATGCAATTGCGGTCACTGGCCCAAGGTGGCAAAGCATAGTCATGGCTAGGTTTACTATGAGTTGACCTTATTAGCATATGCATTTTCAGAATTCCCTTATGAGGTTATGTAAAACAAGGATATTCTCGAGAAAGAAGAAATGAGGGCTACAGGATCTGAAATGGTACCTCAATATGTACATAACAAATTTGTCTCCTTTTTTTATCTTTCAGGACATTAAGAACAAGCAGAAATTAGCCAGCCAAAAAGGCAAATGGTTTATCTGGATACTTGCATACAAATGAAAGCTACTAAAAAAAACCCGTGGATGTATCTCTAGCTGTAACCATAACATTATAATATTAACACTTCATTTTTTTCATTACTGAAACATCAAATCCTTTCTAGTCTTCTTTAGCATTAGTTTGGATTTGGAGACTTCTCGCCCATAGAAACAATTTACGGAAACATTTCTTCAGAAAATTTCTCCTAAAGGCTCACTACACCAATCATCTTGCAAGCTCCCAGAAACAGAAAACTAGCAGCCACATCTGCCCAATAACAGGGCAAATCCATCAATCGATCACTTGCAAGTTGCAATAGATTGTTTAGAAGAGAAGTTTTCTTCAAATGTATCAAAATGTAGAGACAAATACATTTCCAACAATTTGTCTCTAATGAAAAGAATGCATAGAAATATGAAGTTACAAATTACAACTCAGAGATTCCTTGCATTGCAACATGTCATTACAACTCAGAGTTACAAAAACTACTTTAATCCGAGCAGAACTCCATGTAACAAAAAGCAGCACTCGACATTGATTTCAGTATCCATTGTCTAATGCCAGTGAGAATAATTTTACCGCTGTCTCTCACTTGGAATGTTGGACAGTAAACTACATGCAGTCTGGTACGCTATGCAACATTTGTACTAACTTTCTTTCTGACGATCCTTTTCCTACGAGCCTTTGGTGGTGTAGCTTCAAGTTCTCCATTACCTTGCTTCATTCCGAGTAACCCAAGGCCAAAGATTATAGCATCCTTAGATATGAACCAGTTTGGAGATGACTTCACTTGTTTGACTTGAAGAATATATGGACAAAGATATGGCCCAAGTTAAGCAGTCTAGTACACTTCAAAGTTTCAGATACTGAATTTTAGTCCACAAGGTACTTACCCTAAGACAGTGGATTTCCGTCCCATGCCTGTTGTAAATATATGGATACTTGCCATAGAAGCACAATTTGTATCATCAACAGATTGTAATACACTAAGATCCATTCAAACACCAAATGCAAAACATCAAAGCCAAAGTCTCCAGGAGCAACTCAGCTTATGTAATTTCGACTGTTAGGAACACTCTTGGGATTCCTTGCAATATGTCATACCACTCAGAGTTCTTGCAAATTACAATTGATATGGTTTTTTCTAGGCACATAAGGTACTCCCAAATAAAATATGAACTTTGAAAACCACATAAAGATGTACGCACTAAATTCTCAACTGTATTGATGTATATATACCAACTCAGCATTCTTAAATAAGCTGCACTAAAATCATTACACAGGTGAAATCAACTTACATATGCTAAGATGAATTTCTTTTTTGTCTTTGGATTTAGCAAGCATCCCTTGTGTGTCTGTATGTCAATCTTGAAAAGGGTATTGTATGTATGTATCACCATGCTGCATTTAGTGCCCCCTTTTAGCCTCTTGAAATACTCCACAACTTGAAAGGGACTTAAACATGAAAGAATCTCCACAAAAAATAGAAATAGAATTTGGGACCAGTGATTATAGAATGTTAGCAGAGGGATTTGAAATGCTTACGAAACATTTGCTGGTAATAAAAAAAATCTGATAGAAGCAACTAGAATTTTCAGAATGATCAATACTGAAAAAACTTTACTTACCTTGAAAGATTGAGAATTCTTGTCTATCAAGGAGTGTCGGTGTTGCTGCTCACAGGTTGGGAATTCTTACCTAGTCAATAATTAATTATTGTGAGCTTAGAAATTTAAACATGAATTAAAAGATTAAAGAACAACAACATTTAAAGCTACAAGTTGTAATAGCTAGTATACTTACTGAGTAGAGGGCAGTTTCTTTTATCATGGTTGACTCCGCGTTGCTTGCAAGAATTACAAAGCCTAGCTTTTGTAACTTGCTTCTCCAACGTTGACTTCAAGTGCTTCCCGCTCCCCTTGGGCCTTGCTATATCTAGTTCCTTGATACACAACTCACTAGTAGTCACCCTTTTTCCCACACTTGAGGAAACTTATGAAATTTCATCATTTTCTGCAAAAGAATTTTCATCCATGACTTTGTCCTTCCCTTTTATTGCTTTCATCTTTTGCATTTCCTCCAAAGCATCACGTAAAGTGCTCATGGCAAATGAGAATGTCTCATTTCCACCAAGTGCTTCATCAATAAATTGGTTGGCTACATAACTTAACTCAGACCTTTTTGTCCTACTAACACAACCATCATCCATATTTTTCACCCTGATTGTGGAACTCCTTGTCCAACGGTTTAAAATATACTCCCCATGTAGCATCATGTGATTGAGATACCTTCGAACAGCTAACAAATGCTTACATGGGATGCCAAGAAACTCCAAAAGCATACACTGGCATTTCCCCATATTTGTTTCATTGCAAATGACGACCCTTTTTTTGCTTTCTTTTCCTAATTCTTGGATGAGATATACCTTCCCATCCCCGTCTTCACCACCAATGTAGACATTATGCATCAAGCTTGATACAACCTCTTCTTGGAACTTATAAAAGAGCTTTTTGGTATAAATTTGAGACATCTATTTCTCCAACTACCATGCAGTTTTTAGTTTCGGCTGATTATCAATGGTCCGATGCTCGTCCTCCAATGCATCTTATCGCTGCTCTTCAAGTCCATTAGTGAACCTTGCATAAAAGACATAAAGTAATGCCTATTTTGAAAACTGAAGAATAATGCCTATTTTGAAAACTAAAAAGACGTAAAGTAAGGAAACCTAGATTTCAAACCTAACTGTTTTGAAATGATTAAATAAGCAGAATTAAAGACAGATTGCACTGCTTACCTTGCATAAAAGTCCAACAAAGTATTCTTTTCAGTGGAATATTTTTTTAAGAAACTGTTCAAGCTTTCACTCCTTTGGCTACTATTCATCCCCACAAAGAAACAACTCTTCAAATAAAGAGGGATCCAATGATTTCTCATTTCATACATGCTGGCCAACTAATCATTGTCGCTAAGGTCATGTTCTGTTATAATACTTGCCCAAGTTGCACAAAATTCCTCATCAGTCTCGGTATTCCAAATGCAATTTGTTATTTTCTCAATGACTGCAATTTTATTTTCTATCCCTCCCAACTTCTCAGTCAGCTTTTTGGTTATGTGCCAAATACAAAACCTATGACGAGCAGAGGGAAAAACCTGCTCGAAGAAAGAGAGAGGGAATAGAGCAGAGAGGAACATGAAAGATTGAATCTGCACAAAAAAAGAGAGAGGGATTGAACCTGTTGGATGGCAGCTCTCATTGCAGGATCTTGATCTGTTATAAATGTGATGGGATGTCTACCACTTGCTTCAACCCAAGTCTCAAACAACCATATAAATGACTCGGTGGTTTCATCTTTTATAAAAGTCACCTTCGAGAATTACACTACAAGAAAATCACCTTTCTGTGACAAGATTTCAATGACAATGGGAAAACTTGTCACTCAACATAGGTATTTAGTGACATTTTGATTTGTTGTCAGACATAGTTGGTTGTCATCTAATAATCTGTGACAAGTGATTGGCGTTGTCACATATTAGTGACGATTTAGTGACAAGTTCTATTTTCTGTCACTGAAACTTGTCACTTAAAAATGAACATAGAATTTTAGCACCAATTAAATTCTTTCTTTTGTGATGCCTATTAGTTAGTTGTCACGAAATGGAGTTAGTGACAATATGTAGTTGTCACTAAAAGTGTATAGTGACAATATAAAGTTGTCACTGTTGTCACCGATCTTACCACATTACAACCAAGACATCTGATCTTAACTTCCTCACCAAATCCACTTACTCTCAAACCGTCCAAGTCTAATTTACTTGCGCTTAATCTCAAACGTCCATCTTGCTCCCCACTTAATCTCAACTCTCCATCAAACTTCTCATGTAACCTCCACCGTCCAATCCATCTTTGCTCTTCATGTAATTGGACCAAACCCTATTAGCTATACACACGGTTGCCAAAACCCACGATCTTTCCAATTTCCACATTATTTCCTTCGGCGCGTTCCTTTCCGAGATCGTAAGGCGACTTCTCCATCGAGATAGAAAACCCTAGAGATCCCCAGCCTCAAGGTGATCATCGTCGTTCAACTATCCGGCAAGGGTATGTTGTCTGCTCTGAACCCATCATATGTTCTCTAATGCCATCATCTCTTCTCAATTTCAAGGTTTGTTTCTATTTTTCAAGGATCTTCATCCATTGCGCATCTCCATCGACGAACTCGAGATTGCTTCGTAAAATAAAGGTTAGTTTTTCTTGTGTTTTTCTTTTGATTTGTTGCCATGATCTAAAACCGGGTTTTAAAGAAATTCTTTGTTTTACTTTCTTTCTTGTTCATTGTGTATAATCTATTTCCCCTGTTTTGAAGGATTTAATCAGATACTCTCCATCTTTTTTTCCTATCTCGTTTGCTTTTTTTCCTTTTCTATATCGTGCCTTTTTTCTCTGTTTTCTATGCTCTGTGCCGGTATAGCTCTATGTGTGAGTTTTCACATATACATTGAACAGAAAAGCATGCAGACTTTTTACTCATGTACAATCACATATCCTACGTTCATATAGGAATTCTATGGTTCATGAAAGTTCTTATGCTACATACCTCCTTAACAAGTTTCAGATGTTATCTAATAGAAGGTAGGACAGATGAAATATATGGAGAGAGATGTTGAGAGAAGAAACACTAAAGACGAAATGGTGATAGCTGAAAAGGATGCCTCACGTAGCTCTGCTACTTTTCTTAACAGAGAATATATGCTCTGTTTCTATTCAAAAGCAAAAGCCTCTTTCTAAACTGACCTCTTTATTAATCCCATCTCATTAAAGCTACATTACTATGCCGATATATATAGATGGGTTCTAGAGTTCTAATCTACATCCAATTTAAAGATCTAATCAAACTCTAACCAACTAGAACTGGAAAACAAGCTAAATTCATATAACAATATATATAATGTAGAAGGATTATATGAAGGAGCTTGAAAGATTAAGAAAATACTTCATAACAGTCCGTACATATGCTGAAGCTAAAACAACAAGAGCACGGCTAATTTTACAGAGATCTTCTTGTTTTGCATGCCATTTAGTTTCTCTGGTTCATGTTCTTCGTATATATTATAATGCAAATAAAGTATGATCTTTTTTTCTATTTTTAAGCATGACATGGAGCCTATTGGTATATGTGGAGTTGCTATGCCATGTGTCTCTCTCTCTCTATGCTCTTGATTCCTCATGCTCCTCTCTAGACTTGAGATAAAAGCTATTTTCTTAGTTTTTCCATTGTAAATTATCTATCCCTCTGTGTGTTCATCTCATGTAATTACCCTACACCAGAGGTTTTCTGATTGTATAGGTGGTGCATAGACAATGTTTGACATACTCAGCTCCTAAAAAATTGTTGCCAACACTCAACTGACTGAAACCAAGCCTTCCCAAACAAATTAGGTATGTTTATAATTCAAATTTGGTATGTATATCCTGAAAAATGATGAAAAGTAGTATTTAATATAAGTATGATAATCAGTCAAATGCTAGTTAACAAGTCCTGTGATAGATTTAACTATTTCTATCTAGTAGATGGTGCTTGTCTTTTGATCTTTGGTGTGTTTGTTTTTTTGAATTAATTTTCATAGCCATTTGATTACGAGCTACGAAACCTATAAAACAACTCATTTGAGTTGTTTATTTTGTGAAAACTATTAAGAAAAATACCCGACAAGGATTGGATGAAAATAAAAAACCGGTCAAGTTTCGAATATATAAACAGAGTTGATTCTTTTCTCCACTTTGCATTCAAATCAGTAAAGGTCGGCGATAGAATTCAGTGCCCATGCAATAAATGTAGGAAATTGTGTCTTCAATCGCTGATACAATGTTATAACTCACTTATTCAATAATGGAATTCTAGAGGGCTACAGTACATGGGATCTTCATGGAGAAACATCGACAAATGCATACAAACCATATGATTTGGATTCTGCTAGTGATAATGATGAGGCAAATGATGCAGCTAATGATTGACACTTCAATCCCAAGAGATTCATGTAAGTACATAATTATAAACCTTACTTGATCTTATTTGTATCACTCAGCGTCGTAATTGCGGCAATTGTTTATTTTAGGGAAAACTCAAAGATATTGTTAGTGAGCAGACACAACTTGAAAGTGACCAGTAAATGAATGATGAAGTTCTTTTGCACGTTCTTGGTGAGAAATCTGGTTACTTTCTTGGGAAAAGTGCGGGAAAAAAGGCACCAACTAAGAGAGCCAGGGCCCAAGATATGCATGAAGAGATGGAGGAAGTAAGAGCAATGATTGACACTATGAGAGAAGAAGTTAGTGCTGAAGTACGTGCTGAAGTAGTTAATGAAGTGCGAGATGAGCTGGAAAAAACTATGCAATTGGAACTTGAAAAGAGAATGCAAGATCAGTTTGGTAAGATGTTTCAAACACGCATGAGTTCACTTTTTAATGCCGCTAGCTCGCAATCATCACAGTGATAGGTAAATTTGCAATTGTATATTGTGATAGTAGTTGAAGTTATTTTTGATTGTAGTATAGATATTTATTTTTCCAAAGTAACATGCTTCGTGATATGTTTTTGCAGGATCATCGATTGTTGCTCTTCTGCATTGGGATTGTTTTGCATTGAGATCTTAGAGCCTAATTTAACAGAACTTTTAGCTCTCTTTGACATTTATTAGAAGCTATGTAGTGAATTTATTTATGTTTTTTGGACTACTTTTGTTATGAGCAATTTGATTAATAAAATTTTATTTGTAATCCTCTTTTTATTTTATATTGAATGTATGTCAATCGATAAGTTCATTAGATCAAAATTGTATGTACAATGTAACAGGTACCTAGTCTATGATTTGTGGCAATGAAGATTGTCAATAACCTTCAGTTGTGATAATAAATATTGTCACTAACAAATGTAATTGTGACAATAATAATATCTTGTCACAATTTATGATTTTTGTGACAATAAGAGTTGTCATTTTAACCTTTTTCGTAACCAACATCACATTTGATTGTGACAACAATTGTTGTCACTAACAAATATCTTTTGTGACAACAATTAATATTGTCACCGATAATATTATTAATTACAACACTTGTTGTCACATACTAAAATTAGTGACGCAAATTAGTGTCAACAAATATAATATATATTTGTCACTAAATCCTTACCAGTGATGAGAGAAAAATATTGTCACAGAAAGAATTAGTTAGTGACAAGAATTTTGTCACTAATATTATCACAAATTCACACCCCATCCGATTTAGAACGAGTTATAGTGACAAGTGTATATACTATAGTGACACCCCCATTTATCACTAAAACAATAGTGATCAGTGACAAGACACAGTGGTCGTCACTAACGTATTAGCAACGACCACACAAGCTAAAATAGTTGTTGTCACTACCGTCGGCAATAAAAAATCTTCAGTGACGAGAACCATGTTTGCAGTGACACAAAGTGTTGTCACTAAACATCCTTTTTCTTGTAGTGTTACTGTGTTGAAGTGGTTGTCTATTCAAGAAAAATGGTGCAAAAACCATAGAATACTTGTTAGTGTTATATGTTGTATCAAATGCTAACACTTCCCCAAAGTTTCTATACTACAATCTGTACTGCACATCCATCCAAAAATAATGTGTCAGCTTGCCCTCCGTATCACATAGAATCTTAAAAAAAAAACTCAGGACTCTTTTCCCGATTTCCTTTGGAAATTTCTAACAACTCTGCATCATGCCCTCTAACCTCTTCCCTCATATCTCTCTTCAAATTCCAAGCATCCCTCTTTGTGAAACCAATCTTGTCATATCCTGCACTCTCCTTCCGCAAGATTCTCATTGTTTGTGAAATACGGATGTTCACTCACTGGTGATCCTTAAAGAGACTCTGCATGACTTCACATATTTTCCGGTGATTTCTAAGAAAATGTCTCCTACTTGGGGTGCACAACTCATGATTATGTTCTTCCACAAACTTTCCCGTAATATACTGTCTTGTAGCCATATCCAGCTTAAATCGCACCATAGCCTTACAATCAGTCTTTGTCGTGCCACACTTTCTGACTGTCGATTTATCTTTCATACTTGTAGGAAGTTAAGATCCTTTGGCTCACCACTCTTTCATCAGTGCCCTTCACATTTTGAGATTTTCTTATCTTTCTAGTAGCATCAAATCCAGCAGCACATGCATATTTTCCATAAAAGCTTTCACACTCATCCAATGTATTAAAAGTCATACCAACGGTTGGTATTAATTTAGAATCAACCTTTGACACACCTTTATAAATAGTAACAAGATGAGATATGTCACAGTTCTTAGCACTTTGGCTGCTATCACCAATCTCCCTTGATGTATGATCTGTTGTTTCATTGTCAACTTGGAAACTACTTGTGTATTACAACAAAAAGAATTAACAATGCATCAGTTATAGTGGAAAGAACTAATGCTGCAAGTTACATAGTTCTATTCAACTTGATATACATCCATGTATTCAAAATTGCATAGAGAATGTATTAATATCAAAGTATTCAACTTTAACAATGCATCAGTTAGGGGGGATAATAAACTTGATATACATCCATGAATTAATAACATAGAAGTGGGAATTAACAACATAGAAGTGGGAATTAATACATCCAAGATATACGTCCATGAATTAATAACATAAGGTGGGTATTAACATCATAGAAGTGGGAATTAATACATCTAATGAATTAGTAACATCAGCTAGGGGAATAATAAACTTGATAAACAATGCATCAGTCATGGAAATTAATATCCATGCATTCAACTTGATAATAAACTTGAATTAACAAGGCAATTGTAGGTTGCAGCCTGTCACGCTCTGACCCGTTAAAGCCCAACCGGGTCGGGCGACGCGAACTGAAACCTAACAAACCACGGAAAAATATTGACGAGGGTTCCCTCTAACCTATTGGTCTCCCTAACAATTCATCAGACACCCCCAATTTAAAACAACAATTAAATAATCAAACCTCGAACCACAGATTATAAACCCAAAAGCGAATTTAATATACATATCCTCGGAGAGGGGAAGATTCAAATACAATATTTACTCCCGTAGGAGACTATCTAACATAGGTTAAAAACAGTAAAGATCACCACCTCTCAAACTCCGCCTGGTAGGGGCCACCAAAGAGGAGCTAACGCCTGCACCTGCAAAACGCAGCCCGGGTAGGAGTGAGCATAAAGCTCAGTAGGGTTCTACACTACAACACACAGAAGGAAGAGGGAAACGCAACAATGTCGCCCTCAAGTAAGACCTGGGTATATACAGGGGTCCCATAACCCCACCGCGTGTCCCTGAGGCCCACGATCATGGTCTTCCAGTCGGGCTGGTCACATGTCAGGTCACACTCAGTAGCAGGAAACAACACTGCTGACTCTCAACAGGACACAGAACACTGTTTGGTGGGAAGAGACACCACTGAGTAGGCAACTCCACTACTCAAGAGTTAAGAACACCGGACACAATCTACACCTCAGATCCGACTCGAGGCCGACACGACCTCTACAATCATCAAGCAACAGGTGTACCAGTCATCTAGGCCTATCATCAAGTTTGACTGGACACCATAATTCGAACCGGGTCCAAACTACCCAACCCCGATCCTAGGGCTAAGTCTGAGCTTCCAGCCTCGGGACGGCGACCCACAGATAACCCACGCCCTAACCAATGCAACTAATGCATAACAGAGAATGCATTCTATGAACATACACAGATAGTAGATAAGCATGGAACAATATGTTAAAGCAGCATACAAGTCCGACTGGATCGGTGCAGCGGTACTACCAACCGCTGCCAGCCGATCCGCAGCGGGTCCCGGCATTACGACGGTACCCCGACCGACAACCGCGGACTCCTGCAACGGGAAGCAACCCCGAAAACGATGATGAACAGTAAAATATAATATTATATGTTTCGAACATATAATATTATTTAAAACACCAAAACATTCTCTACCTAGAGCTAATTGTCCCGTCTATCCGACATCTAAACGACGTTGGATTTGAGATCCAACTTAGACTCCGGTAGACCAACATGCCGGAATCAAGATATCCAAAATCTAGAAACATCCAACGGCTAGATTAACAAGAAAACACTAATCAAAACCGCTAATCAAACTAACTTACCAATTACTTGCTGCAACGCAACCCTCCAGTAATAAATTCATAACAAATCGTAGGAAAATCAGACAATTATGAAATCAGTTGGGTTTGAGAGTAGATTCAAAGATCTACAACTCTTATGTTCATCACAACCCAAGAACATGCACGTACTGAACGGACAACGCGCCGCAAACCGGCTGTTCTTCAAGTTCTTCAAGAACAACAGAAACCGGAAAATCCGAGATTAAACATGCATAAATCCTACTAAAATCTCAACCAAAGCTTATGAAACTTATACCAGAAATTCTACTAGGCAAGAGGCATCCAATAACACAAAGAACAACAAGATCTAATGGCTAGATTAAGAGAAACCCATTAAACTAACTCTCGTAGGTAGAAACCTACCAGAAACGCTAATCCTCGCCTGATTCCCCGCAAACTTGTCACCAACAAAGCTTCAAACCACACCAGGGATCTTCCTCACGTAGCCACGAATCCAACGAGATTTGGAACGCCCAAAATGGTGGTCGGAGGAGGAAAAACGGAGAAGAAGAAGGTGGCTGCCAGGAAGAACATAGGAAGCAGAACAGCGGAAGAAGAAGGAAGAAGAAAGAAGAAGAAGAGAAGGAGAAGGGGAAGAAGAGGAAGTAAAAGGGAAGGGGAAAGCCGAGGAAGGAGGGGAAAAGGGGGAGGAGAGGAGGGAAAGTCCTCTCTCCCTCTGATAGGGGAGAGCGACGGCCGACGGTGGCCATCCTCTCAAAAAACCCCACCGACTCGATAGCGATCTATCGCTCCAAGGAGCGATCGGTCGCTCACGGGTCACCAGCCACCCAAAAACAGGCTTCTGCGCGCCTGAGCTTGGATCTTCCAATCTCGGGTCCACCTAACCATTCTAATCAAACACTAACACCAAACAAGGTTAGTGTGTGCACATGCAGGTGTGAAACAAACCAACAAGGCGTAATTTACCAAATTGCCCTTGCGGTCTACAACGAGCCACAGGGATAAAGGGGCAGGTCCTCACACATCCTCTTACTTGTGTTCTCCTCCGTGGCTCTCTCGTAAGCACGTCATGCTCTAGCTGCAAAGTTTGTGGTAGCGGTTGTGGAGCTACGACGGTGAACAAAGTCAACCCTAGGACATCGACACTTCCATGAGAACCGAACCCGACCATAGAAAATCCACCCAAGAGGCAGCAAAATGCAGCAAATCCACCCAAGATGCTCAAACCAAAATGCAGCAAATCCATGCTCAAACACAGGCTCACGAACCAAAAACACATGCTCAAACCAAAATGCAGCAAATCCATACTCTAACACAGAGTCAACTCTTAATAAACCCAGCAACAATGTTGGGTTCCAAGAAATCCCCATTCACAAGCAACTAAGAAATCGCTCAAAAAAATCGAATATTGAACTTGAGAAACGATGATCAAACACTGAGATCACATGGAAAGAAGAGATGGAGAACCCCATAAAAGAGAGAGTACCTGGAGGCAAGAGGGGGGGGGGGGGGGGGGCTCGGGCTCGTACAGAGCTCGCTTCCTCTGGAGCTCAGACAGCTCCTTCTCAATCCGAGTTCACCATTAATGGCTCCTCTTTGGCTCTCTCTCTCTCTCTCTCTCTCTCTCTCTCTCTCTCCCCCCCCCCCCCTAAATTTGACTTGGGAAATTTAGGGTGGACGGTCCTAGCCGTCGTCGGGGCGAGGAGATGGGTGGACGGTCCTCGAGGCATCGTCGAGGCGAGGAGATGGGAGGACGGGGTGAGGCGTCGTCGTAGGGGAGAGAGAGATGGAGAGACCTTCCGAGACGTGGCGAGGAAGGGGGACGAGGCGTCGTCGGCGGCGAGGAGATGGGTGGACGGTCCTCGAGGCATCGTCTGGGCGAGGAGATGGGAGGACGGGACGAGGCCTCGTCGTAGGGGAGAGAGGTGGGCACGTAGAGGTAGGTCGCGATCGTCGGGGAGAGAGGTGGCAGTGGACCGTGCACGGGAGAGAGGGTGCGATCGTTGGGAGAGAGGGTGCGATCGTTGGGAGAGAGAGCTAGGGCACGAAGGGGGGGCTTAGAGGGCGATCGGGGGGTGGGGCGGGGTGTTAGTGGCCGATCGCTGCGATCCTGGCCGTCCGATCTACTCATTTACATAACACTTTAGGGAACCAGTTCCCACTCGAAAATCATCCTTATATAGAGAGATGGTTATAAATTAACCTTTCGTTGTCCCATGTGGAGCCTACGTGGAGAGGGTTATCCTACGTAGAGCCTACGTGGAGAGTGAGTTAGTGGGAGAGAGAGGGGTTAGTGAGGAGTTATTGGGGAAGGTGGGGAGAGAGGGTAGTTACCCTGCCATGTGTGGCAGGGGAGTATATATATATATATATATATATATATATATATATATATATATATATATATATATATATATACTAGTAAGTCCCCCTACCACATGGCAGGGTAACCACCCTCTCTTCCCAACTCTCTTAATAACTCCTCAATAACCCCCAACTATCCCCCACTAACTTCCTTCCCTCCCCTACTATCCCCTCCACGTAAGATAACCATGTCCACATAGGTTTCACGCAGGACAACAGGTTTGTTAAGTTTTTTTTTTATTTTTTATTTTTTTTATTTTTTAGTTAAGCATGGCAATGGGGAGAGTACCGGCTGGGGGTGAGAGAGGGTACCAACCTTCGAACTCGGGTCCTTCACAGGACACCCAAGTTGTTATATCAGACAAGTTAGGGGAGGTTGGTAACATGTTTGTTAAGTTATAATCATCTCTTCATATAAGGATGACTAGTAAGTCCCCCTGCCACATGGCAGGGTAACTACCCTCTCTCCCCACCTTCCCCAATAACTCCTCACTAACCCCCTCTCTCCCCCACTAACTCTCCCTCCACGTAGGCTCCATGTAGGATAACCCTCTCCACGTAGGCTCCACATAGGACAACGAAAAGTTAATTTATAATTATCTCTCTATATAAGAATGATATTATCTATGACAGGGTACTCCTGAACTGGCGTAAAAAAATGCAGATGTTGAGCTTGGCCATAGTTTTTGGTCCTTGTGACGCAATTAATGCATTTTAGCATCACAAGTGGCAAGTAGCATTAATAATGGGTGTCGTGGACTTAAATCCATGCGCCAAAATTTCTCCTCCCTCGCTTTCCCATTTTCTGGACGTCTCGATGTCGTTGGCACGGCATCTCCATCGTCCCCACCCGCCAATCCCACCCGATATTTTAATTTAAATCCCAAGAAAATTCCCTCCCCATCTCTCTCTCATCTCATTCCGGTGGTCGGAGCCCGGAGGTGGTGACGAAGGAGCGAGATGAACAGGAGGATCTCACCGCCGGGGGATTACATCTACTTCAAATCCCAGGTCCCCCTCCACAAGATCCCCGTACGAACACTCTTCCCCTTGGTTCTTTTTCTGAATTCGATCTTGATTTCTAAGTTTCTAGTTCCTTTCGTCTGTACGTTTGATTGTCCTATGGCACGTAGCTGGATTCTAGATGGTTTGCCACAAGTTAATGGACCTAGAAGTGTACTTTGGGGGAGTCTATGACCTAAAGTTCGGAGTGGAGAAATCTTAGTAGTATTCCTGAAGCAGTATAACTTTTGCAATAGTTCGGAATATTGTATAAGATAAAGATCGTGTCTTTCTTCGATTCTTTGCCGTAGATATGGGTTTTACAGTAGTTTGAAATTTTGTGCAAGTTAGATCAGGGCTTGTGTTTTGCAATTTTTTGTTGCCCTTTATTTGTTTTAGCATGCAGAGCTAGTTGGATTTTTGTGGGATCGCATTCTGAGATTTCTAATTGTTTCAAAATAAAGAAATAGATAGTATAGGAATGGTTGTGTTATACTGGATTATGAGAGTGGTTCTAAGATTGGTCTGATTTTCTATTACAAGCTATATTTGGCTTCACGATTACTTGGTGCGATGAACTATTGGGTGATGGATTTCAATAATTTCTTGGTTTCAGATTGGATCCGAACAATGGAGATTTTATGATTTTGGCCCAAAAGTTGTCCCTCCACTCGTCTGCCTCCCCCCAATAACTGGGACCGCCGACGTTTACTACAAGCAGGTCATGTTCTTGTCCACTAAGGTAACATCACTTGCAGAAAATAAGTTGACTTTCCTTGTTTTTCTATCTTACTAAATTCTTTTTTCCTTGCATTTCACATCTAAGACTTGTAGTAAATCGATTATTCCCTCATGATTCTTGTGCTCATCAATTCATGCAAGAGAGTGAAGAATTGCAACAGATGAAATATCTAGACTCTACTGGGTTCATTCATCTTGCTTACCTCCTAGCATAACTTTTAGCCTTTTCAATGTTAAGTCTTGATTTCATATTCCTCCAGATCTTATAGATGGATCAGTTAATGTATTAACATGTGATACAGCTAGGAGATCATGTGTTGGATGTTCAATCCGATAGTGCATACTGATCATAGAACATATAATCTAGAAAGCATGGACATGAACGTGTCACATGAATAGGACACGACACAAACACGCCGACATAACAATTTTCATAAAATGTGGAACACAGCACGGAATGGACACCTAGAAGAAACTTTTTTATATGCCATGCGTGCATGAATATTTCATTGAAGATACATGACTAATAAATATAGGAGAATTATGCAAGGATTGCCGTGCCGCTGGCACGCGCCGAGCCGGTCCCTGGCCGGCTCGGCACTTGCCACCGGCACGGTCCGGCACGGGCCTTTAAATGTTTGGCACGCCACATTTATGGTTTGGCACGGAGTTTTGATCATATATTTGATGTTCTATATTGATTTAGAGATCTTTTGGATCTTTCGGCACTCAAAATGATAAATAATAGATATAATGAACTATTTATTATATCATTCATTACATCATTGCAACATACATCAACATACTAATACTATGACTTGTATATTCTCATGCTCTCCACCAACTATATTGATCCTCTAGGTTTAAAGGTCGATGGAGTGTGACCCCCCTAATAGATTGCATAAACGATAAAAACTGTGGGAATGTGGAATGTGATGAATGCTGCTCATCAAACTCTCTGATGAGGTCCATGAAACGGATAGGCTGATCCTCAAAAGTTACCTCCTCGAGCATGTTGTACCCGAAATCTACACGCAAAGGAGGATTTGATGAAAACTCTCCATAACTACTATATCGGTGAGGCTCTGACTGCTCAGAAAAGTATGGCTGCTGGCTCTGAGAATCAGATGAACCATAGTGAGGATAGCCATAAAAATCATAGCCCTGGGGATCGACACTATGACGCGCAGGAATTGACACTGGGTACTGGTAATCTCCAAAGATATGTGATGAAGAATAGCAATCAGAACCGGATCTCTCCTCAGAGTGGAAGGGGTGCTGATAGGATGGAAGAGTGGATGATGAACTGGCATCAGCGAGACTCTGTCTCATGTCGGAGTAATCATACTGAGCATCTCGCTGTTGGCCGCCTTTACGCCTCCCGTACACCAAGCGCGAATCTCTCGCTCCATGGTGTTCGTCTTGTGTAGCGTGTGTGAATCCTTGCTCCTCTGTGAAAATCAAGCCACCATCCCTTCTCTGAGATTGTGTAGCAGGGATGCATGTGTCATCTCCACCATCACTATCGGTGCTGTCATTGTCCTTCGACTGATGCGTGCTGGCTGAAGTGGTGACTTCCATGTCATTGGTATCCCGTGCACCTATGTTTTGTCTGGATGACTGGCTTTGCTGGGATTTTCCGCCTACACGTGGCCCTCTCTCATGCATAAGACGATCAAACTCTGCATCAGAGTCGGTATCACCTTGAGTCCCTCCTCGAGCAGAAGATGCAGGAACCCTAGAAGGATTAGGAGCCCCTTGTTGCTCTGATGGAGATCTGACGTTCCGTGTTGTCCAAGCATCAACATCCATGTTCTGCAACCCTGCCTCCTCGATGATGTACCTATTTGGTCGAGGTGGATCGCCTGGCTCGTCTAAGACGGGATCACCCATGTTTTCTGTAGCTCGCACCCAATCAACTATAGGATCATCTTCTTCCCCGAAGACGTCAGTGTCGATCACATCAGGAACCCCCATGTCTTTCGCTGTATCCTCGGTGATGTACCTCAGTCGGAGTCTCATATTGTAATGTACATATACCAGCTTCTCCAACCGAGTGTATGACAACCTATTCCGCACTTTTGAATGAATCAGTGCGAATGTGGACCAATTGCGTTCGCACCCACTAGATGATACAGTCTGTGATAGGATGCGAATCGCAATCCTCCTCAAATTTGGTGTTGACTCTCCGTACTGAATCCACCATTCAGCTGTAATACAATATATTTCATTAGAATCTCACTTTGGAGCTATTTGGGTATGATATTAAATCAGTTACAAAATCACCACTTACCGGGATCAGTAGAATATCTCCCATTTACAGCCGAGGCCTCCCCGAAAGATCCAATCCCATCTCTGAACATCATTCCCTGATTTCCATTTTTGCATATTTAACGGTAAGTCTTCAAGCATTATTTCGATAATTCTTGAAGAGAAATTGTAATATACAAAAAAAAATACCTCATTTATAGCCAAATTGCATGCCGTTGCATCTTGCTCTAACCTGATAACACTGTTCCGCAAAGCTCGCAAAAGGTGATCCTCGGTAGCAAGATTGTAGCGGTACTGGTATGCTGGATTTAAATAATATCCTGCGAGATGCAAATCGCGGCCCATTTGTGCCTTCCAGCGGCGCTCAATAATGTTGATGATACTCTCACAAGCTGTTGGAGCAGCTCCCCGTATCTCCGCTTTCGCTTGCTCGATCCTTCCATATAGGTAACCCATCTGAGCTTTCCTCTCAATATCAGCCATACGAAGAACAGCGTAAAGAGGTTCTATGGCCTTGATTGTTTCATTCACAGCCTCCCAAAATCTATTCGACAATATTGTATTGTATGTCTCCTTTCCATCCGTGGAGTTAGGATATCCACCAAAGTTACTCCACTCCTCGGATGCAAACATAGTTTTTAGTCCAGCCATCTTCTGTTGCATAGATTTCAATGCAATGAAATGTGTGCCAAATCTTGTAGCACCAGGCCGGATGAGCTCTCCCTCGGTGTATTTTTGCATCATGGCATGCACAGGAAGATGGTTGTATATGAACCGAGAGATTTGCTGGGCTTGTGCCACTGTCTTCTTTATCTTCTTCAGTTGGCCTATGTCGTGCAGCATCAGATCAATACAATGTGCGGCGCAAGGGGTCCAATATAAATGCCCCCTCCTCTCGACGAGCATCTCTCCAGCTTTCTTGAAATTTGCGCCATTATCGGTGACAATCTACATCATACATATAATCAAACATTATTAATTTCCCAACCCCTACGCAATGAAATTTAGCATTAGATTAATATGTGATTTTGAATTTACCTGCACGACATATCTCTCCCCTATTTCGTTTACAACTTGCTCCATGAGACGACAAATGTAGTTTGCATCATGGAATTCGCCGGAGGCATTGATAGACTTGTGGAATACCACCTTTCTATTGCAGTAGACGAGAAAATTGATTATGGACATTCTCGTTGGTCCTGTCCAGCTGTCGCACATTAGTGTAACTCCATATCTGTTCCATTGTTTCTTGAAGCCACTAATATATTCCCGCATTTCGGCGACCTCCTCATCTAGATACTTGCCGGCTATTTCTTTATGTGTAGGAGGCTCAATCCCAGGCCCATGCTTTTGTATAGTGCTTATCGTGGACCGAAAGAATGTGTTAGCTGCAGAAAAAGGAGGAATGTGAGAGAAATGAAACCACCGAGCTATGCTGCGACCGATTTCCCTCTTCTTGTCCCCCTTCCAATCGTTGATTCGTCGCTGCATGGAGTCCTGGCTCGGGTATGCATTAGGATCCATGTCCCTAACATCGGCTGGTCTCTTGTTCCCTCCACCTCTCCTCATTGATCCAAACCTACCGAGGATCGACGTGCCTTTGCTTTGTTTTCGAGGAGGTGAATGACCTGAGCCAGAGGCGCCATGGGCTCCAGAACCGGTCTCATATGTTGAAGGTCTGAAATGTGCTCTGTGTCTCTGGATCTCCTCCGCCTCCCACTGTTCCTGGAGGGATGCCTCGATGCCAGCGCGCAACAGTGGATCATCCTCATACGGATCCCGAACCGGGTATTCAGCCGCTTGTCTGTCTATGTTCGCCTTCATGTTCTTCATAGATTTTTTCGCCTCCTTTACCCTGTCAAGTTCGGCTCTCAAGTTTCCCCTGACCTGTTGAGGCACTTTTGAACATTTTGCCACGTTCGAGTCATTACCGGCTATATGCGCCTTTAGTCGGCTGACACCACCTCCTTTGCCTACCATGGCACAATATTTACACACCCATCCAAATCTTGTTCCGGGAAGAGGATCCCCATATTGCCACCCAATATCCTCTTCACGTGATTTCGAACTCATTTAACTGAAATTATAGGATATTTAAAATAAAAGTTATGAAAAGTTATAACATGTACCAGCAATTTTAGTACTCATTTTCTATAATTTTCCTATTTTTTTTTCCATTTTTGGATTTTATAATATTTTAAATTATTCAAAAAATCGTTTCTTAGTATTTTAGATAATTAAAAACAAGTCATTACTATTTCAAATAAATTAGTAATATTTTAAATAATTCAGTAGACTTGTGTAACTTTGAATTTAATTTAATAACTAATCTTTATACCCAGATGAAATGATAGAAAACAACAATTAATGAGTAGAAATGATAAAATATAAATGAAGTAATGAACAAACTTATATCTAACTTGAGATAAAAAGAAATAATCTAATATTTTAATACTTTAACAGTTTAACCCATGTTAATAACTTAAGTTATGTTAATAGCTTATCTTATGTTAATAACTAGCTATTAAAATATAAATAAATTAATACCTTTATATCTTTACTCGGTGGAACCGAGGGTTTAAGGCTTTAAGGCTTAAGCCAAAGAGGAGATCGGCGTCTTCCTCGCTCGACACCGACGGCGGGCCGTTTCTCTTCCTCTTCCTCTCCGACGCCGTTCCTCTTCCTCTTCCTCGCCGACGCCGACGCCGTTCCTCTTCCTCGCAGACACCGTTCCTCTTCCTCGCTCGACGCCGTTCCTCTTCCTCGCTCGACGCCTTGATGCCGTGGACAGGAAATCGCGGTGGAGATGGAGAGGTGGAGACTGGAGACACAGTGGAGAGGAGATCGGCGTGGTGGAGAGGAGGAGATCAGAGAGGAGATCAGCGCGGCGGAGGAGATGGCGCGGTGGAGATAGCAGCGGTCCAGGACCTCCAGGTACTTCCTCAGATCTCTCCACTCCTCTCCTCTCTACTCAGATCTCGGTGAGTCTCCTCTCCACCGCGCCGATCTCCTCTCTACTTCCTCAGATCTCTGCTCTGCTCCCCCTCCCTCTTATAATCGGGCCTCCATCATTGCGGTGTCCGGCACCACTAATGTTGCCGACCGGCAATATAAAGTATCGACCGGCACCATCGAGTGCCGGTCGGCAAGAGGACAAAAAGGGTGGTGCCAGAGCCGGGGGCAATGTCGGTGCCGCTGGCCCACCGGCTCGACATTTGTCGGCCGGCACCATCGGTGCCGGTCGGCTCGGGAATCCTTGGAATTATGTACCTTTTTAAGATTGAATATCAATAGCGAACAACGATCAATGCAACAGTTTGGCATTATTTGTTGGACTAAGATTTTAAGGTGAGCGTTTTAGATCGGGGATGAAGGCATAGAGCGAGAGTCATTTTTAAACCGATATTGTCTCTAAACTCTGCCTAATAGAGAAGGCCACATGGGTGTCCATAGTTTGTCCGTTACTGCGTTACATTGGACCTTAAAAATAAACGATGACACGACGGGAAAGTGTTCATGTCCAACTAGTGTTAGTGTCCGCTCCGCTGCTACAAGTGTCGCTGCTTCCCAGCGTGTAATCACTGGTCCTAGAAGATCTTTGCACAATGATTTTGGATTTTTCCATAGGGAATGTCCTCATGGAAAGTTCTTAAGAACACAAAACCTTCTTTATATGTTTACTCCATTGCTGTTGACAAATTTTCCATACAATCAAGTGTAGCTTTGAGTTTAAGGACAAGGTTAACTTATAAAAGGAAGAGCCATGCCCAAATGTTTGAATCTGCAGTGTGTAAACAATCTGTGTTAAGAAATATGGCCTAATAGCACCCGGTGTAGTTTGAATTGATTTGACTTCATGTTTGCTACTATTGGCATAGGCATGACTCATGAGTCTGTCTCTTTTATTGGTGTACATTTGCATTTATTTCAGGGTTACAGAGTGATAGCTGCTGATATACCACATGCTTGGAATCACCAAGAATGGGTTCATAAATTTGACCAGTTCTTGGATGCTATCAGTGTTGAGCATGTGAGTTCATCTGATTTTTTATTTACATCCCACGTTTTGGGCTTGAAGTACTTCACTATGTTGTGCTTTCACTTTAGAAGTTATTTTCTTCTCTTTCTACGCAAACCTTTTGTTGTGACTAAGCAAACCTTTTGTAGTGACTATGTAGTCTACAGTTGTAGATATGCTTGAACTTTTCAGAATTGTTCTGAAGTAAATCAGTAATCGGATATGCTGGACCATGCTCTTATTTTAAATTTAAATTCCATTGATATTTTGTTTTGTGTCACGTGCTATAATCTAATGACAAAATAAAATGGAAGACATAATTAACGCGAATGCAAGCAAATAGATGATGGCTATTTTTATATTTGACTAGCTGAAGAATGATTAAATAGAAAGCCATTAATATTTAATCCTATCTGGAGACAAAATCACCATTTTTATCTCAGCATAGTGAGAATTGCATTGCCAATGCTCATGATAAACTGTGAATGGGACTTCTATCCCTTAGAGTTCACTTGCATATCTTTTATAGGCATTTTCATTCAATGACAAATGAGTTAGAACTTAAAATAGGTGAACTGTCTATTTTGGCAGGTACATCTATATGGCACGTCACTTGGAGGGTTCTTAGCACAGCTTTATGCTCAATACCGTCCTAGGCGTGTCAAATCCTTAATTCTCTCAAATACATTTGTGGAAACACGCAAGATATCAGCTGGGTTGCCATGGTCTCTAATGTGTGTGATTTTTCTGAAGAAATGCAGTTGATCTATATAAGCTACTGAATATGTGCCACCTGTATGAATGTGAAAATAAGAAAAAATTTATAATGAGATGGTCAGTGGTTTGTCGATTGCATAGAAGTTGCTGCTAAATGGTATATGATAATCTGTCATGATTAAGTTTCTGTGAGGGATCTATGTTCTTTCACTATTAAGGTTTCAGCTATTTGACCTACTTTCTACTCATAAATGTCCATATTAGCAGCAACTTGCCTGTGCCATAGAAGATGCTGCTAGATATAGTATTGGCTTGTCTGTCTTGATCAAAACTGTGCAGATTCAATTCTTCTGTTAATCTAAAGATTTCAGCACTATGGCCTAGTTGCAAGATCTTTCTATGGAGATTGTTACCACTATGGAGGTCATATTTGTGGAAGGATCTGTTGGAATTCAAATGCTAATTGGATTTCTTTCTTGCTTCCATCTCTTTTGGATTCAGACTTTACTTACCCAG
This sequence comes from Narthecium ossifragum, assembly GCA_963920575.1. Taxonomy (NCBI): domain Eukaryota; kingdom Viridiplantae; phylum Streptophyta; class Magnoliopsida; order Dioscoreales; family Nartheciaceae; genus Narthecium; species Narthecium ossifragum. Next base: position 13,045,306 of record OY986964.1, on the reverse strand, counting down.
CATAAAAGAAATTTGCTCGTCCATGTCATCTTTTAGGATTTCACATTGGTCTCATATGCTTGTATGCATACACATTTGCATGTACTCCGGTTACTATATGTTTTCGACTAGTATTAAGAAGTCCAACTTCATCTATGGATAGGTCATTAAGTACTATTAACGTATATGGAGAGCTGGACTGATGTTGAACGAATTGGATAGGACATCGGCGTAAAAGCTATTATTAGAGTGGATGTGGTGATAGTGTTCTATCGGTATATATGTTGTACTTCTTTGTCTGCTTTATCGATCCTTGACTAGTTTGAGTTCCGTTTGAGTTCAATATTTCAATTGTAGTAGATGTAATCAAGCCTCTATGCTACTTTTGTCTCCTTTTCAGCAGTTCTTACACAAATTCTCATTTTGCTCGCCTCTTGGGTTCAATTGCCTTCTCTATTTGCAGTCTTGAATGGGCTCCTCCTTTCTTGCTAAAGCGATATATCTTAAGAGGAATACATGATGGTCCACATGAGCCCTTCATTGCCGATTCTGTGGACTTTGTTGTTGGCCAGGTATGCATGGTCTTCTCATAGAAATCATTGACTATCTTGATTAAATAATGTCTACTTTATATGCATTTCTGAAGGGAGAAAGGAGTGTTGGAATGCATAGTTAAATTAGGGCTTCATCATAAGAGGTACTTGAAGCTGTTCTGCACTGATTATCATTTTTTAGTCGCACTGCAACAATGATTTACATGCTTTCAATCATTTTCTTGGTGCTCTTATCAGAAATGAGTGGACTAGCAGTAGATGATATATGCGATCTGCATTATGACACTATAAATTATTCTCGTGAAGAATTAAATATTATAATTCTACAACAAAATTAGCTGCTGAATCTAGAATAAAAGTAAAATGACCTGGTCTAAAACTTGATGCCAATACTTTGCTTTGGTTAATTAGGAGGGTTATGAGTGAGTGAGTGTGTGTATGTGTGTGTGTCCATATGTGCGTGTGAGCGGAAGGGAGGGAGATGAATTCTGCATGAACTTGAGGATGATAGCATGGCATATGTAATCATACTATTAAAGTTAAAGCGCATGTTTGATGTCTCATGTTCTTCTTTATGACCTGTTTGTAGGGTGATATAGTTTTTGACATAAAATGCCATTCTGAGTTCCTACGTCTCTTTCAATTCTCTTCACATCATACCTCAAACGCAGTATTGTTGACAAATAGTATGATTCTGAGTCTCTTGACTTGTCATTGTTTTGTTCACAGTTCGAAGCCTTGTCATCAGCGGATGTAACCTCAAGGTTGTCATTGAATATGGATGATGCATCTGTTGCTCCCCTCTGTCTCTCTGATTCTTTCATCACCATAATGGATGTATGTTGCTGACAATGCCCTTAAAAATTTCTTATGCTGAATTTCTTCATCAAATATAAGTTTGTTGATTCTTCTTGAAATGTGGAAAATAAATATCTGTACAAGAACAAAGGCAGAGAGACGTATGCTTGTATTTTCATATGTGATGAGCTTTATATCTTTTATTAGTCAAACATAAATATATACATAACGACACGAACTTTGTTTTATCTATTAGATCAGAAATTTCAGCATCTTGCTAGGAAGATTTTACGCGTGATTAAAACATTTTAGGGCAGTTTTAGCTCTCTACTAGAATCTCTCCTCTAACTCCAATACATAATTGGATAAATTACGCTCGTTAATAGGTATTAGATTTTGTCTGGCAATCTAAAAGACAAATTTCCTCGTATTGCAGGATATAGGTGACTTGTATGAGAATCAGAAAACCTAAGACTTGCCTCATCTTGACACCATTAAATTTTAAAACCAGCCCAATGTCTGTAAAAAATGATGCGACATTCATTGTCGATAGCTGATCATAAATTTTCTTCATTTAGGTTAGTGAATATTTCTCGTTGTAGCACAGCCAATCCTGTATGGTTGCCATAAGAAAGTGATTATGATGATGACATATAAAGAATGCCAACGTAGTCATAGGGAGAGAAAAATAGTTCTTGCTCTAGCTGCATATTAGCCCCCTGCTCTGAATGGCATAGCAGGGCTAGGGGTGGTATGCTTTCTCGATGGTGACTTCTCTGGCGTGGACTTGGGGTGCTCGTCAGACAGCAGGGTCAGTTGTGATGGCTGAATTGCTGGCGATCCGGGGGTTGGAGGAGGCTCGTCGGCGGGGTCTGTGTGGGATTGTGGTGGAGTTAGATTCGCTACTGGCTGTGGGGTTCATTAATGGGAGGTACGATTGGCCACGCGAGCTTGGGGGTATTTTGTGAGAAATCTGGTGGGTGACGACGGAGTCCGTGACAACGTGCTTTCTTCACATTCCCCGGAGATGAATTCTCTGGCTCATGAGGTGGTGAGTTGGGCAAGGTAGTCTGCGGCCATTTAAATGGATGCATACAACTCTGGCCCTCTTTCTTCTTTGTAACTTTGATTTTCTTTTGTAACCCAGCCGTTGGCTCATCTAATCAAAAAAAAAAAAAAAAAAGCCCCCCTGCTCTGAATATGATGGAAGCGTCACTCAATGAATAAGTAGTAGTGCTCGAGTTGGTCTTGGAATTGGACCTAGTCATAATTATATCCATGGACAAATGTCACCCTGTATTCATACATGTGGCCTCTCTGGCCATTAAAAGGAGATCTACAACCTGGCTTAAGTGATCAGATACTTCTATGCAGTGATTATTAGTGAGGAATCTGGAATTTCTTATTCTTAGGTTGTCTTTTCCTCTTCTAGTGAGAAACTTTGTGACTAAGTATTACATCTTTACTTGCAGACAATGGACTTTTGTGCTATCCCTCAGGAACTGAAAGACCAAGTATCTGAAAGATATCCCGGGGCAACGCGAGCAGTACTGAAATCCGGAGGCGATTTTCCATTTCTCTCACGCCCTGATGAAGTTAATTTGTTCCTTCAGGTACATCACTCAACAAGAATTGTTCATTTTGGGAAATTGATGCTGCATTGGTGTGAATATCTGGGAAAATTTTGCAGCTTCATCTGAGACGGGTAGGGGTGGCACCAAGTCCCGACTTGGTAAATAGCATCTCAAGAACTGGTGGTAGTGGAAGCTCCAGTGATAAGAATAAAAATCAAGGATTCCCCCATGATCCTCCAGATGGTAGTGGAAACACAGGCATGGGTGATATAGATGACCTACCCGAGTCTTCGGAACCTGAATCCTATAGCTTTGATGGGCAGTTTTCCAGAAGCGCAAAACTTTGCATCAGTGCCACAGAAACCATTGCCTTCCTGACACATGAATCATCCATTTTCTTTGCACATGAACTTTACAGGGGAGTGACCCCCAGTTCTTGGACACCACTGCTAAGAATATAGTATTGTATATTGTACATCATCATCTTCTTTTCATGGATGTGGAGATAGTGTAACATCGGATTGTATGTTGTACATCATCATCAGCTTTATGAATTCTCATGTATTTTTGGTTTCCATGTGAATTCAAATTTACAATTATAGTAGATGTAACCAAGCCAATATGCTAATTTTGTCTTCTTGTCAGCAGTTCTTACACAGTTTCCGCATTACTTAACTAAGATTGTTTGAGAAAAATGATCTCATAAATATTCTACATCTCGAATCTGATGTCATATTGCTTTTCCTTTTTGGTGCACCTGCATTTTTCGTGTTGCAGTCTTGAATGGACTCCTTTCTTGCTAAACTTTGTTGTTGGCCAGGTATGCATGGTCGAGAAAGAGCATCCTGACATAAGATGAACAAGTACGGGGGCAAGGGATCCCCTTGGTTAAACTGGGTTTAGTTAGCCATTTGTCCTGACAGCTATAAGGTGCTCAAAATTATATCACACTACTTTTACATATTTGTCAAATAAAATATTGACATGCATGGTTGGGATAACACATGCTCTGAATCCATTGAGCTAGTGTTATATACTGCATGTTCTATATGAATTCTATGGTTAATAACACGGGTTGCAATTTTAGTTTTGTTTTGAGTCCAAGAAAAGAATGTTGAGATTTATCTAGCATGATCCCGAATAGTTCTGAATTCTGTATTGAGTTTTTGGAGTGGTGTACAACGAACTATACATTTGAATCGATTAGAAATCTTGTTGGCATGAATAGGCCGAAGGCCGAGTCAGCCATCTGAAGTTTGCTAACATTGGGGGCAGGCTTTGGCAGATCCAAACCCAACCAAAAAGCCCGAGAACTAGCAACTGGACCTTACTTCGACTCCACTCCAAAATAGAGCGTCATGTGTCCTGGTGGTGTGAGAGCAACGTCGGAGCTCCGAAAAGGCGAGGCGTGGCGGTTGGGTCCTCGCCTCCTCGTCCACCGGATGGGACTAATGACCTAGGAGATAGCTCGAAAGGTGGCAAAGGTGCTGATCAGGGTGGGACTGTTGGGGCTCATCGTTCTTACGCTGCCGCGGCTGCGGCGCTGAGAGCTCGGTCATTGATTGTGACTCTAGAGGATATGGCGCTGATTGAGAACTTGTATGCTGACGAGTTGGTGCTGGATGAGGCTTTGGTAGAGCAATGTCGCCAGAGATGGGAGTTCTCACTCTATGGTAGGTTTATGGGTGGGAGAATCCCTCTTGGTTTTCTGAAGCATCGGCTGTCACTTTTGTGGAGGACATCGGAGGAGTTCCATGTGGTGGACATAGCGGACGGCGTGTTTGTGCTCAAGTTTGGGTGTATGGAGGATATGCACTACGTGCTTACTAGGGGGCCGTGGTCGGTCGGCGGGAGGACGTTGTCCCTTATCCGATGGAGACCGGACTATACTCTAGCGGCGGCGGGCTTTACCAAGTTCCCGGTTTGGGTAAGACTCGGCTTGCAGATCGACTTTTTTGACAAGGAGGTTGTGATGGATACAGTAGCAGCGATCGGGATGCCGTTGGAGGTGGATTTTCCGACGACTGAGGCGGCAAGAGGGTGCTATGCCCGTGTGTGTGTGTGTGGAGATGGATCTGAGTACGCCGATCAAGTTGGGGGTACCATTGAGAAGCGGTCCGGCCGGTGGTCCAGGGAGATTCATCCACTTTATGTACGAAAGTATAGTGGTTTTCCGGCGGTGTGTGTGTGTATAGGGCACAACGCTGGTTCCTGCACAGTCACGTGAACGGAAAATACGATGCCGATCGGGGAAGAGATGATGGAGGACGGAAGCGAGGTTGATAGATATGTGCAAGGAAGTGCACATGAGGGGTCGGAGAAGATGGAGCAGTGCCCACTGGAGGTGCTGGCCGCGGTGGCAAATGGCCGGCACATCGTGCGTCGGTTACACGTGGGCGACTAGCTCGGGAGGAGCGATGCTCTCGAGTAGAGATGTAGGAGATCGCTGCAGATGGGACAAAGGGGCGGTGAGGCGATGATGGCATGGAGGGCTAAGGAGAAGGGCAAAGGAACAATGGCTAACAGCTGGAAAGGGGAACCTTCTGGAACAGGTTGTGAGGATCCGTCCCCCTACTCTTATGGCTGGTCGTGGACCGCGAGGGTAATTTGGTAAATTGCGCCTTGTTGGCTTGTTTCACACCCGCGTGTGCATACACTGACCGTGTTTGTGGTAATATTTGGTTAGAACGGTTAGTGGGATCCGGGATCGAAAGATCCGGACTTAGGCATAAGTTCTTGCCTAAGTTTAGCTTTCAACACAAAAGGATCGATCTTCTCTAGCTAAGAGATCGATCTTCTTGTGCCAGAAAGTCAAGGTGCGATCGTCATGAATGATCGATCTTTGCCTAGGGAAAGTTCGATCATTCATAAGTCGGTTCGTTTGCCTATAAAGCAGACGAGACTTTATTCCTTGAATCTCTTTTGAAATTCGGAGATTTGAGCTTAGATCTTGCGATTTTTGAAGGCATTTGAGGACGATCCAAGGCCTAGCCGCTTGGATTTAAGCTGCTCTTGCTCCGGTAGGGATTCCTACCTACTTTTATTTCGGGTTTTTTGAGTTTCCGGTTTGATTGTGTTTTTTGCCTTAGATCTGTAGATACACATGTTAGTTTTACATGATTTAACCGGTTTTGGACTCGTGAGATCTTGATCTATCAGATCTCAGAGTTTCGTTAAGTTTGGATGTACCTTCCGGAAGTTTTTCTCGTTGGAAGTACGCCGAAGAACCCATCCGGATCGATCCTTCCAAAAGGATCGATCCCTCTGGGTTGTTCATGCTGCACCCGAAAAAGGATTGATCTCCTGCTTGGAGAAGATCGATCCTGGGTCTTGGGTAGCATGGTTACCCTTCGTCGCGAGGAAGATCGATCTTCCTGGGAGGAAGGATCGATCTTTCTTGGCGCAACAAGAAGGGTGCCCTCTGTTTCGCGAAAGATCGATCTTCATGGGAGGAAGGATCGATGTTCTTAGCTCGACAGTGAGGGAAGGCTCACTGTTACTTAAAAGATCGATCTTTTTAGTAGAGAGGATTTTTCATGGCTTTTGCCCGCGGGGCTTGGTATGTCGGTTTTTCTTACCGCTTTATACCTTGTACATATGTTAAGCATGTTAGCCCTATAATAGGACAATGGTGAACCGGAGGAGTGATGACTCCCGGGATGTTTAGAATAAACGGGCGGGTAGCCTTACAGCTTTCGGGGCTATAGGGCTTATCTGTGATATATGTGAGCTGTTGTTTGCGGGGCTGCTTCCCGGTGCAGGTTTTGTGGTGGACTGCTGGTAGTTGGTGGTGGTACCACTGCAGCAGTCCCTAAACCTTATTTATCTGTTCACCACCCCGGGTCGGCAGGGTGTCGTGCCCAGACTTTGTTATTGTATATCATCACATACTGTTACATGTTTATCTGTATTATCCTGCGCATGTTCATACATGTATTGTGTTGTGCATTAGTTGCATCTGTGTAGGGTGTTGCCGATCCGGGGCTTTCGGGTAGTTCGGATCTAGCTCTAGGACCGTTGCGGGTAGCTTGGTCCAGGACTCGATTTGTAGTATTTAGTCGATTTCGATGATAGGGTTAGTTTGACCTGAATACATGTTGCTTGATGATTATAGAGGTCATGTCGGCCTCGAGCTGAGTGTTGAGGTGTAGCCGGTATCCGGTTCATTGTCTCATGGGTAGAGGTAGTGCCTACTCAGCGGTGTTGGTTGCCCGCCTAGCAGAGTCGGGTTCCTGCCAGTGAGATAGCAGTGTTGGCCTGCCTCGCTGAGGGCGACCCAGTATGTGACCAGTCCGACTGGAGAACATGATTGGAGTTTCCTTTCAGGGACACGCGGTGGGGTTATGGGACCCCTGTGTACACCCAACCTTTGCTTGAGGGCGACACTATTGTGTTCCCTCCCTTGTGACTGTCATAGTGTAGTGTCCCTGCTGAGCTTAGTGCTCACTCCTACCCGGGCTGTGTTTTGCAGGTGCTAGCGCTAGCTCTTCTTCAGTCGCCCCTACCGGGCCGGTGTTTGGTGACGTGGTAGCGTCTGGCGGTGCTTGAGAGGTGGCGATCTTTACAGTTTTACCCCTTTTGTTATAGATAGTCTCCTACGGGAGTGATAAATGTATAATTTTCTTGTTTGAGGTTTTGTAATATATGTCAGTTCAGTCTTTGAGATTTGTAACTTTGTTAATACAGGATGATTGTGAATTGCTAGGGTAACCACTACGATTAGAGGGAAACCTCGCCAAAATTTCCGCAGTAGGTTTGGTTCCGCTTCGCGTCGCCCGGCCCGGTTGGGCCTACGCGGGTCGGGCCGCGACACAGGTGGCAACCATTCGACAGAGATTATTTGGGATGAAAGAGAAGGTGATGGCGGGCCGGAAATTAGAAATTCCTTTGGGCCTTTAGAATCGGATGGGTCAGGGCGGGCCATGAAATCAGGCGTGAGAGGACTGGGCTCTGGAAGAGTTAGAAATGGAAGGATAAATCCGACGGTAGCTTCAAAACAGCATGCTGGTCATGGATATGGACGGTCCATTTTTCCTGATGATTATAGCATGGTGGAACAACATTTAGATGGAGTCAGATGGCTAGATGAGGATCTTGGGTGTGAGACTCTGATATATGATCATAATAGGTATATGGATACAGGGGATGGAGAGGAGAATCCTATTGCTATGGAGCTATCTGACAATGGTGGTGCACATCGGAAGCGAAAGTGTCTCCAACAGCCAGAGAAGCAACTGGCTTTAGAATGGGTTCCCAAATGAAGATGATCTTTTGGAATACAAGAGGGGCAGGGGTAGATAGGGTAGTGGAGACGTGCTTTTGGTTGCGACGCGACTACAATCCTGAGTTTGTGTTCTTGATTGATACCTTGGTAATTGAGAATCGGATGAGTTGGCTTTCGGCTAGAATTGGTGCAGCCTGGGACAGCTTCCTAATCCCATCGCAGGGGAGGGTAGGTAGCATCCTTGTGGTATGGAGGCGAGACATTGGGAGAGTTACCTTCAGGAATTGGTCTTCACAGGCAATTCACGGGGTAATTACTTCAGCGGAGTTGGGTCATGTTGCTATATCGGCATTCTACGGAGCAAGGAATGTTAGTGGGCAAAGGGAGCTCTAGGAGGCTCTAGGGAGGACTGAGTCGATTAGACTACCACATTTAATAGCCGGCGACTTCAATGTGATTTTATCTGCTGAAGAGAAGAAGGGTGGTGGGCCTTTCTGATTTGAAGACTCCGAGTGGGAGTTTGTGTTGTGGAGGTCATGGACTTAGAGTTTATTGGCAGTCGCTACACATGGACAAACAGACAACATGGCCGGGCAAAGATCCTAGACCGTTTGGACCAGGTACTGTGCAACAGGGGATGGAAGGAGAGGTTTCAGGGAACATCGGTGAAACACCTTCCTCGTGTTATGTCTGATCATGCACCCCTTCTGGTTAATACATGTTTGGAGGATCGTCGGCCTAGTCCTTCTATATTTAGGCTGGAACATAGTTGGTTACTCATTGAAGAATTCAAGGTGGCACTATGGAGGATCTGGTCAGCACCTTGCCGAGGGTCACACCAATTCATGCTTACTACTAAATTGAAGGCTATGAAAAGGGTTGTTAAGTCCTAAGATCGGAATTCCAACTCGTTGGATGTTTTCAGAATAGGAAAGATGATTGAAGCCTGTCTAGATGGTCTGTACACATTAGAGGATCAAGGGGTGTTGTCTGAAGAGGAAGGGATGCAGCTTACTGTGATGGAAAAGCAGTGGGCTGAAACTATGGTGCTACAGGAAAGACGGGTTTCTAAGAGGGTCTGGAAGATCTGGGTCGAGGCTGGCGATGATAATTCAAATTTTTTTCACAACCTGGTGGCTGGTTGTGCTCATAAGTCGAGAGTTAAAGAGCTGGTGGGAGAGAACGGAGAATCCATAGTTGAGCATGAGGATATGGGTAAGCTCTTCGAGGCTTATTTCAAACAATTATGGAGTGATGATGGGAGATGGTTTGATCACAGCTCTCCAGTGCTGCCGAGGGTGGACGAATTGATGTTCGATTTGTTGATTGGCGAGATTTCAGATGAAGAGATCAAGGATGCGGTCTTTAACATGGGTAGAAGTAAATGTTCGGGACCAGATGGCATCCCTATAGATTTGTATGTGACTTATTACAACATAGTTGGAGCAGAGTTCTCAATGGTGATTAAAGATTTCTTTCGTACAAGCCATTTGCCCCCTAATTGGAACGAGAATTTTATTTCTTTCATACCTAAGTGCAAATTCCCTAGGAGGGTGAAGGATTTTCAGCTGATTAGCCTTTGCAACGTGGGTTGTAAGGTGATTACTTCTATACTTGCTCGAAGGCTTAAAATGGTGTTGGGGATCTTGTTGGAGACGAGCAATCAGCTTTTGTTAGTGGAAGGAGCATCCATGATAATATTGACATTGCAAGGGAGATTGTTCATTCGATGGTTATTGCTCCCAAGGCACGGGGTCTCATGGTTTTAAAAGTTGACTTGATGTCGGCGTATGACAAAGTGAAATGGCGATTCCTTGAAAAGGTCATGAAAAGAATGAATTTCCCTCCTAAGTGGATTGAATGGGTGATGGCATGCATAGTTTCACCGAGGTTCTCTTTCATAGTGAATGGGGCTCTATGTGGAAGGGTCACATCCAGATGCATGCTGCGGCAAGGAGACCCTCTATCTCCCTACTTGTTTCTACTGGTCTAAGAAGTCCTCTCAAGATTGTTGAAGGAGCTAGATGCAGGCCTTTAAGGTATGCATGTACATGGATCTGACTTCTCTATTTCTCATCTGTTGTATGAAGATGATTGCCTTTTTGTAACACGTGTGACACATACTGAAGCCCTTAAGCTGTGTCTCCTATTGGGGTACTTCCATACATTGAGTGCCTTAGAGATGAATCCAATTAAATCGAGCATTCAATTTTTTCGGAAGGTGAAGAAGACCCGGAGGGTGGCCATATGTGGCATCTTAAAGGTGACAAAGGCGAAAGGTACTTGGGTGTACCTAGGGGCGCCGATCAGTGAGAAGAGGTTGCGCAACTCAGACTTCTTAGGCTTGCTAGATAAGATGGCATCTCGGGTTCTCTCTTGGCAAGGGAGGAAGCTATCATAGGCCCTCCGGGTGACCTTGCTTAAGTCGGTCCTTCAGGAAATACCAGTTTTTGTCATGACGACCACACACATTCCAGCAGCAGTGGTGAACAAGATGGTAAGTATTTGCCGAGACTTTCTATGGGCTGGTAAGAAGTCTGCCATTAGTAACGTGGCCTGGCAACATGTTTGCCTTCCGAAGGACTATGGAGGATTGGGGGTTGGAGATTTCACACTGTGGCAGAGATCTCTAAAGATGAAGCGAGTCGAAGCTTTGGTAAAGGACCGGAAGACACTATGGGTGCGATTGGTGGCAGCGGAGTACAAGTGGCAAGGCAAACTACCTCCTCGGAAGCTTCATTGGAGAACATCATTGTATTGGAAAACCATGTCTGCTACAGTGGAGGACTTGAGTTTGGGATTGAGATGTTCGTCGGCCTCAAATAGCAAAGTGAGGGTACTTGACGACCCATGGATTCTGGAGGGACCACTAGCACGCATGCCATCCTTGATGTTGGTGTCCCAGAAATTGGATGGTATGTTTGTGGGAGTGATGTGATGTCGCAGGCAATCAAAAATAAAAATAATGCTCTCAAAATAAATGTAGTAGTGCGAGAAAGGATCGATCCCACGAGGAGTGTCTAACCTATGTTTTGTGCTTTGTCAACAAAGATGGGGGGTTTTGAGTATAACGAAAACAAATAATAAATAATCTAAATCGAAAAATTGAATTTAATCAAGAGAACAGACCTTGGTCTAAGTCAACATCCACCATCGGAGTCTTTGTAACTGATCATCGATGCAAGTATATATCAATCCACACCTTGAATATTCACCGTCGAAATTATTTCCGTATCTCTCCTTGTCGTAGTTAATTAGAAACAAGCGATTTAATTAACCCTAACTACTAAACAACCCAAGACAAGCGCTGTAGATTTAACCTAATAGCAGCCTTAAGATTTGTCGAGATCGATAAAGCTAAATAACACAAGCACAAGTGGTTGCATTTAATTTAGTTGAATGTTCTTCCTAAGATCTAATAATCTCTGAAACATAGTAAATCATTAAACCCTAGTTGCTTCCAGATTAGAGGGATCAAACAATTACGGATTTGATATCCAACCTAGCAGTAGATTGCCATGAATAATAAACTAGTAGGCCTCATAGCAATTAGACAACACAATCATGAATATAATCACAGAAAAACATTCAATACTCAAGGCATAAATTGAACAATAAAAATAGATTAGATCTCACAGTTCATGGATTCCAAGGTTTCAGTTTCCTTGACCAAGTATCAAGATTTAGCCACGCAGGGCCATGAAGAACAATCCCCAAAAGACCAAATTATTCAAGAGAAAAGCCCTAGAAATATAAAAGAAATAGAAAAGTAGCAGAAAAGTTTGTAGAATTCGCCTCCCTCAATCCCTTAAAAGAGTCCTATTTATAGCCCAAAAGTTTCCCATCATCGGATTAAATCTGAGCCCTTTATTTTGTAAGTTGGCTAACAAAGATCGATCTTTATATAGGAGAATATCAATCTTTTATTCCCATATTTTGGATGCACCCCGTAGAAGATCGATCATTTATAGAGAGAAGATCGATCATCTAAAACATAGCTCTATGTCAACTCTGGGTGCATAAATGATCGATCATTTATGGAAGAGAAGATTGATCATGTCAAGTCTTGCTCTCTGTTAACTCTGTCGACTCTGTCGTAGAGGAAAGATCGATCATTTATGCAAGGAAGATCGATCTTCTTTTTTCTGCATATTTCTTTTGCTATTCAGCCCTGGGCCGGTGGTACTAAAGGCACTGCAACCTTCTCTCGGAAGCTTCAAATCATAAACCGTAAACTTCTCCAAAAACTAGACTTCAAGAGCTTTCCAATCATATATGACACATCATCTCGTTCATCATTATCAGGTACAGTTTAATCTTTGAATCGGACCCATCTTCTTTGCAATCTTCTTCATACCTTTTGGCTTCAATTTCCTTGATGAAACCAACCAACATCTCTTAAAACCCAAAACATGAAAGTTGTAGAGATCTTTCTTTCTGTTTGCATAGCATCTTGAATCATCCCAATCAGAGTTTGGATAGAAAAGTTATGCTCAGATTACGAACTGCTGTCAAAACTGTCCATGATTGTCCATTTGGCTTCGTTTTGCACTTAAGGTCTCCAATTGCAACCTAAATCAAAATATAAGAGTAATGAGTATATTTAGATATCAAATAAGCACAGAAAAATAGGCATTGAGGGATAAAAATATGACATTTTACATCCTCATCAAATTCCCCCACACTTAACATTTGCTCGTCCTCGAGCAAAACTAAAATGCAACTCACTCAAAATATCAAGGTTTCAACGCCATCAACAAAGAAAAATCAAGCTCTTCAAAACTCATAACATATCATGAACAAATATTCCTGAATAACCTAAGATCAATCAGTAAGCATTTTCACTTGAAGATGGAGCAAACTCAATAAAGTAGACCCTCACAGAAATTAACACTCAACTCTCATGTGTTTGAAGGGTATGTGTTTCACTCAAATTAATTCCAATGAAAATGATCTACCATAAGCTTGCATATCTTCTCATTCTCCACCACTAGAATCACATGCATGACATGGATCATAAGGACTTCCAAGGGTTATAACAGGGTTTTGGATCAAGGTGGGAAATATTTAGGAATGTAGCTCAAAAACCAACTGAACTAATGGAGCAAAAATGCATCAATAAGATATGTATAACCAATCACTCTATTCAACAACTTTCTTCAATTTAGCCACAAAATACTCAACCCATGTAACCTTCCTGTATTGACAAACAGATTGTTCAAAGAAATATATATATATATATATATATTTTAATTGTAGCAGGGAACAATCTTTTTCAAAAACTTCCACCTTTGTAGATATCATACATAAACATACCCCTTTCTTGGAGTATTAGGAGGATTCATAAACATATTTTGTAACATGAGAAACAGTTTCCTCCTTTTTTCTTCTTCTTTTCTTTCTTTTCCTTTTCTGATTTTTTTTTTCTTTTTTTTCTAGAAACAACAGACTCACGAATTGAGAATGAAAACATACTCCATTTCACCATTTTCGAATCACAACCATACCACAATTCCAACCACCCCCACACTTGAAACTTGCACACCCATACATATCATAACGATGGACATTGCTCCACTAGTTCAATGGCTTGGGTAAAGGTATTGTTTTTCAGGTTTAAAGCTTGTAATGTGGGTTAACCAAGTCAATAAAGCTCAAAGGGGTTTAGCAAAAGGAAAAATGAATTACTATTTGACTTACGTAGCTTATAACAAAAATGGCCTTAATCATGTTCATGTATGCATATGTCAATGTGACCTCAAATAGAATCAATGCAAGTTCTAGAGAAACAAATCCATGAAAGAATATCTCTCATAAAAGAAAATAGTGAGACTGATATGAATGTGTCAGTCTAAAGGCTCAAAGGGGTTTAGCAAAAGGAAAAATGAATTACTATTTGACTTACGTAGCTTATAACAAAAATGGCTTTAATCATGTTCATGTATGCATATGTCAATGTGACCTCAAATAGAATCAATGCAAGTTCTAGAAAAACAAATCCATGAAATAATATCTCTCATAAAAGAAAATAGTGAGACTGATATGAATGTGTCAGTCTAAAGGCTCAAAATCTCACCAGGTGTTGTCTACTAATTTAGTCATTACCATCTCAAAGAAAATAACTCAACTAATTAATTCTAAGTCGCAAGATTACTCATTCAATCATGTTATGAATATGTCAAGCTTAATTGACTCATGTTCATGACAAATGCAACCTAGATCTCCTCCCCCACACTTAAAACCGACATTGTCTCCAATGTAAGGTGAAATGCAAAGAGAAAGTAAAACTAACTAAAATATAAACGTGAAAATAAAAAGAGGAAGGAACAAACTCCCCTTGGGTTGCCTCCCAAGCAGTGTCTTTGTTTATTGTCATTGGTTCGACTTCATGCTTCCGTCTTCAATCAGTGTAAATTGGATCCTCAAAGTCCAATTTTTTCACATTTTCTGTTTGAATTCCTTCATAGAAAGGTTTAAGTCTATGGCCATTCACCATAAACATTTTAGAAGTGGCTAAACTTTGAATTTCAATTACACAATGAGAAAAAACATTAGTAACAATAAAAGGGCCAATCCAACGAGAACGCAACTTACCTGGAAACAAACATAAGCGTGATTGGTAGAGAATGACTTTTTGACCAACTGTAAACTTCTTTCTAGAAATCATCTTGTCATGAAAAGCCTTTGTTCTTTCCTTGTAAATCCTCGCACTCTCATACGCATCATTGTGAATTTCCTCTAATTCTTGTATTTGTAACTTCCTGTGTTCTCCACTTTCATCCATCTTCATGTTGAAGCTTTTGATAACCCAATAAGCCTTGTGTTCTAACTCAACTGGAAGGTGGCATGGTTTCTCAAACACCAACCGATAAGGTGACATACCGATGGGTGTCTTGTATGCAGTCTGATACGCCCACAAAACATCATCCAAACGCAAACTCCAATCTTTTCTATTTGGATTGACCGTCTTTGCAAGGATTTACTTGATCTCTCTATTTGACACTTCCGCTTGTCCACTAGTTTGTGGGTGATAGGCGGTGGACACCTTGTGGGTCACATGGTACTTCTTTAGCAGCGCCTCAACAGTCCGATTGCAAAAGTGAGTGCCTCGATCACTTATTAGAGCTCTTGGAATTCCAAACCTGGATAATATGTTAGACTTGATAAAATATACAACAACTTTAAAATCATTAGTCCTAGTAGCTTTAGCTTCTACCCACTTTGAGACATAATCCACAACAAGCAGAATATAAACATAACCAAAAGATGTCGGGAATGGACCCATGAAATCGTTGCCCCAAACATCGAATATTTCACAAAATAATATGGGGGTTTGTGGCATCTCATTCATTTGGGATATATTACCTGTCTTTTGGCAATTGTCGCATGACTTACAGAGAAAATATAAATCTCTAAATAAAGAAGGCCAATAGAAACCACATTCTAGCACTTTTCTCGCCGTCCTCTTGGCTCCAAAGTGACCTCCACAAGCATAAGAATGACAAAAGTTGAGTATAGAAATAGTTTCACTTTCAGGAACGCATCTTCTTATTACTTGATCTGCACAATGCTTCCATTAGTGCATCAACATCAACACCAATTCCTGGTGCACCAAAAAAGACGATGGTCGAGAGCACTTTGGTAGTCTCTACTACTATGACGCCAGCTTCTATTGCACCAATATCAATTCCAGATGCGCCAGAAAGGACTAGGGCTGAGAGCACTCTAGAAGCTTCATTTACTACTATGATGTCGTCCTCATTACTTGTTACTTAACCTCCTGTGGATGCACCCAACTCCTCTTCAAATGAGGTAAAAATTAATTAGGATTGACAAATGTGATCAATTTATTGACGATGATTTTTAATTGTCTTTTTAATTATCTTTTATTTTAAGCTGATATGGTTCGACTAGTTAGCACTATCCAAGCGCTCTCTAAGTCTTGGCAAGCCATGAAGTCTGCGAAAAAAACCTGTTACTGATCCTGAAATTATTCAAGGGGTCAACAATTTGAAATTAGACGGGACCTGGACGATTGTTTGGTCATGTTAAACAAGTTGCTCGAGGAAGATCTCACTAAAGCAAATTACGACCAACATGAGAAGGCGACGGATCTCTTTATCACTATTGACCCTGACTCTATGGGTCTCTCGTCCAGTGAAGTGGATGATATGCATAGTATGAAGATGAAGATTGAGAGCCTTGACGCTGAAAGAAAAACACTGACTCATGAGATCGTCATGGTCGGGGAACGCCAAGAACGACAAGCTCATATAAGAGAGACAGTCAACAAGAATATCGAGAAACTCTCTAAAGCTATAGGCGTCATCGACGAGAAAGAATCAAAGATTTATAAGCTCCAGAGTCAAATCAAAGACTTGGAGGCTCAAATTGCTCAATTCACAAGCCAGAGAAATTACTTGGTTCACGAGAACACGCAACTGACTGAGGAGAGTAATAAAATGATATACGAATACAACGCCTTGGAAGCTAACTCCTCAAAGGATCGTTAGGTTGAGCTGAGGGATGAACTCGTGAAGAATAAGCAACGTTTCCAAGAATTTAGGGAAAAACTTGCATGTGTATCACAAAATCTTTCTTTGAAGAGATAACTTTGTAATTTCATGACAATGATCAATGATCCTCTTACTCTTTAATTTGTAATATAATATTAATTGTAAGCGTCCATTATCTGGACGTTTCTTTTAGTTTTTATGTTGCCTTGTTTTCTTTTACATTGATTGGTAGTACTTCTTAAGATACTTACCATTTATCATTAATTAGTGTAAAGCACCATCAATGGTTCTTAACTGATATGATCCATTTGGCAACACTTGGTCGACCAAAAATGATCCCTCCCAATTGGGCGACCATTTTCCATATTTGGGATCACTTTGATCTACGGGTAAGAACGTTTTTTATGCCAAGTCACCTTCATCGAGCGCTAAAAGATTGTACATTAAAGCTTCTTGATATTCTTCATTAGTTAGATCATCTTGTCCTAAAACTCTTGACGATAGGACATTTATCTCAGCAGGCAAAACTGCTTCTTGGCAATATACTAATTGGAAATGTGTAACTTCAGTACTGTACTTAAGGTGTAGTCTTGTATTGCCATAACGCTCTTAATAATCATTCATGCCAAGAACCACTGAGAGCACAACTCTTGGAGCTACCTGAGCCATCAAATCGACCCCCAAATGCTTCGTCCTCAGCACGACCTACAAGATGCTTGGTACTACTACCCCTGGACCCGTCCTGGGATCGACCCGATTTCTCGCCGCCTCGTTCAGAGTTTCCATTGTAGTCCAGCCGAGTTACTCCAGTCCAGCAGAGTGGAACCCTCTTCCCTCATTTAGGCCTTGAGGACAAGGTCAATTTCGAAAGGAGGGGGATGATACGAGGTCGAAACCACTCGACCCAAACCGACCATACCCACGCCCAAGGGGAGGGCCCACGGCCAAGGAAGGGCCAAATCCTAGCAAGGTAGAACCGGTTTCCTCTCTTCTAGTTGAACTAGAACTGTCTAGTTCATAACTAGAGAATTCTAGATAGTTTTCTAGTATGAGTCTGAGACGAGTCGATCAGACTCGACCAACTGGACCCGCGCCCGGAAGAGGACCCAAACGGGTTTAGCCTCTTTCCTATTTTAACTTGGACTTCCCTAGTTCAAACTAGAGTATTTAATTATGATTTATTATTAGTCTTTTATATTTAATTGAGTCCTTGTTGTTATTTGCTTGTTAAGAATTAATTAAGAGTCCTAGTTGAGTTAGGAAGTTGTTATTCCTTCTTATCTAGTTGATAATTGAGTTTGAGTATGGAAGCCTTATTACTTGCTAATTAAGCAATGGGGTTTTCTAGTTGGATTAGGACTTAGTCGAGGCCTCTATAAAAGGACCTCAGTAGCTTGGTATGATGTATCCATGAACAATGAAGTATTGAGTAGATGAATAAAGCAGAGAGTAGTTTAGGAGTAGCTTCTCATAGAGTAATTATCATGGCTTGATCCTCCATCAGGGATTGAGAAGGCTTAATCCTCTAGCTAGGATTATTCAAGAGTTAGTTCTCCATCAGAAACTATCCAGAGTATGAGATCTCTTGCCCAAGAGTTCTTTTCAACCGACGTCCATCGATCCACCTTCTTCCTCGCCGGTCACCTTCTCTGCAGCCGACACCACCTCCCCCTCCACCACTATTCCCCTCACCTTCACCCTTTCTCTCTCCACATCACATTCTCCCTCCGCCATGTCAGCTTCCCCTGCCACATCATCACCTCCTTCTTCCTCCTTGCTCCTTACCCCGGATCCCTACCTTACCGCCGATCTCCTCCTTCCCTCTTCCTCGGCCATCACCACTGCTCTCCCAAGCCTCTAACAACTTTCCCCAAGTTCCACAACACCGGCCAGCATCTCTCCCATCGTCGTTCATCACGCGGACGACTTCCCTCGCCGTCGTTCCCAAACCCCACAACCACCGCCCTTCCATAGAACCCCCCTCATCCACTCCCTAATCCCCTCTAAACCCTCACCGACCCTCCTAACTGATAAGACTTGAAAAGTGTCGTTCCTTAACAAGTCTACTCAAAATTACAAATTTATAATCAAACTACTAACTAACTACTTTAGGGGTAGTTAGCAGTGAGTCCGAGTCGAATCCACAGGGAATGCGTAGAAAAATAATTAAACTACTAAACTCAATCTAAGTATTCCTACCGAAAAGTTGATAAAAGATTTAGAATTGAAATTAAACTAATACTAAATGATTTATAAATAAGAGAAAAAGTACCATGGAGTTCTTAATCAATAACCAATGTTCTACCAGGTCTTCCTAAGATCAGGGCATGCAAACACGATGAGTGGCTTTCTAATAATTGATAAGTGAATGGCTAGTTCTCCTTATCACTCAACAAGTTCTGTTTAGGATTCCTTGTTGGCAAGAACAATTATCTAAATGTCAGTGACCGAATGATTAGTTACATTCACTGCTAATGAACCCTCTTACTATGATGAATTCATCGCAAATAATAACATGGATATGGATTTAGGTGTAAGATCAAGATGGGTTTAGCATCTTGATGGCCAAATCTACAAAGGTAGGATGTACGAAGGATTAGAGATAGAACGTAGTGGGACTAGCACTACTATAGTGGGACTAGCACTATACAACCCCTAATCACGAAGAAGAATTCATCCGAGATACCATGGGACTAGCATGATCCTCTTATTTGGATGACTCCAATCCAAGCCCTAGCATACACAAGCTCCGGAATCAAGTGCACACAAGAACAATCCATACATCCATCAAGAAATCGACACCAAGGTATAAAAGAAATAGAAATCAATCCATATAAGCCAAACAATCATGTATACAAGTCCTAGATCTCAGAAATCCATAATAGAAATCTTAGTTACATCATAAGAATCCCATGGTAAAAATTAGCAACTCATCTTTAGGGTTTGATCCATAGATGAAGGTTGATGAAGCTCTTCCGCCATGGATTTCCTCCCAAAGATCTATAAATAAAAGTTAAAAAGAAGAAAGAAATTGTTCTCCCTCTCCAAGAGAGAAGAAAGACCCTGAAAAACCCTAAAAAATGCCTATTTATAGTCTATGTATCCACCTTAACTCAGATTAGATCTTAGCCCTTGATTTTGCTTGATACATATCAAGGAAACGGTCATTTTCGAGTCCGATCGATCGAACCATGAGTGTCCGATCGATCGGGTGAATAAAAATCGTCAATTTCTCCCTTTTCCCGAGTCCGATCGATCCGTCTCTGGGTGTCCGATCGATCGGACTCAGTAGGAGCGATCGAGGGATCGATCGGGAGGTGAATAGCTGAAAAAAATAGGTTCTGTGAGGTTTCTGTATAGTCCGATCGATCGGACTCTGGGTGTCCGATCGATCGGACCCTTCAGCGTATTTACTGCTTGCCATCCAGACTGCGTCATCGGTACTAAAATTGCCGTAACTTCCTCTAGGAAACTCGGAATCATGAACCGTAAAATTCTACAGAAACTAGACTTCAAGAGCTTTCCAACCATATATGACTCATCATCTGGTTCTTCCTGAGTAGGTACAGGTTAATCTTCAAAGCCAATTCATCTTCATTCCTTTGCTCCTAGCATGTCTTTATTTGTCCGTTTTAGCACCAAACATGATCTAATCGTCATTGAAGGCTCTTATACCTGAAATACATCATAGAATATTAAAATAGCATTGCTCAGAGACTAACGAGACCTAGTTCAAAAGGGTGATTTGTGCACTTTTCAAGTCTTATCACTAACCCAACGTCCTGACCTTCCCCGACCGTTCCAGGCCCCCCGCTGAGCTCCCAGTTGTCCCCTACCATCTTCTCCTCTAAACCCACCACTGACCACATCCTAGATCCCGTCGATCTATCTCTCCTCTGACCAATCCACTCCGGTGGCTCTCATCCCCACCGCCTGACGGCGTCTCTTACCGGTATCTTGACTCCCAATGACGCCCCTACACCAGCGATCCACTCCGGCCACTCCCCAACCATCGGATCTTCATTGCCAGCCTTGACCAGTTGACTTGGTCAACATTATCCCATCCAATCAACTGAACCCAGTCAACCTGATCCAGATCAACCCAGACTTGATCCAGCTAGCCAGATTCAGCCAATCAAGTCCGATCAGACTCAATTCTGATCAATTTGAGTAGTAGAGACCCGATACGAGAGGATTGTGAGTAGACCACTCGTATCAGAGTCTTTTATATTTATTTGAGTCCTAGTTGGTTAATGGCTTTCCTAGTTAGCTACAAGTTGTTAGGAATTAATTATGAGTCCTATTTGAGTTAAAAGGTTATAAGTAGAACTTGAGTTTGAGTAATAATAGGATAATCATATTACTTACTCATTAAGCAAGGGGATATCTTAGTATGAATTGAAGTGGAACTAGGACTATATGAGGCCTCTATATAAGCACCTCCATACCTTTGTATTTTCATATCCTGGACTTTATGAAAAAAGTAGAAAGCAGTTTAGGAGTAGCTTCTCATAAAGTAATGGTTTAATCCTCTAGCTAGGATTATTCAAGGGTTAGTTCTCCATCAGGAACTATCCAAAGGCTGAGATTTCTTTCTCAAGAGTTCCCTTCAACCGACGTCCACCGATCCACCTTTTTCCTCGCCGGTCACTTCTGTGCAGCCGGTTCGCCTCCGCTGGGTACTTCCCTCGACTTCACCTTCATCTTCTCTCTCTCTCATCATTCTCTCTCCGCCATGTCAGCACCATGTGATCGTCCATTGTCGCCATCCACCTCCGTCGTCGACCCTCTTTTGAGACTTAAGGAGCCCCACAACATCCTCAGTTCTCGATTAGTCTCTTTCCTCCACGGTTAGTCCCTTCCTCGTCGGATACCTAGGGTACTTCTCCTAAAACCCTAAAGGTATTTCTCGACCCAACCATAGATAAGACTAAGGAAGAGTTTAAGCCAGGACTAAGACCCGGCAAGAGACCCGGTACACGAGCCTACGAGAAGGCTTGTCGTATCAACTTGGTATCAGAGCTCTATTCCGACGACTGTACCGCCCAGAGCCGTCCGGAAACTTTGCCATCTTGTACGGAGTACCCCAGGTTAGTTAGGAACATCAAATCAAGATTCTGCAAGCCAATGTGACCCTCTGTTTAACCCTGATGGAATGCGAAAGTGGAAAGTTGGAGCAAGTCTCTCATTGATGGTCAACTATAGCTTAGACAAGTCCTACAGAGACTTAGATTCTGAGGCAGGCCTCTACTCCAGCTGTAACTCAGATTGTGAAAGTTGTAGCCAACTCGGATTAGGACTCGATACGCGACTCAGTATTCGACTCCGACTGCGATTTCGCATACGACTCCGATCGCGACTCCAATTGCAACTCCGAGTGCGACTTCGACTACAACTTAGATTACAACTCTGGTTGTAATTCCGAGTTCGACTCTGACTGAGACGCTAGCAATCAGCAAAGAAGAAGAAACAAAAGAAGCAGATTTTGGAAAAGACTTGCAAAAGATGTTCAATGTATCAAAGAGCTTCTTTAAGAGCAGGATTTCTACACAACCACCTGGGCAGCCAAGACCAAATATAGAAAGCTATCCCTAGATGAGATTAAACAAAAGAGAAAAAGAGGTATGTGCTACTACTTGATGAAATGTTCAGACCTAATCATCAGTGCCAGTAGGTCTAGGATATCTTAGAGAGCAATCTCATGTTTAGTACATATGCAAAATTATGGTTAGCAACATACCGCCTGACATATTGCCAGGTGATCCCCGAGTACCACTGCAAATATGATGCATGATCCCCACCATCATCCACTTCACCGTCAATGATCGGGTACGGGTGAGTCGTCTGGAATGGGATGCTTTTTGGTGTCACTCCTCCCATTGGGTGATATACTGGTGATGCGTAGTGAACCAGTTCGCAGTAACATTGCCCCGACGGCTTGCATGTGATAGTCTCTCTGTCACCGGGGGTGGTATCTCTTGTCGCAGGCCAAACTACCGCATCACTCGTGATGCATGGTACATCTTCACAACATCAAAGCATATGAGTGGCACATGACTCCCCCAGACAGCAAACCCCGCAATGCAAAGGGTCGGTAGTTGTGCTAAACGCTGTGGTGTGTATGGATACCATATAACCTACAAGTTTAAAATACGAACTCTGTTAGAATATCAACATTAAAGTAGGTAACAAAATCTTAGATAGTGAGCAGTAATACCTGGGATGACAACTACCTAACCAACTGCTCTCGGCAGTACGCTAAGTAACGGCCATGCGGGTTCCCTCTGCCGCTGTGTAGTTCTGTTGTGAGGACTCGTACCTCCAACCTTGTTCGACCACGTTAGATCGAGGGGTCTGGTTTTTTGGTTTGGCTCGATTGGCCTTGGGATGCGATCGGTTGATCGCATCGCAGTTTTTGACCCATGGGCATTTTGGTAAATTTGCTCCTTGGTGATCGGTTTCACACCCGTTCTGCACACACTGCCTTTGATTGATGTATGTGATTGATTAGAACCTTAAGAGCGCTTCCGATCGGAAGATCAGAGCTCGATCGGGAGAGATCGAATCGGACGGCTGCGATCGATTCCAGCTTTCAATTTAAGCTCTTTCTTTTCTCTCTCTTCTCTTTCTTTTCTCTTCTCTCCTCTCTCTCTCCTCGTGGGCTGCCGGCTGGAGCTTTGAAAGAAAATTGATCCTTCCTTCCCAGGCAGGGAGCACCCTTAAGGAGGATCGATCTCCCTTGAAAGGGAAGATCGATCACCTCTCCTTGACAGGGATCACCCATGTAAATGATCGATCATTTTGGGTAAGATGATCGATCCTTTATGTGTTGATTTGTATAATTGATCCGAATTCGATGTTTTCGATTTCTTTTCGACTCGGTTTTCTCTTGGGGTTTTTTCGATGATAAGTAGTGATTATTATAATATTTTAATTGCGATTTTAACAGGTTTATCCTCGGATTACGTCGTAATTTATATTCTGGATCGGTTTACTGATTTCTACCGATTTTCAAGCAGTTTCCCGATAAAGCATGTTATACCTATATAAATATAGTTTGTGATTGCTCTATCGCTTTATGGGTAACCGGCGGAGTGATGACCCCCGGTAATGTTTAGTATAAAAGGGCCGGAGGTGTGCCCTGCATGCTTAGTATACATTTACTGCTTTGATTAATAGCCTCGCTGATTGCCGGCGTGCGCCGGGGGCATAACTCGTTGTACTGGTAGAATATATATCTCGTATGCGTGGCCTGTTGACTTGGCCGGGGTTGTATCCCCTTGTAGCAATTTCGGTTGACGGCTGTGGACGCCGTTGTAATGCTGAAATTGGCTCTGTTGTTGTTGCTTAGCCATTGGTCAGTTACCCGCAGGGTAACTGTGGAACCTTAGTCTGTAAGGTGTCGGAGAGCACTGAAGACTATTGTATATATGTGTTTATCGCTTTGCTCTAACTGTTCTATTGTTAGTATAGCTTATCTGTATTTGAGACCCTTGTTATGCTCACCCCTTTGGCTAGCTATGGGCTATGCCTAGCCCTGTATAATTGATGTCATGTTATTGCATGCTTATATCTCTTTATCTGTGCCTGAGCATTGCATGCATTTTGTTTGCATTAGAGCATAAGGCTAGGGTGCGGGTGAATAGGGTCTTTGCCGATCCGAGGCTCTCGGGTAGCTCGGATCTAGCTCTAGGACCGTGGCTAGGTAGCAAGGACTAGGGCGTGATTGTTATGCCAAATCTCTGTATTCTCGAGGATGGGTCTAGTTGGCTATCATCTGTTATTTGAGGTGTAGAGGTCGCCCAGAGTTCTCGTCTCATGCTCAGTATTCGTGTTAATGGAAGTTACGTGTTGTCTTGGGTCCTACCCCTTTGTTGTTCAGCGTTGAGCGCTTGGTGGTTGAGAGGAACATCTGTTGACAGTTGAGGTCACAGAGCGCATGCACTGGGATAGGCGGTGGACGTAACGTGAGTTTCCCTTAGAGATGAGACAGAACCCGGGACTTTGTAATTTCCCCTTCTTCCTGTGCGACGTAGAGTAGAGTAGAACCCTACTGAGCTTATTGCTCACTCCTACCCGGGCTGCGTTTGCAGGTGCATGCGTCAGTTCTTCCTCGGTGGTTCCATCTTGATCAGGTCTTGGCAGCGCGTCGACTTCCGGAGGCGCTTGAGGTCTCAGAGGGACAGATGTATATTTTGGCAGCTTTTCTTTAAAGTTACCTTTTGAGGATGATGTATTTAACGTTTAAAATATGGAATCATGTTCCCTCTTTTGATTGAGTTTTATTCCACAATGTAATATTTAGTTTTACTTTTATGCCCTTGAAAGTCTTTAAGTTCAAATTAATTCCACTTTGTGTAATGTCGCGCTGTATCGGATGTAAATAGTGTAGGTTTCCCCTCATGCCTCGGCCCGGATGGGTTTTCTGGGTCGGGGTGTGATAGTTGTCCACCTGCATTGCACATAAATAGTTAGATTCTAATGCTAACCAAACCTTAAGAAATATTTGAAAAAAAATCAAGAGTTCGTACTGGATTGCCAAGGGGCCTTCAAGGATACGCAAATCATGCTCCTCATTTTGTTCTTGGGTAGCTAGCGGTCGTTGTGGCATTAGTTCAGGCCGACCTATATGGAGGTGCTCCCATGACCATACCCGTGAAAACAACTCCATATTAGGTATAATATAAAATATTTAAAGCAACTATATATAATATATAAATGATAAATCACTTGTAGCATGTAAAGGCATCTAGAGATCTCATGCTTTCGTCTTTGTGAAGCTTTACATAGCTCCCGAAAGATATGTGCTAGGCACGCTGCCCCCCAAGCATACTGTCCACATAGGTCCAAGTCATGCAACAAAGTTAGGTACTTCATATGTACCTACAATTGAAAGACAATGTTAGTTGATCGAATAGATCGATAAATAAAATATAAATAGGCAATTGTGCTTACCCTGGAGCCACTCGCGTTAGGTACTAATAAAGAACCCAACACATATAGGATGTAGGCGCGCGTAGCCTGATATACAAGTAGACCCATGGCATTTGGTCCAATATCTCCGAAAATAGCGCGTAGCCACGACAACTCAAGCATAGTCGGTTGGCCCTCCGCAGGTATAGCACCGAGCAACTCCAAGCATATGTCATGGCAAATGCCTGACATGCTCCTTGAAACTACCGGCCCATCAACAGGTAAACCCATAAGTATCCCAACATCCTGCAATATGATTGTCATCTCCCCGTGGCGCAAGTGGAAAGTAGTAGTCTCTCATCGCCATCGCTCCACTAGCGTTGTGATCAAACACCGATCAAGCCGAATCGGCAGCAGTCTACTGACAACATATAACCCCGAACGCCGAAGCAAGTCTATCTGACACTCATCCACATGGGCAAGACTGCAAACGCAGTGAGTACTCTGTACACTTAAGGCCCGATGTCATCCTGTATGTAAATCATAACTGTTAGCTATAAAAATACAAAAATTAAAATATTAAACTTAATAACAATAAATTTTTAAAATTTAACATTTACTTTGCCATCCCAAACCACCGCGGAGCGGTGCTTGCCCTGGTCCCAAAGTACATCTTGTTAAATCGGACCAGGCTCACCCTTGTACAACCTCAGGTCAAAGGCCTTCATGTGAGCTATCTCGAGCCAATTGCATGCAGAAGAAAAAAAAGAATTTTCTAATAAAAAAATAGGCATCTCAATTCCTATAAAAAAATGGGCATCTCAGTTGGTGATTCAATAATCAATTTCCTATAGAAAAATGAGCACTTTGTATCACCTAAATCATTAGCATATCATATAATAGATTAAAGGATTGCTTCCTACGAGATTATCTCAGAACCAACCAATTTGTATTAAAAAAACCCTAATTTGACTATATAAACCCTAAATCTCAACATAACAAGCATATACTGTGACTTCAATCTTCTCCTCAATCTCAACATACTCGTGCTCATTATCAGGTACCAAACTAACTGAAGCTTCTCCATCATCGGCCATGTCAGAGATATCAGAATCGCTCTCCAGTAGACACTGCTGTCCGAGACGACTAGGAAGTATATAATGATTGGCGATGACTGGAGGCATGGTTCCAAACTAGATCATCTGGTTTTCCTCGTCATCCTCCTACTCGTCCTTCTTGGGATGATAAAACTTGCTGGTTCCTTTACCTCCTGCCTTGCAACTGGCATTGTTCTCTTCCTCCTCTACAGTGTCCTCAGTCTGTTCTTGGCTACACTCTTGAGCCTGCCTGGCCTTCATCATTTGGCCATACTTCTTCTGGTATTGCCGATATTGAGTTCTGGTCATCTCTTCCACCGGAACTGATCGGCGGGTGTACCTGTTATAATTATACCACCTGTCTTGTTTATATAGCTGAGGTAAGAAATTTCTGGGATAAATATGCGGCTGACCTCGATTCCATTGCCAGGATTGTGGCCGATGAAACTTCATTTTGGCCACTGAAGTAATTGGGCGACTAAGGTCCCAATGACACCTTGGGCACAAGCTCTCGGGCATTTATGCCTTGCCCTTGTCCTGGCTAAGTTTAGTGAACACATCTGGACGACTATCGTCCAGAGTCTCATCGATCACAATCTTGAACTTTGGCGACTTCAGGTTTGCCACATTGGTCATAACCATCGCCACTTGATAAGTCTTGGGAAATGGGTTAGTATCAACCCCCATATCCTTAACCGGAAAACCAATTCTACCGGAATCAATAGCATCCTGCAAAACATTACGAAAGATCAAACATTGATTAGTATGATGTGACAAAGTATTATGCCACTTATAATATTTTTTACCCTTAATCTGTTCAGGATTTGGCATAACATGTCCATCATTCAATTTAATTTGTTTGTCCTTCAACAATTGATCAAAAATTTGATCGGCATTTAAAGTATCAAATGTAAATTTCCTCATTTGATGTTGGCCATCTTTGGCAACTTCCTTAATTTTAAGCTTCGCTCAAGCCTAGCAAGAACCTTACACATATATGGCCGACCCTTTATCAGTTCAGCCAGACACATATCCGTTGCAAACTCACAACCTTCATCCATTTCATCAACCTGATTGAGTTAATAATTTGCGTCTTTATAATAAGTTTCTCGAGAACATACTTTCATTTGATCTTCCTCTCTTAACAACTACTCATAGCGTATAGCATTAGTTTACAATTGAAACATATCTATAAAATCTCTATCTTGGAACTTTTTCTTAAGTTCAAAAGATAAGCCACTTTGAGCGATTTTTACAAACACTTTCTCAGGTAGTGGTATAAAACACTTACTCCTCGCTCTTTTAAACCGTTGTAAGAAAGTTTCCGCATTCTCATTTAGCCGTTGTCTTAATTGAGCTAAATCGGCCATAGTTATCTCGGGTTCAGTTTTATAAAACTGTGAATGGAACACATGTTCCATTTGTTGCCAATTTTGTATGGAATTGGCCGGTAACTTAATGAACCAAGAATAGGCCACTCCAGCTAAAGAACTTGGGAAAAGCCTTAACTTCATGTAGTCGTTCACTTTTTCACATTGCATAGAAAATTTTCCAATGTACTCAATGGTAGACGTCTCGTCTACGCTGGTGAACATGATGAATTCATGAACTTTATAATTTCTAGGGAACGAATACATTTGATCGACCCAATCAGGATATGGTTTCCTATAAATTGGACGAGTAACCGGTCGTCCTAACCCTATCTGCTTATGTAAAATATTGACCACTTGTTCTCGCAGAACATCCATCGAATTATAAAGGGAATTGAAATGCACTTGGTCATATGGATCATTTGGTCGATAATTATTCCAAGGAACATCGTTTTGGCGATAATTGTTCTGAGAAATAAATGGCGGAGGAACATCATTTTAGTGATAATTGTTCTGAGGAATAAATGGTGGAGGAACATCGTTTTGGTGATAATTGTTTTGAGCAATAAATGGCAGAGGAACATCGTTCATTCTTGGGCCACTACCATTATTTCCACCATTGTTAACAATCGACCTAGGATTGGTATTTGATCCTACTTGACCAGAATTATTGTTTTGAGCGGAATTTTGGCCATTGAACGGACCACTGATTGGAATATACGATGGGGTAGGATTAGATAGATTAGCAGAAACACCATTATTTGGCATACCTACCAATATCTCCGGAATTTGGCCGATCCCATTTGGTCTTTGGATATTATCGTTATGTATCGTCGTTGGACGATAAAACAGATCATGGTGACTTAAGCTATTCTGGCCTCCTTGGCCATTTTGAACACTCCCAACTTCACTGGCCGATGGATTGTTTAACAAAACATATCCAGTGCTAGTCTCCGGCCCTATGATAATGTTAGGTGGGAAACCTTGACCATGGCCACTGACATGAGTGTTATTATTGGCATTAGCATTTTGGCTAAGGTTAGGGACGCTAGGAACATTAAAACCTATCGGCCTAGTGTTGTTCTGACCATTACTGACACTTGGAATAGCAACGTTCATGAAATTTTGCATGGTCTCCACAAAAGATCGTAAAGCTAGAGCGATATGGTTGGACATTTACTGATTATTAGGATGTAAGGCTTTATCGACCATCATATGTGCGGTCCTAGCAATTATGATCTCATAATCTTGCCGATTTCTAATTAATGACCCACATTGTTCAGAACTATGATATATCGTTCTTTTCTGATATTCTACTTGAGGTTGAACGATAGGAGGATGGACAATAGGTGTCTGGTCGATAGTCACGTGAATATTTTCCACATGTGGGGCATCGCCGTGATCGGTGTTTCCACCACCACTATGAGTGGTATCTAGTCCGGTACGGGTAACGACCATACCGTCAGGTCCAATTTGACAACTTTCAACAAAATTTGACACAGTGTCCCACTGGGCGTGTCAAAAAATGTTGACGAAGAAATCTTACCGTAGACCGCAATGGTCAAACTAGTCAAAATGTCAAAATCAGGGACGTGATAAGACTCAACTCCTTCAAACACTCAGTTCGAACGGAGGTGTCAAATTAAATGGAAAATGTAATCAGACTTAATTCAACTATATTTTATATGAATAGTGGTGAAGGAAATCAAAGACAAATCTAAACTACTCTTAGATAAAACCTAATTTAATCTGAGATTATCTAAATCAACTAATTAAACTAGAAAAATGAAGAGCAGTAACTAGAAAAACAAAGAACAATATTTTAACCTAATTAAATCTAAATTATTTCTAGGTTAATCCTACAATCGAAATGAACATAAACTACAAATTAAACTAGTTTAACTTAATTTAAAGATTGATCTAAACTAATTATACCTAGAATAAATATAGATTAACCCTAGAGTAATCCTAAGTTAATCTACCGCAAAATAAATGAATAGATATCATTAAACCATATTAACTAAACTAATCTAGGAAAGCAGTAAAGAAGAACATTAATTAAACTGAAATATCTTCATTAATAAAAACAACTTACAATTAAAATATGAACGTAGAAATCCATGCTTATAGGTTGGTTACAATAGTGTCAGAGCTTGTACAATAGTGAAAGGAAAGCTATTTATATCTAATGAACTAATAATTGCTCCCGCCTTTAGTGGCTATGGCGCAAGTGTAGGAGATCGTGTTGTAACCACGCCGCAACTGATCCTTCCACGTTCAATTCTGGGTTGGTGATCACACGTGGTTGATGATCTTTCATTTGCAGACGTCATGATTTCATCGGATTACTTATCATTCCTTGTCCACGTCATACTTGCATGTGTTTTATGACCTTAATTGGCACATGTTTTAATTGCTTCTAGACGATAGCTTCAATTGGCTTGCTTCGTCATGACCTTTGGTCGATCATCTTTCTTTATATGTTTCATACTTGTCTTTGGCCGATGATTTGGCTTCATGGCTTATGGACGATGGTCCGTCCCTACACATCTACATATGATCGCTCATTTGGCCGATCGTTTACATCTGGACGATGAAACCATGTACTTATCGGTCATCGATCATTGCTATTTTGCTTACGTGTTCATCATTAATTGTTTAACCATTATGTTGACTAACATTCTTATATGAGAATTTTAGAAGGTTAATGTTGCACTTGTATAACAATGCAATAGAACTGATATGTTGCTTTGGCTGCTGAAATTTAACACAGCCATTGCAGCAGCTTCTATCATCAGTTTGTGCAATTTTAAGAATCTTCCCGACTCACGTACTGAAACAAATGAATATTTCCCGATCTCTTCTTCATTACAGTCGTTTTTCCTGCCCAGCTTGTATGAACTTTTTTAATAGATGGTCTGAGTGGTCATCCTTTTCTATTCACTATATTTGCACAGGAATCTATTAGTATTGGAGATGATGAACTGAATTGCCCCAAGTCTACTACTCTCTAAATAGAGTTGTGATTCAATTTCCTTGCGGTCTCTGTTGGATAAATTTGTGAGCATTTCATCTGGCTCAGCATTCATTTAGAAGTGCGGTTTCTTATACCATAGTTAGAGCTTATGTGGAACCTTGGGCCCAAACCCTAATCCATGTATGGAATAAGATCACTGCCGGATTAGAAGGATTGGATCGAAGAGAGGAACTTAAAAACATTTGTTGCTCTCATATGGGTCTTTCTAAAAATGGAAGATTATGTGAAACATTTACTTGGAATCACGCTAGTTAAATCCGGTGTGAACTGCTCAAGATTTTCTACAGAGTTGGTCTTGATTATATCTAATCCATTTATAAGAACATGGAAAATTAAACATCAATTTTTCATTGCTATTTTTTTTTTGAATAGATAAGCCCGAAGGTTAGTTGGATACGTTTGGACAACCAACACCATTACAAGAAACTCGCCTCAGAATTGAGGCGAGCAGAAATGCGTGCTACGTAAGCTAAGGAATGATATTGAAAGGTGAATCAACAATGGCCGCTTCATTTGAACTTGACAACAGCAGAAATGGGTTGTTTAACCTCCGCTAGTCATTTTCACCAACACCAACACCTTACTACACAATGGCTGTTGCCGTCTCCTCTGTGCGCTGTGTTGCCACACTTCGTCTACCTTCTCCACTGCAATCATCATCTTCAACTCTTCCTACATTCTCTCATCTTTACCTTCACCACTGCAAATCACCAATGCAATCACCACCATCCACAATGTGAGACACGATGATCGCTCTTCAACCTTGTATATGGGCCAATGTAAATGTTCCTTCCACAATCATTGCTACCAAGACTTGAACTTGGATATTCACCGACTTGAATTTGGATCTTTACGCTATAGGTCCCAAGCTCTTACCACTACAGAGTGGAGTAGGTGTGGATGTTTGATGAAGGGAACCAGGCCAAACTTTTTTAAGGCAGGCCACTAGGTGTCCTTCATGTTCAAATTTATCTACAACTTTTGGTTTTCTGACCATTTTTCCCCGGGTGAACAGCCTCTGCAAATGCAAACTTGATAAATTTGATCGGATGAGATGCCACATGATCAATTCTTCTTCGATCTGAAAATTTTCAATATTGACTAAATTTCATTTAGTCACAATAATTATAAGCATGGCTATAATATTACGTCAAACTGTTTACGACCTTACATGTTTAGAACTGATACAAATAATGAGCTCGCAGTTTAGGTCATCGTAGGCAAACACTTGGATATAAGCAAATTTGCTTCTCAGCCAATATTTGGAGCTGAAGGACAAATTTCAAGCTGCTTAGCTGAAACTTGCCTATAGGAATTCCGAGATCCCAAACACACGGGCAGTTCCATCATCTGAAACTGAGACGAGAGAATTCTCATCAGCAGACACTGCCAGGGATTGAACGACATCAACATGGCCACTGAATGTTCTGACACAATCCCCAGAAAGGTTGTCCCAGACCCGTACCTTCCCGTCTACACAGCCGCTTGCTATGAACCGAGATGTTCCCAGCCATAAGAGGCATGTTACGCCTTCCTGCTAAATCAGAAACTAATATAAGAGGAAGGAAATGGTAAAAGACAGAATCTAGATTTAAGGGCCGAAATGCCAACCTCATGGTCACATGTGCATCGTGGCAAAGAACGTTCCAGTTCCCAGATGATGAGCTTCTGATCCATGCTTCCAGTTGCAACCCAGGTGGAGGGTGAGCTGCATAATAAATTTCTTTATCAGCATCGGATGTCTCAACAAAATAATGTGATAAGGCATATTTCAAAAAAGTATATCAGCACAGGTTACATGCATCCAAACACTGAACAATCATCAAAGTCAGCCAACATTCTTGAATTCAGGCCCAAAAGTTTATGACAGCACTCTAAACATGTAATGATCTACTACCCTGTTTATGCAAATCATTTAGCAAAGAGGTATCATTCTCTTCCTGGATGCCCATTTGGAAGCCTTCCACCCTAATCAGAGAGGAAAAGATTTATGTGAAACAACAGTTCTTGTAGAACGTGTAAATTTTTGGTGTTTATCACAGAAGGTTTCTTTAGATGGACATTGCATACCGAGTCAAAGAACCCCAAGTAAGTAACATGTTTGCTACATACCAAATGATGTCTTTAATATGAAATCTGGAATGCCTTGCCAGATTTCTTTACTAAAATGCAAAATCCAACATTCATGCATAGAAAAAAAAATCAGAAGCGTGAAGCAAAAAGTAGACAAAAAGCTCGCATGCGCATACAGATCTAGGCCCACACTCACTGATTGGGGGAACAAAGCTCTGGTCAAGATTGCAGCTTTCATCAAAAGATATGGCTATGTACTTATTTACATGTCCACACACCAACCACACAAAAAAAATAGTTTTGGATTTGTATCTTATATATCAAATTCTGAGCTATTCTTTTTACCTCGTAAAGGAAACTAGTATGAAAAGATGAATATCAAAATTCTGTTCTATTGAAAAGGAATAAACACCAAAATGAAAATGCTATGAGTTCAATACATTGATATTACCTTGGTGAAAGACTAATACACTCAATGGAATTGGAGTGAGCGATTAAAGAGCTGACAACCTACGAAGGAAAGAATTACAACATTAAAAAACTCTAATACAATTACCTACACTTTCCAAAGCGATAAAAAGCACATTATACAATAAACTTGTAAGCTCAAAGAATCTCAAGAATCATTCAAACTGGAAGTGAAATGGTACATAATGTATAAATGAACAAGAATCTGAAGCTACTAAATGTACTATTAAAGATGGGAACAGCATCAATATATCCACCTACAGCAAAACCACGGGCAACAATCATCACAATCACATTTGAGTGCACATAATTCATACCGAGGATGAGAAATACGAAAGCTTGCCCTATCTGAGGACAACATCAATATATCTACCTATAGCAAAAACACAAGCAACAATCACCTTAATAACATTCAAATGCATGTAAATCATATTGATGATAAAAAATATGAATGCTTGCCCTATCTGATGAAAGTAAACTGGTCTTCCGTATAGCTGATTATCATTATTAACTCCCTCTATTCAGAGAAGTTCTGATTATCCTCTTCGGCATTTGAATGCAGCTCCGATTTCCACTTCTTTTTGCCAACACGATAAAACTTCACTTTTTCCAGTTCTTTCATGTTTGCTCACTTAGCCCCCGTTTGGTTCGGGGTTAAGAGGAATAGGGTTAAGGGGGTTAGGTGTAAAAAAGTAGGGATAAGAAATGGGGCTAAACTTAACCCACTTTTGGCGTTTAGCTTAAAAACAAGATAAGTTAGTGGGTTAAGCTGGGGTTTAGGGTAAAAATTATAGTGTATAAAATATATAATATTATAATAATGGGTAACCTAGTGGGTTAAGAATATAATATTAAAATTAATTATTAAGTTAATTAAAATGTTTGTAGGTAAAGTGTATAAAATATATAATATTGCATCAATGCAACCCCATGCGGACCCACTTATATTAATATAAGAATAATATTTTAATATTTATTATTAAAATAATATATAATAATGTTTGTACATATCAATGCATCCCCATGCAGACCCACTTATATTAATATAATAATAATATTTTAATATTTATTTTTAAAATAATATAAAATAAAATATTTTTTGCATGATGTAGACCAATCATGATATGACATGTGGCATGTGGACCCATTTATATTAATATTTTATTATAATAACATATGAATAATATTATTTAATACAACACGCATATAAAATAATATTAGAATATATTTGATGGATGTAAATGAGAGAGAAGTTTAACCCCATTTTCGAGTTTAACCCCTCATAAACTCAAAAGCTTAACCCCATATCGTTTGAGGATAAGAAAGCCTTTCTTACCCCCGTTGCCAAACGGGGGCTTAAGGATCTAGAAAAGTTCCTACTCACGAACTTTTTCTTTCTTCTAGAAGTGAAAATCATACCAGTACAATTGGGGGCGAGAACTTGGACACAAAACTTGGCTTCAAGAGCTCAGGTGGCTACACAATCAATTCTCTTAATCCTTCTTCACACAACACATATTAATATTTTAGAATTGCAAAGCAATTTGCAAGATCTACCTTGGGTGAAGTTTGTCCATCTCATCTTAAATTCCATGTCAAGCACATTGTAAATAACCTCTATACTGACATTTGGATAGAGTAATCACATGCGACTACCAAAGTACTTATCAATAAAACTAGGAAACCTGAATGAATCCCATATTCTTCTAGGTTCCCATTCAGACTACTAAGCTATATATATGCTGAAATTGTACTGGATTCTGGATGTATGATATGTATAGTGATTTCATAATGGGTACCTTTCGCATTTGATACTCCTGCGTTATGTTACATTTATCATAACCAATCCTCTACCCTACTTGCAATTGAGACTTGCATTATTCAATTATGTCAAAAATAACACTTTCGGTTATTTTCCCATTTGCTTGAATAGTATATTGAAGGAATATTCTTATTTCTCTGTTACAAAATAATTTCATTCTTCAGGTCCAAATTACCTCGTCTAATTATACATTTGCTAAAAACAAACATGAGGTAAGGGTGGTGATGGTGGAAGAGGAGGCTGTGGCGATAAAATACTTCTCAATTTCAGTTTCCCTCCTCTAATATAGAGTACTAATATACAAAGGGGGTGGGGGTGTTGAGGATGGTGGAAGAGAAGGTTACAGCCAGGGAGGTGGTGGTAGGAGACAGGTTGAAGGTGTCGGCAATAGTGGTGATGGAGTTGGTGGCACCAATGGCCGCAAAGGACAGAAGGGGGGGACAGCCAGGGAGGTGGTGGTAGGAGGCGGGATGAAGAAGTGTCAGCAATAGTGTTGATGGGGTTGCTGGCACCAATGACCACAAAAGACAGGAGAGGGGGGGTTGGGGGCTGGCTAGGGAAGGTGGCGGTGATGGAGATGGTGGCACTATTGGTCGCAGAGAAGAATGAGAAACCTAGTGATGGAGAAGGAAAAGCATATGGTGGAGACAATAGCAGCGCATTGGTGGAGTCAATAGCAGCATAAGGTGGTGATGTAGCACTGATCAAGGCTGAGGAGTTGGCAATGGTAATAGATTAGAGGAAGAGGAGATGGTAGCAATGAGGAACAGTTCTCATCTGTTTGTAAGTGGTTGAGGTACAATAGCTCACCCTATTTTGAAAACCTAGTGGAAGAAGCGGGTGTTAATGCAACATAATTGTACAGTGTAGCTCCCTATTTACAAATATCAGTACACTCATGCTGGTTGTTGTCCATAAATTAGGAACAACGGAGGGAGACTCTCACAAATATATATATATATATATATATATATATATATATATATATATATATATATATATATATATATCATAAATGACACTGCCATATTAGCATGATAAATTTCGTGAATCACTGAGATAGAAGTTGCATGTTACAACATCTCGATAAAAATGTCTAAGTATAGGCAAAAAATGTCAGACACATAATCTAACTTTCAGCACAAGAAAAGGTCACACTGATCATTGATGAGCATACTTTCTAACAAAATATCAAAATGTCGAGACGAGAAAAATAGAATAAACTATAAATAAAACAGGTATGATCTGACCTTCCCAGTGTTAATGTTCACCATGTGGACGGAACTGTCCTTTGAACCAGTAACAGCAATTGTTGAGTCGGGGGTTATAGACAAGCAAGTCAACCCATCAGTGTGATATGGATGGCCTGCAAAATCACGTTTGCAAACATACAAAGTGTAAGGATAGATGGCCACTACGTTCCAGAGCTTTCTCTCTCGACAAGCACTATGCTCAATAGAGCATTGAAAAAACAATCAACATAAAATAACTATAAGCCTAGCCAAAACTATCTGGAATCCCACTATATATATCATTTAGAGCAAATCATTTTCACCTAAATCCAGTTAGACTTCACACCTTAAATTCAGAGGTCTAACATTCTTAATATGCATTTTGTGATCCTCATATGTGGCACTACGACATGGCAGTACAACTACCCATCAGTTACATGAATGAAGTATCACTAAATGCAACGCCTTCAAGAAAAGACCTCTCACCCAAACAAAGCACAGGAAGGATAGAGATGCAAGGGTGTCCATGCCCATGTTCCTCCTTTATCTAAAAACTAAATCATACCTTTAACAACATGGGTGCTCTGTCCAGTTTTGGGGCTCCATATCTTCAATGATGCATCATCCGAACCAGTACAAATAGTTTTGCCTTCATCCAGGAGATTGGAGTCAACCGGAAATCAAAACTCGACAGATTAAGAAAGAAATAACTGGAAAAAACAAATTTGCATACCATCAGGAGTGAAATCACCACAAGTGACAGTGCTACCATGACCAGAGAACATATTAAGATATGCATTTTTCTCAGCATTCCACATCCAGACATTAGAATCTTCTGACCCTG
Source organism: Narthecium ossifragum (assembly GCA_963920575.1). Taxonomy (NCBI): domain Eukaryota; kingdom Viridiplantae; phylum Streptophyta; class Magnoliopsida; order Dioscoreales; family Nartheciaceae; genus Narthecium; species Narthecium ossifragum. The sequence goes on along the minus strand of OY986964.1, from coordinate 13,007,805 downwards.
CTAAAATCAAGTGCCCTTTTGGGTGCCATTTGAGCCACTAGGGGTGCAAAAACATAAATCAGATTTCATTGCTTGCTCCATGGCCAAAATATGAAGCAGTCTGCTTCACTAGATGCCAACATAATATCACAGGGCATGTTATCTTACCTCAATGCTCCCCTGAGGAGGACCTTCGAGTATACATCTAAGGCTACCTACGGATGTGTCCCATATTTGAATTAGTCCATCGAAACTTCCAGATGCAAGGAACCGCCAGTCAAAACTAAGTTCTACAATAGAAACAGTATCTTTATGACCTGTACAAAAGGTAGCATTGTCACTGGTAGCTAGGAAATGGTAATGTCAAAGTTTCAGGAATCGAAAATATATAATGAGCGAGACAAAGCTCACATTCTCTACCAATTACAAGAAAAATGTCACACAGAAGTAATGTGATTGTTTATAACAGGACAAAAACCTCTCCTTTGAAACCAGTAAATGAGCCATGATTCAACCAGGAAAAAAGGGTCAAGTTGCTATAATACACGCTAGAAGATCAGTTTTTACACGGTTTTCTAGCAAGAATTTCTTCCTTTGATGCGAGTATCAAGATGTTTGAGGATAAACTTTACAAAAAGCTTATAGCTTTAAAAACAGGAGCAAAGAGCCTCACTAATCTGACTAACCTGGCAGTTCTAAACCCAATTCTGCAGATCCAATCCTCCATATGAAACCCCTATCATCTTTACCTCCTGTAGCCACCAATGTTGCATCTGTAGGACTGCATGCAACAGTGTAGAGTTCATCTACATGAACATAAATTGCAGCAGTTACTAAAGCACTTAGCTCACAACAGTCAGCATGAGATGATATTCTACGTATCACATGTGGGCAAATGCAAAGTCAAAAGAAAAGGGACAAAGGAGGATCATACTAGTGGTTATCGTTAAGATAATTATCAAAATCATTACGTGAAGAACCAGACCGAGACTAAAATCTAAGAATGGTCAATTTGCATGAGATGATTTCCTACATATGGCATGTCGGCAAACACAAAAGAAAAGGACAAAGCAGGATCATATTAGTGGGTATGATTAAGAGAATTATCAAAAAAATTGTGTGAAGAACTATATGGAGACTAGAAGTCAAGAATGGTTTATATTTAGGCTTAGCTTCGAGTCTAGAAGATTTTGTCAGTTCCAACTGCAAACTACTTATCTGATTTTGAAATCACAATCTAAATGACATTTTAGAAGAGGTTCGGAAACAATAGGAATGATCTTCAATAGGCTTTGGATGATTTGTTTCTCACTTTGGTAACCTTAGTTGCCACCTTATCTGTACATAGTTTTGTAAGGATACCAAAAGATTTGATGGATATGCAACTATGACAAGGGAGAAACATCGGCAAGTAATTATATAAGAAGCTACAAAGCTGTTCTGTAGTGTTTCGCTTAAGGTAGGCATTCTTGGGATCATGAGTTGAATCAAACTAATTTTAGATATGGTAATATATTGCAGTATTCTCCTCCATCATTTTGTAATATTCGGTACTATTAGAAGTCACTTAATCCCATGAAAAATGTCTAAATTGCAAAAGATCACTCACCATGTCTTACTATAGGCACACAGACAATTTGCATAACAGGGTCGTTCCATGTTGCATTTTGCACATCAAAAGTCCTTGCTGCCCTCACTTATGCCAAGTCAGCATATGAGTCAACGCTTGTTACACAATTTCGATAACTTGATACGCAGTTTTTCAACTTGATGCGCATTATTGGTAACTCGATATGCACTTTGGGTAACTTGACAGCATAAGCTTTTAGTCATATAAGATAAAACTGGCCCTAAGTTGCAAAAAATAAGAAAAGCGGCCCTAAGTTGTAAAATGCTGATATGCAAATTACCCATAGACAGACCTAGATATTTATCCATCAATAATTAAACAATCATCAGTTACATATCTAAGCACTTTTATTATTCCGGATGCCCTAGAAGCTCTTGAATTTAAACAAATGTCAAAGACAAAGAACTAGCAAGGCCATTCAATCTTTGAAAGCTCAAAACTACAGACAAAATAATGTTATTAGCATATGCACAAAAAGACTTTCAAACGTAAACATAAGTACAAGATTGAGTACATATGTAGTAGGTGCATATATATAATTGGTGGGGTGTAACACCCTCGCCCTTCCCACACAATATTGACCGTTTTTGGCTCATTCGTAAAAACAGAGAACACTTCCCAGTAGGTCACCCAACAAAGGACCGCTCCAAGGCAAGCATGCTTAACCTGAAGTTTTCTGGTAAAATTACTGTCATCACGGCTTTAAAACGCCTTGTGTTATAGAAGGCGATTAACATACATATAGATATGTCTCGATCCACACCCAGACGTTGTGGGATTGCTTACTCGGTCATCCGACTCAGCCAAACGCCCCCAAGACGAATGCCACCATCAAGATGCCGGATCCACACAATCCACTCCCTTGGGGGGATTTTCGCAGGGGTTCAAATTTGTGGCTTGAATGTGCATTAAGACTATGATACGAGAGAAACAGAGAAAGAAGAGTGTATTTTCCATGTATAATCTTCCTACTACTGCAGACCTAAGCAGTTCAAGGAAATTGGTCACATGGATACTACACTAAACTGTGATATGACCAAAAGCAACAGTACTATGACTACTAACACAGTTGAATTTACCAAGAAAGAAAACTACCTGAATGACCCTTGAATGTATAGATAGAATCATCAGCCTCTTCTGCAAAAGCAAAACAATAGGGACTTAGCAAAAATACTTAAAGAGGGCTGAATCAGAAACTAATCAGCAGATCAATAGCAACTATCAGCAGATTTTTTTTGATAGAAGGCTTCTTCAAGTTCATCAACAAGTTGATAAGAATTGTAAATTGTAGCTGCTCATTAATCAAAATCATCCAAAGCACTCAAAAGACCTTTCTTTTCACGCAAAGAACATTCTTGGAAAGCAAACAATATCAGCAACCGTGCCAAGTTTTGGTGAAGAATGCTATCATTCTCGGATTAGAAACCGGATGCCTACATTCTATACTTACAAAATCGAACCCAAATTTTCTTCAAATGTTTCTAAAAAAATGGACCATAATCACATTCCCTATCCAAAATCCAAAATATTATTGGTAGCTAAAAAGATGGACGAGTTATACTCACCAACATCAGAATCATCATCATCTCTATCTGGGAGCTCTGTGCCACACCAAACCCAAAAAAAAACAAAAATCAAATAAGACGTCTAGAGACATAAATATAGAGAGAAAAACCACATAGTAGAAAAAACCTTCTTCGTCGAGAGGAATCTCTTGGATGACATCGTCGTCCTCCAAGAAGACCTCCCCTTGATCCGAGGACACCTCCAACTCCTCACCGTCGTAATCAACCATCTCCTCCTCATTACCCGACTGCCCTAGGCCCTTCATCGGATCCCTCGCGCTTCCCCTTCACTCCACACCGCCGTCGAAAGCGAAACAGACACGGGAGGTTCTTTTATGAACCATGATATTTATAGCACAAGGAACCTGTACAATTTTCAAACCTCACGATAAATTCAAACACTTGATCATGAGGGTAGAAGTGTAGATTTGCAACTAATAAAACTATTAGAGACCCAATTTAAACATTTAGAGCAACATCCTTTCACATTAATGTAAAATTCAAAGCTATACAATTCGTGCTCAGAATAAGAGATACAATTCCCATAATAATAAATGACATCAAGATAATCATAAATACTGAAGTAAAGCCCTTGCGTCTGCCAACGACCTCAATGTCCACCCGAAGTGGAAGCGCCTCCAAAAGCCGATCCACATGTAGCTACTGAAATGGAAGGAGCGACGTCTGCACCTGCAAACGCAGTCCGGGTAGGGTGAGCATAAAACCTAATAGGGTTCTACTCTACGGCACACTCAATGAAAAAGGGAAAACTGTAACTGTGTCGTCTCTGTCCAAGCCTAAGGCATAAAAGGAACAAGGTTGAACAAGGGCTATGCATCACCAAACGACCCTCTACAGCTTGGAGAAGGACCAGGGCAAGTGCATCTCCCGTGCACTCCCACCTCTACAACTCTCTCAACAAGATAACAACCACCACCCTCAGCATTGGCGCAGAAAACGACACAACCTCTACACCTCAAAGAATGGAGATCAAGTCAACTACCTAATATCCTCGAATTCAATCCAAGATCACATCAAAATCCCGCCTAAATCTTTCTACCCATACCTCGGCCCTAGAGCAAGATCCGAGCTACCCGAGTCCTCGGATCGGCGATCGAGCCCATTACCCGCACCTAGCCTTAATGCTTCTAATGCATGTAACATGCATGAGTCTATTAAAGCAACTAGGCTAGTTGTATCTACATGTCAATCACTAAACATTTGTTCATTGTACTAAGACAGCAAGATAACGAGATAAGAGACAGACATGCATCAGCTACCAACATGCAACAAGAGATAACGAACATCAACACATGACATCAGTCAACAGAAAAAGGCACACAGTCGGCCCAGCTAGGGTACACATTCCCGAGGGTCATCAGCCCCTCGGTTAACCCACAAACAAATAGAAACATGATACACTGATACATAATTTAAAGGAGTTAGCATGAAATCATAGGAATTGACAGGAGGATGAACAGATGGCACTAATAAATATAAATTAGCAGTAAGTAAAGAGACAAAGACAGAATCCGGCATAGAACTAATTTGAGGGACTACATCTTAGTCAGGCATTGATCCAGGTAGGTAGGAGAAGAACTAAGAACTCAAGTTAAGCCGACATGAATCTAACTAGTACGTTAGTTAGGAACTCAAGCCAAACTTCAACCAAAACTCACAAGTATGAGAGCCCAGCCCTCGACCTCAGCCGTCCCCAGCCGATAGGATGGTTAACAGGACAGGGCAGACCCTCGGGAAGGATCCAAACAACCACCGAGAGGTCTGCCCCAAGCTTGGAAGGAAGCTGGGGAGGGAAACTCCGGTGTCCAGCAAACAGGGGGACGGGGGAATCTCCACCACAAAGGTCTAGCAAGCACCAGAGGGGACGCAGGGTCCAGGAGAGGGGAAGAAACTCATCGAACAAATTCAAATCCAACCAGCGAAGCCAAATCAAACATCATGACATTGAGGGAAAGCATCGAACAGGAGGTGGAGGAGGGACCTCAAGCATTCGGCCAGACAAGAACAGGGGAAGGAAATCCATGAAACCCAAAGATTCAAACTACCGCAGTAAAGAAGCATCCCACCAGAAAAATCCAACACCTAGTTCGAAGGGAGGAAGATCGGGAAAGGGGGAGGTTGGAGGACTTCGGCAAACTAAGAACAGGGGAAAGAGAAATCCACGGGAACCCATAGCTCTAGCCATTGCAGCACATAGGGGAGAAGAAAGCATCACATATATCCTAATCTAGCATGCATTCCGTCAGAACATCACAGAGAGAAGAAAGAAACTCATCGGAGATCACGAAATCAGCAAGGAAACCTACAAAACCACCAACAATCCGAAGCAACAAGCATCAAACTCAACCTAAAGGCCTAATCCGAGATTAGGGTAGGAATCCCTACCTCTGGGCGTCGAGATCTTTCCTTTTTCCGGCCGCGGTCGTCGTCGTCAACCTCTCCGTCTCCGCCGCAGTCGTCCCGCCGCCTCCCTCTCCGCCTCCGACGAGAGGAACCCAACCGCCGTTGCAAGCTCTTCCCTGTCTCTCCTCAATGGGTCGCCATCGATCCCTAGGGCTTGTTTGGTACTTATCCGCATTCACCGTATCATTATCCATTTATTCTCGTTCCAACCATAACTACGAACCTAATTTTTTCTTATTCTAAGTAATTAACACTATTTTATTCCTATTTTTTCTACCCCAAAATTTCTTATTCCGAAATAAGCTAAACCCATACCAAATAATGCTTAACGATAGGAGGGGCCTTATATATGATCGCGTCGTAAGGTTTAGATCATGGCCGTTCGGTCAGTCAGATCTAATCCTAGCCGCTCAAAACCTGATCTAAACCGGATCCTTCGATCTAGGGTTCTCTTGATCGTCTAATCAAAACACATACATTATCGCAAGATCGTGTGTGCGCTACGCGTGTATGGAACCAACTGATAGGATGCAATTTGACCAAATTACCCCGGGGTCCCAAAGAGGCAATGTGATCGTCAAATCGCACTCGACGCGAAATCATACCAAAAAGAGACCACCCCTCAATCGACGTGGTCGAGTCGGGTCGAAGGAACGGGTCCTCACAATCTTCAACTCCTTTCAGCCCCTCGAATCTACCTCAAAATTGTCACACCCCAGACGTCGACGTGCCACCAAGAGCTTGTCCAATGGGTGCTACGGAAGAAGAGCTAACGCCTGCACCTGCAAAACGCATCCCGGGTAGAAGTGAGCGATAAGCTCAGCATGGTTCTATATTACGATGCTCACAAAGGAAAGGGAACAGTAAAGTCTCATGTTTTATCTCATCTCTAGGGGACAAACACACGTTACGAACTCCGCCTACCTTAGGACACGCACTCTGATGACCTACACCGTCAACAGTTGTCCCTCTCAAACCAAGTGCTCTAGCGCTGAACAACCGGGGTAGGACACAAGGAGATACTTAACTTCCCCTACTGAAACGAGACTGAGACTGGAACCAAAGACGACCTCTACACCTCAATCAGAGTAGTTTCAGTCAGCTAGATAGTATCATTTTTAACATAGATTTAATATTATAATCAAATCCTAAACCTTGCTACCCAGCCTGGTCTTAAGGCTAGATCCGAGCGGTCCGAATCCCCGAATCGGCGAAACCACAATTCGCCCACGTCCTAGCCTAATGCTTTTAATGCAAACAAAAGTGCATGCAATGTTCACGCGCACATAATTAAATCAAAACATGCAACAATATGCCAAGTAGCATCCATGTCTAAGCATAGCATCCCTGCTAGCCCTAAAGGGTGAACATACATAAATAAGCATTAGTTCGTACAACGGAACCACATGCCGCTAACAACAGTAACGTGGGTCTATAACATGTGAACATTGATATAAAACCACAATTTCATAATTTATGTCTATTGTTAAACCATATCCAAAACACTCGCCAAAACCCTCGAAAATCCACTGATAATAGCATGCATGCTTCCTAACATCATTGGCTATCTATCATGAAAAGAAACCCAATCAAAGAAACACGAAAAATCCCTATTCAAGGCTGACGGTCGATGCGATAATCGATATCACAGTTGACCTTAAGGTGTGTCAAAGCTGGCAGTCGATCAGAGCATCGACCCTGGGAAACCAAAGTGGCAACAGAGGCTTACAGTCGATGCGACGGTCGACCGTAGAGCCTGGGTAAGGCAGAAATTTGGAAAGTTTTGTTCTGACACAGCTTGGGATAAAAATTCACCAAAATTTGTAGAAAAATTGGAAAAATATGAACTCAACTGGGTTGGAAGAAGACTCAATGATCTCCAACTTTTATGTTGAAGGTTTCTTGAGCTTATGCACATACAATGCTCCGATTTGGGCTCGAACGGGCAATCTAAGTGAAGAACAGAAAATCCAGAAATTAAATGAGGAAAAAATGCTCAAATCAGGATTAAATCCAAATAAAACCTAATGAAACTTCAATCAGTAATCAAACAACCCTAGAAGCATCATATAACAAGAAGAAAACAAAGAACAAACAACTTAAACCACAGATTTAGCTTAACGCAAGCTAAACTCAAGCTAAACGCAAGAACCTTACCTTACTACGCTAATCCGCCGTCAAACTAGCTCCTCTCTCGTCGTCGTTGCCTCCAATCTCCTGGAGAGCACTGTCAGAGCTCTCTCTCTCTCAAGGCTTCACTCAGGAAGGGAAGGAAGGAGAAGAAGGAACGCGGGAGGTAGGGGCAGGGAACAAAAGAGAAGGAAGAGGTAAAGGGGTATTTAAAGGGTCCAGTGAACCGCCCTGCTACAGAGCAAACCGATTGTCCGTTTCAATCTTTCCCGATCGAGCTCCGATCTTCTGATCAAGAGTGCCTATAAGGATCTAATCAAACACATATATCAATCCAAGATAGTGTGTGCACTACATGGGTGTGAAACCGACCACCAAGGTGCAATTTACTAAATTCCCCTTGGGGTCCAAAATCAATAATGCGATCAAACAAATCGCCCTCTACACGGAAACAAGCCAACAATGCACGGCCCCAGATCTACACAATCAAGCAAGGTTAGAGAAACAGGTCCTCACCAACACCACCACCTTTCTACACAATTATGGCTGCTGCCGTCTCGTCTCATCTCTCCTTGATCACCTCCCCATATCCTCTGTGCACTCTGTGTTGCCAATTCTTCTACCTTCTCCACTGCAATCACCATCTTCACCTCTTCCTACAGTCTCTCATCTCTACCTTCACCACTGCAAATCACCACTGCAATGACCACCATCCACAATGTGAGCCGCAATGATCGCTCTTCAACCTTGTATATGGGCCAATGTAAATGTTCCTTCCACAATCATTGCTACCAAGACTTGAACTTGGATATTCACAGACTTGAACTTGGATCTTTACGCTATAGGTCCCAAGCTCTTACCACTACAGAGTGGAGTAGGTGTGGATGTTTGATGAAGGGAACCAGACCAAACTTTATTAAGGCAGGCCACTAGGTGTCCTTCCTGTTCAAATTTAGCTGCAACTTGTGGTTTTCTTTTGTTTTCTGACCATTTTTCACCGGGTGAACAGCCTCTACAAATGCTGATTTGATAAATTTGATCGGATGAGATGCCACATGATCAATTCTTCTTCGATCTGAAAAATTTCAATATTAACTAAATTTCATTTAGTCACAATAATTATAAGCATGGCTATAATATTACGTCAAACTGTTTACGACATTACATGTTTAGAACTGACACAAATAATGAGCTCGCAGTTTAGTTCATCGTAGGCAAACACTTGGATATAAGCTAATTTGCATCTCAGCCAATATTTGGAGTTGAAGGACAAATTTCAAGCTACTTAGCTCAAACTTGCCTATAGGAATTCTGAGATCCCAAACACACGAGCAGTTCCATCATCTGAAACTGAGACGAGAGAATTCTCATCAGCAGACACTGCCAGGGATTGAACGACATCGACATGGCCGCTGAATGTTCTGACACAATCCCCAGAAAGGCTGTCCCAGACCCGTGCCTTCTCGTCCACACAGCCGCTTGCTATGAACCGAGATGTTCCCATCCATAAGAGGCATGTTACGCCTTCCTGCTAAATCAGAAACTAATATAAGAGGAAGGAAATGGTAAAAGACAGAATCTAGATTTAAGGGCCGAAATGCCAACCACATGGTCACATGTGCATCGTGGCAAAGAACGTTCCAGGTCCCAGATGATGAGCTTCTGATCCATGCTTCCAGTTGCAGCCCAGGTCGAGGGAGAGCTGCATAATAAATTTCTTTATCAGCATCGGATGTCTCAACAAAATGATGTGGTAAGGCATATTTCAAAAAAGTATATCAGCACAGGTTACATGCATCCAAACACTGAACAATCATCAAAGTCAGCCAACATTCTTGAATTCAGGCCCAAAAGTTTATGAAAGCACTCTAAACATGTAATGATCTACTACCATGTTTATGCAAATCATTTAGCAAAGAGGTATCATTCTCTTCCTGGATGCCCACTTGGAAGCCTTCCACCCTAATCAGAGAGGAAAAGATTTATGTGAAACAACAGTTCTTGCAGAACGTGTAAATTTTTGGCGTTTGTCACAGAAGGTTTCTTTAGATGGACATTGCATACCGAGTCAAAGAACCCCAAGTAAGTAACATGTTTGCTACATACCAAATGATATGTCTTTAACATGAAATCTGGAATGCCTTGCCAGATTTCTTTACTAAAATGCAAAATCCTACATTTCATGCATAGAAAAAAAACCAGAAGCGTGAAGCAGAAAGCAGACAAAAAGCTCGCATGTGCATACAGATCTCGGCCCACACTCACTGATTGGGGGAACAAAGCTCTGGTGAAGATTGCAGCTTTCATCAAAAGATATGGCTATGTACTTATTTACATGCCCACACACATCAACCACACCAAAAAAGTAGTTTTGGAATTGTATCTTGTATATCAAATTCTGAGCTATTCTTTTTACCTCGTAAAGGAAACTAGTATGAAAAGATGAATATCAAAATTCTATTCTATTGAAAAGGAATAAACACCAAAATGAAAATGCTATGAGTTCAATACAGGGATATTAATTTGGTGAAAGACTGATACACTCAATGGAATTGGAGTGAGCGATTAAAGAGATGACAACCTATGAAGGAAAGAATTACAACATTAAAATACTCTAATACAATATCCTACACTTTCCAAAGCGATGAAAAGCACATTATACAATAAACTTGTAAGCTCAAAGAATCTCAAGGATCATTCAAACTAGAAGTGAAATGGTACATAATGTATAAATGAAAAAGAATCAAAAGCTACTAAATTTACTATTAAAGATGGGAACAGCATCAATATATCCACCTACAGCAAAACCACAGGCAACAATCATCACAATAACATTTGAGTGCACACAATTCATACTGAGGATGAGAAATGCGAAAGCTTGCCCTATCTGAGGACATCATCAATATATCTACCTATAGCAAAACCACAGGCAACAATCACCTTAATAACATTCAAGTGCATGTAAATCATATTGATGATAAAAAATATGAATGCTTGCCCTATCTGATGAAAGTAAACTGGTCTTCAATATAGCTAATTATCATTATTAACTCCCTCTATTCAGAGAAGTTTTGATTATCCTCTTCGGCATTTGAATGCAGCTCTGATTTCCATTTCTTTTTGCCAACACGATAAGACTTCACTTTTTCTAGTTCTTTCATGTTTGCTCACTTAAGGATCTAGAAAAGTTCCTACTCATGAGCTTTTCCTTTCCTCTGGAAGTGAAAATCATACCAGGACAATTGGGGGCGGGACTTGGACACAAAACCTGGCTTCAAGAGCATAGGTGGCTACACAATCAATTTTCTCTTAATCCTTTTTCACACAACACATTAATATTTTGGGATTGCAAATCAAATTGCAAGATCTGCCATGGATGAAGTTTGTCCATCTCATCTTAAATTCCATGTCAAGCACATCGTAATTATCCTTTGTACTGACATTTGGATAGAGTAGTCACATGCGACTACCAAAGTACTTATCAATAAAACTAGGAAACCTGAATGAATCCCATATTCTTAACCTCTCCTCTACCCTACTAGCATTATTCAATTATGTCAGAATATTCTTATTTCTCCGTTTCAAAATAATTTCACTCTTCAGGTCCAAATTACCTCTCGTCTAATTTTACATTTGCTAAAAACAACATGAGGTAAGGGTGGTGATGGTAGAAGAGAATGTTGTGGTGATAAAATACTTCTCAATTTCAGTTTACCTCCTCTAATATAGAGTACTAATATACAAAGGTGGTGGGGGTGTTGTGGACGGTGGAAGAGAAGGTTACAGCCAGAGAGGTGGTGGTAGGAGACAGGTTGAAGAAGGTGTCAGCAATAGTGGTGATGGCACCAATGGCCGCAAAGCACAGAAGAGGGGGACAGCCAGGGAGGTGGTGGTAGGAGGCGGGATGAAGAAGGTGTCAGCAATAGTGGTGATGGGGGTGCTGGCACCAATGACCACAAAGGACGGGGGTGCTGGCACCAATGACCACAAAGGACAGGAGAGAGAGGGGGGGCTGGTGGGGAAGGTGGCGGCAACTGTGGTAATGGAGGTGGTGGCACTATTGATCGCAGAGAAGAATGAGAGACATGGTGATGGAGAAGGAAAAGCATTTGGTGGAGACAATAGCAACATAAGGTGGTGATGCAACAATGATCAAGGCTGAGGAGTTGGCAATGGTAATAGATTAGAGGAAGAGGAGACGGTGGCAATGAGGAAGAGTTCTCATCTGTCTGTAAGTGATTGTGGTACAATAGCTCACCCTATTTTGAAAACCTAGTGGAAGAAGCAGGTGTTAATGCAACATAATTGTACAGTGTAGCTCCCTATTTACAAATATCAGTACACTCGTGCTGGTTGTTGTCCATAAATTAGGAACAACGGAGGGAGACTCTCGCAAAAACTATATATATATATATATCATAAATGAGACTGCCATAATAGCGTGATGAATTTCGTGAATTACTGAGATAGAAGTTGCATGTTACACAATGTTAACGAAAATGTCTAAGTATAGGCAAAAAATGTCATAGACACATAATCTAGCTTTCAGCATAAGAAAAGGCCACACTGATCATTGATGAGCATACTTTCTAACAAAATATCAAGGGTAAAAATCATTTTAGTCCCCTCTAGTTTTAAGGTTTTTCATTTTAAACCATGTGTTTCAAAACGTAACAAAACAGACAATGTAGTTACAATAATTTCACTTTAAACCCAAATTTTTGACTGTCGTTTCCTGACTTAACGACTGTTAGTAATTCATTTTAGGAAAATATCATTTTGGCCCCCTCTAGTTTCAGGGTTTTTCATTTTAAACCCTATGGTTATAATAATTTCATTTTAAACTCTGTGTTTCAAAATGTAACAAAACAGACCATGTGGTTACAATAATTTCACTTTAAACCCAAATTTTGTACCAGTCGTTACAAACTTAACGCCAAACAGGCTTTGACCCAATGTTGCCTGGTTTATTTAGTTCTCTGTCTTCTCGCACTTATCTTCCTCTAGCCGCTTACGGCTTCCCGCCGCCAGACCGCCCGGGCACCCCACCTCCAGATCTCTCTCGACAGGCTAAGATCTTAGGCGACTCAGGATCGGATTTTTAGGCGACCCAAGAGGCCATTACTCTAATCTCTCCCTTCACATTGGTGGCCTTCTACTCCTGCAGATTGCAAGCTCTTCCCAGCTCTCTCCGTTGCAAACCAAGACGCTGCTCCACCTCCAATGCATCCTCGAGTACCCGCCGGTCCTCTCTGTGGTCAATATGCTCTTCACCCAGCTGGTCCATGCATGGGATGCTTGCTTTCACAACTATGATTATAATGGGGCGGCGAATGAGCTGGCGGCGAGGCTGACGATGAGACAACCGTTTGGCGTTAACTTTGTAACTAAAGTTGGGTTTAAAATGAAATTACTGTAGCCATAGGGTTTAAAATGAAAAACCCTGAAACTAGAGGGGACCAAAATGATATTTTTCCTTTCATTTTAAACCATGTGTTTCAACAAACGACCGATACTAAATTTGGGTTTAAAGTGAAATTATTGTAACTAAAGAGTCTGTTTTGTTACGTTTTGAAACACAGGGTTTAAAATGAAAAACCCTGAAACTAGAGGGGTCCAAAAAGATTTTCATCCAAATATCAAAATGTCAAGACGAGAAAAATGGAATAAGCTATAAATAAAACATGTATGATCTGACCTTCCTAGTGTTAATGTTCACCATGTGGAGGGAGTTGTCCTTTGAACCAGTAACAACAATTGTTGAGTCGGGGGTTATAGACAAGCAAGTCAACACATCAGTGTGATATGGATGGCCTGCAAAATCATGTTTGCAAACATACAAAGTGTAAGGATACATGACCACTACGCTCCAGAGCTTTCAATAGAGCATTAAAAAAACAGTCAGCATAAAATAACTATAAGACTTGCCAAAACTATCTGGAATCCCACTTTATATATCATTTAGAGCAAATCATTTTCACCTAAATCCAGTTAGACTTCACACCTTAAATTCAGAGGTCTAACATTCTTAATATGCATTTTGTGATCCTCATATGTGGCACTACGACATGGCAGTACAACTACCCATCAGTTACATGAATGAAGTATCACTAAATGCAACGCCTTCAAGAAAAGACCTCTCACCCAAACAAAGCACAGGAAGGATAGAGATGCAAGGGTGTCCATGCCCATGTTCCTCCTTTATCTAAAAACTAAATCATACCTTTAACAACATGGGTGCTCTGTCCAGTTTTGGGGCTCCATATCTTCAATGATGCATCATCCGAACCAGTACAAATAGTTTTGCCTTCATCCAGGAGATTGGAGTCAACCGGAAATCAAAACTCGACAGATTAAGAAAGAAATAACTAGAAAAAACAAATTTGCATACCATCAGGAGTGAAATCACCACAAGTGACAGTGCTACCATGACCAGAGAACATATTAAGATATGCATTTTTCTCAGCATTCCACATCCAGACATTAGAATCTTCTGACCCTGCTAAAATCAAGTGCCCTTTTGGGTGCCATTTGAGCCACTAGGGGTGCAAAAACATAAATCAGATTTCATTGCTTGCTCCATGGCCAAAATATGAAGCAGTCTGCTTCACTAGATGCCAACATAATATCACAGGGCATGTTATCTTACCTCAATGCTCCCCTGAGGAGGACCTTCGAGTATACATCTAAGGCTACCTACGGATGTGTCCCATATTTGAATTAGTCCATCGAAACTTCCAGATGCAAGGAACCGCCAGTCAAAACTAAGTTCTACAATAGAAACAGTATCTTTATGACCTGTACAAAAGGTAGCATTGTCACTGGTAGCTAGGAAATGGTAATGTCAAAGTTTCAGGAATCGAAAATATATAATGAGCGAGACAAAGCTCACATTCTCTACCAATTACAAGAAAAATGTCACACAGAAGTAATGTGATTGTTTATAACAGGACAAAAACCTCTCCATTGAAACCAGTAAATGAGCCATGATTCAACCAGGAAAAAAGGGTCAAGTTGGATAGGGAAGGGTTTGTAGGCCGACAGTGAATGAGAGGAGAGGGAGTGATCGAGGGCGAGCTCAGGGAAGAAAATGCTCGACCTCTTGGTTTGACAGTGACGTGGTCAGTGAGGGAGATGGTGTTGGTAGTGAAGGAGGGGAAGGGCAGCGGCGTAGGGTTACGGGAATGACGGCATCGGGGTTGCTGCGGCAAGGCTTGGAAGGTGGCCGGAGTTGGTGGGCGGCGAGGCTTGGTCGGGGCTGAGTTCGGAGGAGAGGCATGTAGGGCTCGGAGAGGAAGAGAGTGGGGGGGGGACTGTTGGGAAACTGGAGATGAATCGGATCACACTAAACCCACTTGCGATGGCAGACACAAGACAAGAGAATAAGAAAGAGAAAGCACACACTAGAACACACTAGTATTTACGTGAAAAACCACTCGGTAAAATACCGAGAGTAAAAACCACGGACGGAGTAGGAGGGTTTCACTATGAATCAAGGAGTACAAAGCTTTTCATCTAGAGGAGAACAAGACCTCTCCTTCTAGGGTTTTTTGTTTTACCAGACCTATCTTAGGGTTACATACCAACCCTATTTATATCCATTAATTAACCCACACTCGGATTAATCTGGATCATTAATTTTAGCCCGGATGCCGCAAAGGATCGATCTTCTTGGATAGAAAGATCGATCCTTTCATTCCGTAGAATTGGCTGCCCGACAAAGATTGTGAGGGCCCGTACCTCCAACCCGGTCCGACCGCGTCGGTCGAGGGTCTGGTTTTGTTAGTTTGGGCTCGGTTGGCCTTGCTTTGCGATCCCCGGTGATCGTTGCAGCTCCAGGGGTAATTTGGTAAAATACCCTAGGCGGAGTTGGTTTCGCACACGCGTAGCGCACACACGGCCTTGTAATGATGTATGTATTTGAATAGATCTTTAGGTGTGTCTCAGATCGAAGGATCTGAGTTCGATCGCGAAGATCGAGGCTTGATCAGTCAGGATCTAGTCTGACTAATCGGACGGCCAAGATATGTTATTAACCCTTCATAGTAATAGGTTAATAAAACCCGTTTAAAACCCTAAGAGAACTATAGCCTCTAAACCATCGCGTGGAGAGAGAGAATAAGGGTGGCGGCTCAGCCGAGAGAGAAGAGAGGAGAGGACTCCGGCGTCGATGTCCAGCGGCCGGAGGAGAGGAAGCGGGCGCGCATCCCGTCCAATGACGACAACCGCGACCGGAGAAGAAGAAGAAGGACGAGATCTCGACGCCAGAGGTAGGGCTTCTTCCCTAGACTTTGTCTAGACTCTACTAGCTTAGATTAGGATTTGTTCATGCTTGTTAGATTCGGATTTTGGGTTCTTCTCTTCCTTGGATTTGGATTTCTTCATGTGTTTATCCGGTGTTTGGATTCATTGATTTGTTTTGGGTTAGTATTGATCTCTTGCTAGCTGTGATGCAAGTTGCATTGGTTTGGTTTGAATTCCTTCCTCCTCCCTGGAATAGATGCCGTGAATGAAGGGCTCTCGGGGATGCACCGCATACCTCTCTGGTTCTGTTTTGAGGAGATCTAACCCTCTTCGATTAATGCTAGTAATCCCAGTTTGATTTCACCTTCATTGGATCCTCGTGGTGTGGTTTTGGATCTGAACTTGAGTACGCACACAAGGTGTTTGATGGATGGCATTTCGTCACTTCTCTTCCTTCCCATGCAGAAATCCCTCTGTTTTTGGATCTCTTCTTGATCCCAACAATTTGTTGGTTCTGCTGGGATCTCTTTATCCCCTTTGATTCATAGCTTTGGCTAGTTTGGGTTGCTAGACCCAAGAGTCCGGCTGGAGTTCCTCATGTTTGAGGGAATGCCAACAAGAGGCTGGGTCTTGGCAGCTTCTTCTCTATTCCCTCAACCGCTTCCTTCTTTGGGTTTCTTTGCTGCCGTTGGCTCATTCTCCATAACTATGGTGTGGAGTTATACGTTCTCGCTGGCTCTTGGCTTTGGTCTCTTTAGCTGTTACTTGAGCTGGTGGCTACCGATTAGGTATCGCTGATCCTGATAACTGCTAGTAGTTTGCATAGTCTAGTGTTGATAATTTTTGTAGCTGCTGAGATTAAAATGCATGCATTGCTTTAAGAGGTTCATGGGTTTTGACGGTTCTTATGCTTTAAGTAATCATGCTTCGTGCAATTAAGATCCCCATCGAAATTCTATGGCTTAGCCTTTATTTGCAATACATATCATACTATGTTTGATCATTCGGGAGCGTGAAGTACATGATTTATGAGGTTTTATATGATTAGACCTTTGAGCATGGTTGATTAATCCCTTGCAGTTCATGCTCGTGCAACTAGGGATAACTTGTGAAACATGCCCTACTTATACGCATATGCTTTCTCGTATTTATAAATTGTATTTCCGTTCATATCTTGTCAATATAAAAGTATGCTAAGCCTAGGGCCGGCGGTGTGCCCGTTTATATTTCTTTGTGGAAATGTTTATATTCTGCGGGCCGAAGGTGTGCCCTAATTGATGTGTGATTTTAATTGCTACAGGTTTTAGTTATTTGCCTGGTTGGGGTTGTATCCCTGTGGTAGCCAACTTTGGCTGACGGCCGGTTCATGTTGTCATAATGCCGAAATTTGGATTGAAACGTGGTAACATTGTAATAGCTTAGTTCTCTTCTATGTATTATGCGATAAATCGAACATGCTTGATGAGACGTCATGTAGAGACACCTAGGCCTAGTTGTTTGAATAGGCGCATGCATGATGATTGCATTAGAGGCATTCAGGCTAGGTGGTAGGCGATGGATTCGATCGCCGATCCGGGGTTCTCGGGTAGCCCGGATCTAGCCCTAGGACCGGGGTTTGGGTAGTCGAGGATTAGGACGTGATTGGCATCAATGATTGTGTTGGATATCATTTGAGGTTATTGCTATAGTCGGCTATGGATTATATATTTACATTTGAGGTGTAGAGGTCGTGTCGGTCTCCAAGGCCAAGTGCTAAGGATGGTTGTCGATGCATTCCCTGACATGCGTGTCCCCGCGAGAGATGGTATGACTGGGCAGGGTGGTACCTGGACGGGAGCCCGCAGTCTTTGTTTCCTCTCGTTTGTTCTTGGGTAAGGGTGATCCCGCATGGTACCGTTCCCCTGTTGGTTCTTAGGGTGATCTTGGTAACATGTTGAAGAGAGAGGTTCATGACGGGAGCCCTTGGGACATCGATAGGGTTATGGGACCCTTGGCATTCCTTAGACTTAGGCGGAGAATGACACAGTTGCAGTTTCCCTTCCTTTCTGTGCGACGTAGAGTAGAACCCTACTGGGCATTGTTGCTCACCCTACCTGGGCTGCATCGGCGATGCAGGTCGATGCAGTTCCTTCTTTCAGGTGTTCCTTTAGAAGATGGCGCAGTATTTCGAGGTGATCGAGGACTTGGAGCTTCGAGGAGTTCATCTACAGATAATTTACAGTTTTGATCAATGATGTACAAATTGATGTATAAATTGAGGTATAATATGATGTATTCGAGGACATGAGTGCATGATCTATTAATTCAGTTGTATATGAGAAATGTTATAATATTCTTTAATGTAATGATTAATCATTTGTCTTAATTAGTGACTTACGGTTGTGCCATTGTATAAGTTAAAGTTGTACAGGTTTCTTGTGCTATAATTATAAAGGGGATTTTGTCAAAATTTTTATGAACTTGACGATTAACATGTTTAAATTCATATCAGTTATATACTTGTGCGCCAATTGATGATGTAACAGGTTTAGGTTGCTCACGCCTTGATCCGGATGGGTTTTCTGGGTCGGGGCGTGACAAAGATCGATCCTCTTGAGTATGAGGATCGATCATCCAAAAACATACTCTCTGTCATGGGAAAAATCGTCTGAGATGATCGATCTTTATAGGGCATAAGATCGATCCTTTCCAACACAGCTTTCTATCATGGGATCCGGACTGAGAGGATCGATCCTTATAGGGAAGAGGATCGATCCTTTACAACATAGTTCTCTCTCATGGGAAGAGGATCGATCCTTACCAAGCAAAGGATCGATCCTTTGTCTTCCTGCACCTTGTTTGTCTTCTTCTTCTCCTTCTTTCGCCGTACCCAGTTGCTTCGATCAACTGGGTTTGTTTGTTGAGGCCTCATGAGGAGAGAACCCCAACAGGGACTTGGTTGGTGGGGTGCATTCAAGTGGGGGTGGCGTTTGGTTGAGATCAGGAGAGGGGATAGTGATCAGAGTTTGGGGGGGGGGGGGGGGGGTTGAGAACGATAGCTTGGGTCGGGGATTAATTAGATTGGATGGTGGAGATATGAAAATGGGTTGGATCTGATGGCTGAGATTTGCTGTAAGATGGGTAAGGTGGGTGAACAAGCTTGAGTCTAATAACATGAAAGGTGAGGTTGAGTGCAGATGGTTGATGGAGGGCTATGATCTACGCTAAAGAGAGGGGGTGTTAGTGTTGGTGATCGAAGATATCCTTATATAGAGATTCTCAGCTGATTGAAGGGCCAAATCCAGCCTATTGAAGGACCATTGGCCCAAGGGACCAAAGTCCAGCCTATTAAAGGACCATTGGCCCAATCCTAATGAACTCTCGTCCAGAAAAATCACTCTCATCATCCATTGTTCATTTATCTATGGCCTAAGAAATAGGAAAAAGTCCTATTACGTCTAGAACTAAGAAAGTATCTTTGAGAAAGAATAAAACCTAATAGGAATCCTAATTAAAGCAATAGTCCTAATCAGAACATGGTAAATAAGAAAGAAAGTAAATTAGGATAAGTAAGCAGTAAATCCTAAGATGAATCTAGAAAAATAATCCTATTAGGAAACATAATAGAAATAACCTAGGAAGTCAGAGACTTAATCCAAGTAGGAAGTCAAGCAACCTCCTGATCGAGTCCAATAGGCGGCTCAATTGGTTACAAGTTGGGTTTGATCGACTCATAACATTTGGTATTGGCAATGGTGTTGAAATAAAATATGTGGCAATTGGAATGTTTGCTTCTCCAAATCCTACATGATCCTTCAATTTGTATTCGTGGAAAATTTGGTTGAAATCCTTTGACAACCGGTAGGAGTAGAGGTTTGATATTTGCATGAGTTGAGATGGAAAGAGCCCTTAATACACACTTTACACTGTCCACTTTGGCATCTTATGAAGTACAACTGGGTAAATGCTTTAATAGGTGGTTTAACAAAGAGACTTTATGACTTGTGTCAATAGTGCGAACGTTAGGGCCTTGCGGAGTTGGGATGGCAGTATCATCTTGCAGTTTGAAAAATTTCTGCTATTGCAAAGACTAGTTTGGTATGAAGCATTATTTGGATCAGTCCTCTAATCTAGCTTTATTTACCTGTAATTTTTATTGTGGATGTAAGCATATAAGGCTAAGCAGATGAAGCATTATCTTCTCCAATCATTTCATCTTATGAACGATGCCATTTTATTATTCTAGAAGAAAAAAATGATCTAATAACAATGGTAGGGTTGAAATATTATATCAATAAAGTGCACTAGAAGATTCCAAATGCATAGTGCATTTTTTTTATTCATTTTTCTTGGAAGAAGTACTGAGAAAGCAAGTATGGTTTTTTTCCGCATGTTCAAAATGTTCTTGAACCAAAATATGGTCTTACCATAGGTTACATAAGGCTTTGGAGGAATGGTGTAGAGATCAGGAACAAGTTATTTGGATGAAGAATTTTAATCAATGAAGTTTATACCTGGAGAAAGTAAGAATGCTCGGACTAGTTTATTATGGATGAGGATTCCTCAAGAGTTCAGATTCATAATGATTTTGGTAGGTGCCATTTATGGTTGAGTGTTCCGTGGGAATTTTATTGGCTTGCAACGCATTTGAAAAGTCCTAATACTACTCATTTGTGCTATTTTCCTAGTTGATCAAGTTGGTTTAGGTCCTTTTGTGCTTCATGCTTGTCAAAAAATGGGTTTGGTATATGGTGTGGTTGTTGAGTGATAAAGAGTTGGTAGATTTCAAGCCAACAAAATCAAAATCAGTTCCAACATCATATCCTCCTTAACAGCTTTTTGTAATTCAAAATTTTGTTTTTCCTTATAACTGAATTGTGTATAAATATGGAAACATGTACCACATGAAGAAGGAAGAATTGAATACAAAGCCCAAATTGTTTTCTTTCATGGTATCAGAGAGCTCCTTGACCAACGTCTGATCCTTATGGCCTCCTCAAATTCCAGCCAAGCTTCCTCCAACTCAAACTCAACCTCCCCTTCACTCATGAGTATCCAAACACTTGTGACTGTGAAGCTCACCCAAGACAACTATCTGTTGTGGAAACCACAAGTTGTCCCTTACCTTCGTGGGCAACGTCTATATGACTATGTTGATGGAAGCATAAGGAAACCTCATGCTCATCTTCCAACTCTTCTAGGCCTATTTGCCAAGTTTGTGGTAAAATTGGTCATGTTGTTATCAAGTGCTTTCATCGTTTTGATATTACTTTTCAAGGTAGCCAACCGAACATGGCGACTAATCTCACGGTTCAGCAAAATTCCCCTGACAACCACTAGTACCTCGACACTGACTCGACAAATCACTTGACTTGACTAATAACCTCCAAAATCTAAATCTTCATGTTGAGCCGTATATTGGAGGGGAGCAAATTCAAGTTGGTCATGGTACAGGTTTGGTTATTAATCAAATTGGCACCTCAAAAATATCCTCTCCATCCTCTTCATTCAAATTATTCAACTTATTGCATGTCCCTTAGATCAAGAAGAATTTGGTTTCTGTTAACCAATTTACTGGTGAAAATAACGTGTTTATTGAATTTCACTCTTCTCATTTTTTGGTGAAGGACGAGGTAACAGGAAAGCTACTCATGCACAACAAGACTAAAGATGGCCTCTACCCATTTTCATCCATTTTCTCTGCACTTAAATCCCCTCAGCTCTTTTGTTGTCAGCGTGTTCCTCTTGAAGTATGGCACTCTCAGCTAGGACATCCATCTTATCAAACGGTGCAACGCTTAGTTTCCAAGTTTTCATTGCACGTGTCTTCCAATAAAACCCCTGTGGTGTGTTCTGCTTGTCAACAAAGAAAGAGTCATCGACTTCCTTTCCTAGATTCTAGTTCTCAATCTATGTTTCCTTTGGATTTAATTTTTGCTCATGTTTGGGGTCCTTCACCCATTATGTCACGTAATGGAAGCAAGTATTATGTTGCCTTTGTTGATCATTTTAGCAAATATACTTGACTTTATCCATTGGCAAATAAATATGATGTCATCAACATCTTTTGTTCTTTTCAAAAGATGGTTGAAAAATCCTTTAATCGTCAAATCAGAGCTATGCAAACCGACTCGAGAGGGGAATTCCGATCCTTATTTAAATTCTTCTCTGAATGTATCCAACACCGCATTACCTGCCCCCACATGTCTCAACAAAATGGCTCCGTAGAACGTAAACATAGGCACATCGTTGAAACAGGTTTATCCTTGTTATCTCAAAGCTCCATGTCGAGATTCCACTGGGATGACGCATTCCAAATGGCAGTATAGCTCATTAATCGACTACCTACAGCTCCCTTAAGAATTTCTCCTTCTGATAAACTCTTCAAAAAATCACTTGATTTCTCTCTCCTCAAAATTTTTGGATGTGCCTGTTATCCCTTTTTGCGTCCATTCAATAAACACAAGCTTGATTTTCGCTCCAAGCGTTGTGTTTTTCTTGGTGTTAGTCTCTCCCACAAAGGCTACAAATGCCTTGATCCTGATTCTGGTCGTATTTTTGTCTCTAGACATGTTATCTTTGATGAAAATGTGTTTCCATTCTCCTTGTTACAGCCAAGCCATTTATCCACGTCAAGTTCTGAGAACAACTCATCCTTACTTCCATTTAATATAAGGCTTAATTCTTCTTTTCCTTCCCATGGTGATGTGGCCTCTCCTCCTTTGAGTATATCTCAAGGTAATCATATGCATCCTACTATGTCTTCGATTTCCACTCAAAGCCCATCACCAAGTGCAGCAGGAACTCTTTCTAGTCCACAAAATCCTACTTCAAGTCCTTCTTCATATGCCACATGTGCTCTTCCTGATTTACCGCCAACACACCCCCCCACTGGCCCTCCCTCACAAACTCAAGACTCCACCTTAGTGTCATCTGAGCTTGTTGTGGCTGAGCATCTGCCTACAAGCCGTGGCCATCCCATGCAAACATGTTCTCGAAGCAAGGTTTTGAAGCCCAAGGCATTAACAGATGGGACTATGCGATATCCTATTCCTAAGGCACTACTTACTGTTGCCTCATCTATGGTTGAACCTACTTGTTTCTCTGAAGCTAATAAACATGAAGGATGGCCATCTGCTATGGATGCTGAGTTTACTGCTCTTCTAAAATATGGAACTTGGGAACTTGTTCCTCGTTCGTGGAGTATGAACATCATTGGCTGCAAGTGGGTTTACCGAGTGAAATTAAAACCGGATAGTTCTATAGACCGACTCAAGGCACAGAATGTTGCTAAGGGCTACCATCAACAACCTGGCATTGATTTTGATGATACCTTCAGTCCGGTTGTCAAGCCCACAACCATTCGCTTGGTTTTTAGTATTGCAGTTTCTCGTCATTGGAAGATTAGACAGATTGATGTTCAAAATGCATTCTTGCGTAGTTTTCCTTCTGAAGATGTTTACATAGACCAGCCACTGGGGTATATTCATCCCAACTTCCCAAATCATATTTGCAAACTTAAGAAGGCATTATATGGCTTAAAGCAGGCTCTGCGGGCGTGGTACTCTCGACTAAGTGACAAGCTCATATCTTTGGGATTTGTCAATTCAAAGGCTGTGGTACTCTCGACTAAGTGACAAGCTCATATCTTTGGGATTTGTCAATTCAAAGACTGACACGTCACTATTCATTTCTTTTGTTGGTGCAGTGATTATTTATGTGTTGGTATATGTTGATGATATTCTTATTATAGTATGATGATTTGGTCGTATCTCAATTCATTCAAGACCTTAGTAATGAATTTGCAGTAAAGGATTTGGGCACTCTCTCCTATTTTCTCGGTGTCGAAGCAATTAGCACACATGAGGGACTAATTCTATCTCAACGACGATACATCCTAAATTTACTCTCTCGCACAAAGATGACAGATTTTAAACTGATAATGTCACCTATGTCATTTTCTCAGGATTTATCACTTTTCTTAGGGAATTCATTCTCAGATCAAACTCAATTTTGTAGTGGTGTAGGCGCCCTGCAATATTTGTCCCTCACAAGGCCGGACATCTCCTTTTCTGTTAAGAGAATTCTTCGGTATCTCAAGTCTACAATTGATTACGGTCTTTTTATTCGACCCATCACTTCTACTCAACTCTCTATATATTCTATCGCGGATTGGGCTGGTTGCCCCAATGACCGTAAGTCTACATTCGGATTTTGTCTTTATTTTGGTCACAATTTTATTTCTTGGCAATCGAAGAAACAACCTATAGTTGCTAGATCCAGCACCGAGGCTGAGTATCGAGCAATTGAGTCCATATGGGTTGAATCTCTTCTTAAGGAACTTGGCATCAGAATTCCACGCTGCCCCATTTTATGGTGTGATAATATAGGTGCCACTTATCTTGCAGCAAATCTAGATTTTCATGCTCGCACCAAGCATGTTGAAATTGATTATCATTTTGTTAGAGAACTCGTAAATCGCAAGGCTCTTGAAGTGCAATTTCTCTCTAGCAAAGACCAAATTGCAAATATTCTCACAAAACCAATTGTCTCTGCCCGATTCTCTCATCTTCGTTCCAAGCTAAACGTCAAGTTCTTCCTGTTCAGCTTGTAGGGGTGTGATAAAGAGTTAGAGGATTTCAAGCCAACAAAATCAAAATCAGTTCCCGTCCCAAATTGTTTTCTTTCATTGAGCATTAAAGGTAAGATCTATGCTTATGGTGAAACCTTTCCTCACTTCTTTTCCTTTTTTATTTGCTATTCATCATTGTTATTACTAAAGTGTTTGGTAACTGAGTTGCTTATATCTAGCAGAAAGAAAGCGTTGATTCTAACCTTGCAACTCAAGAATGTAATAGCTAGAGCGTAGGGAGACCATGGGACGACTGAGAGAACCCTTACCACCGGACCTTGAGTGCCACAACCCACTGCTGATTCCCACATTGTCAAGAGCTCAGCCCACCCAGCAACGTTCCTACATCACCGCGGCAATGCTCAGTCCCACTGACATGATGAGCGGCATCGAACTAGCGGAGGAAATCGAGACATGAGGCGCCGAGAAGTTTCTCATCGGAAGAACGGCGATGTCACTGGCACTCCTTCAGCGACTCAGAAGCAAATGGAGTCATACCTTATTTGGGAGATTCGTTGGAGGCAGAGTTGGCGTTGAGTTTCTTCGATGCCGGCTAGCTAGACTGTGGAGGACAGATGTGAGGACCCGTACCTCCAGCCTGGTCCAACTGCGTCGGTCAAGGGTCTGGTTCGATTGGTTTGGCTCGGTTGGCCTTACTTCGCGATCTCTTTTGATCGTTGCGACTCCAGGGTTAATTTGGTAAATTACCCTTGGCGGAGTTGGTTTTACACACGCGTTGTGCACACACGGCCATGTGGTGATGTATGTACTTGATTAGATCATCAGGGGAATCCTAGATCAGAGGATGTTGATTAGATCAAGGTTTGAGATTATGGGATCAGATCTGGCCGATCGGATGGCCAGGATCTAATCTTAAGTCGTTAGTACTTAAGCCTCCACTTAACCCATCTCTCATTAGGGCACTCGGATCGCGACAAGAGAGTGAGAGAGAGAACGAGAGAGAGAGGGCAGCGTCGACGATGAGCTCGGAGGTCTTGGTTGCGGTGACCACGACGG
>OY986964.1:12766504-12982005 GCA_963920575.1 Narthecium ossifragum | reverse complement strand
TGTATAAATTGATGTATCCAAGAACAGAATTGTATGATTATTAATTCAGTTCTATTTGAGAAATGTTGTAATAATCTTTAATGTAGATGTTGAGAAATGTGATGAGATTGAAATTGTAAAATGTACAGGTTTCTTGTGCTATAATTATAAAGGAGATTCTGCCGATTTTTTGTTATGAACTGGAGGATTTGATGGTCTAAATTTGTAGCAGTTATATACTTGTGCGCCAATTGATGATTTAAACAGGTTTAGGTGGCTCACGCCTCGATCTGGATGGGTTTTCTGGGTCGGGGCGTGACAACAGATGCTCGTTTCCTAGTCATAGACATGGCGAGAGGTGTCTTTGCCTTCAAGTTGGACTCGGAGGAGGACATGCTACACATCCTCATAGGAGGACCATGGATGGTGGATGGATTGACACTGTCCCTCATCCGTTGGAGAAACAACTTTCGCCCATTAGCCTCAGCTTTCACAAAGGCCCCTCTCTGGATACGCATATCGGACCTGTCGCCGGAGTTCTTCGACAGGTAAGCCATCTTCGACATGGTGTCGGACGCTAGGATTCTACTAGCGATCGATATCATCACCAAGTACACTGTGTTTGAAATGTAGAAGTTAATTTCATGTGTTGGTAGTACGTGTATCAGTATAGGAAGTTTTCGTGCTCTGTACTATATAGAACACTATTGACCTGATAAGGTAGAACTCTTATTATGCATGTCTACAGCCTTAGACCGTCGGCGTGCTTAATTATATTTTTATGCGTTTTGAATTGCTAGAGACTAGCAATAAGCTGGTTGGGGGGTGTGATGAGTACATGAAAGTGCACTCTGAATAGTCTTATAACCATATCAATTGCTAGATTGTCACCCTTAATCAACTTCTTTAGTAATATTTTTATATTTATATGTTGCTTCACATAGTTGTTTGGAAAATGCAGGAAATTGGAGCTAAAAGAAGCTGAAAAGATTACATGGTCAACTTGGAAGATTAAACTGTACCTACTCATGAAGAACTAGATGATGTTCCATATATGATTAGAAAGCTCTTAAAGTTTTGTTTATGGAGAATTTTACGGTTTGTGATTCCGAGTTTTCTAGAGGAAGTTACAGTATTTTTAGTATCAATGGTGCAGTGCTGAATGGTAAAAGAGATTGGCGGTCGACCGTCGCATCATCCGTCAGATCGACCGTCACACTCACTATAGTGGCGGTCGACCGTCGCATCATCCGCCAGATCGACCGTCGTGCTCACTATAGTGACAGTTGACGGTCGCATCATCCACCAGATCGACGGTGAGCCTCTGGCACGAAAAAAGCTTCTCAGGGTTGATGCGAAGATCGACCGTCGCTATACCAAATAAAATTGCATAGTTGACGGTCGACTGTCAGATCGACCGCGAGCATAAATAGGAAACCGGATCTAACCCGAGTTTAAGACTTTTGAAGCCTATAAATAGGAAACTTAGGGTTATTCAATAAGACGTTTTTCAGAGCTTTTTGGGGGACTTTTTTGGAGAAAGAATGAGACCAATCCACCATCCATGGACGAGTAATCCTCAAGGCATGGCGGACGAATGACTCAGCAAGGACGAGGGTTTCCTCTTCATCGATGGTTCATGTTTTAATCTTTAATGTTTAAACTCTATATATGTATTGGATCTTCATAGATGGTTATGTGGTTGAACATTATTATAATTCCAGTCATGCTTTTGTTATGATATTGTGATCCCATAGTTATCTCTCTTGTTCTCCTACCTAGTTTCGTGAAATCTTTGCTATGCATTGCCCGTAGTGACAATTGATATTGTATATTCTTAGGGATATGGTAAGACAAGGTTAAGGCTTGGTCCCGTGAAACTTTTGCTGCACATTGCCTGTGGTGACAGCCGGTATCATGTATTCTTAGGTTTTGGTAGGACAGAGTTAGAGCTACAACGAGAAGAACCAATCATAGGTAGAGACATTTATATTTTATCATATTCATAATTCTATATCTTCCAATCGAGGTGATTAGGATGTGAATCTCTCGACTGAGTATCACATGTACCATTGATAAGAGAGGAACCCAAGTCCGAGTGAAGGATTCCTGAACCCTAGCCTCAACTAAATTCAGATTTCCTTCGTTAACTTTATTTTACCATTAAATATTCATTCCAACTTTCTTAACTCTTATGCTCTTGATTGTTTTTTATAAGGTTTTTAACAATTTGATACCCTTTAGTTTTCCTTATTATAACTCTGGTATCCTATGTTTTAATTAATATCAATTTAGTGCCCTCACCTTTCAAATATTTACGATCTAATACCAATTTTCAGACGGTGTTAGTCGTGGTTCACCCAAAACCATTCACGTGCGGCGCATGTGAGTGGTTTCCATTCTCTCCCGCCATATGGAAGGCGGTATTCAGGCTTCCATCCATTCTCTAACTGCCAAGAAAGAGGGCTTAGGGTTTAAAGTCTCCTATTATGCGACACCTTGCTTTAATGTTGAAATCCGGCGATCGGAGTGGTGCTTCGTCGGAGATCATGCTAGCTATGGTGGTTTAAGTCTCCTATTGTGCTATGTTGGTTCCTCAATTGGCCACCTCCATGGCGTCGTCCCCGTCATAGGGGAGTTCCAGAGCTAGTGGTAGCTCCATCTCCTTCTTGAGAGAAAGTGGAGCTGTATATCAGTGTTTTTGTGGGTATAAGACCCCTTTGAGGACTTCATGGACAACTAAGAACCCTGGAAGAAGATTCTGTTGTTGTCCGATCCCTAAGGTACTTCAGATCATAAGTGTCTTCCATTCCATAAATTTAAATGCAGTAAATTTTTATGTTTTGTTTTGTTTACTCATGCAGGATCATGGGGGCTGTGATTTTTGGGTTTGGTTTGATGCAAACACATGTGCTAGTGGTAGGAAGGTGGTCAGTGAGTTGAGGGATAAGCTGAAGAATAGAGAGGCAATGCTTGAGGATTGTCAAAAGAAGGCGGAGTCACTTTTGGAAGAGATTACTTCAAGTAGGGAGAGAGAGGAGCAGGCCATGGCAGAAAACCTAAGCCTGAGGTGTTGCTTGAATGATAAAGATAGAGTTGTTGTAGTGCTTGAGCTAGAGAACAAGAAATTGCACATTAGGTCTAGGATGTATCTCAGTTGTCGGATGTGGTCATTTATTGCAGGAATTATCCTGCTTTGTTGTTGTCTCAAACTGTGAAGCAGAGCAATGTATTTTTGATGCTCTGTTCTGTCCTGTTCCAGTGCAATGTAACTATGTAACTCTGTTCTAATCTAATGTAATCTGAGATGTTGCATAAATTGGCTACTCAAATTGATTACTCAGTTTCTCTGAGATGTTGCACAAATTGAGATATTACATTCATCATAAATTGAGATGTTGCACAAATTGAGATGTTACATTCATCACATCACAAAAATAACTACTGGTTACATTCATCACAGCACAAAATTAGATGTTACATTCATTAAAGTACTTTATTAGATGCCACTACTAGACAAAATTAGAATCCCCATGTCTTAATTGTTTGTCACCATCACAGTACAAAAATAAAACAATTGTTTGTCATCATCACAGCTGTTGACATTACATAAAATGTTCCAAATGTCCTAGTTGTTTCTCATCATCACAACATCCTTGCTTACAAGATCTTCCATCCAACCTTTTCAATTAGTGTTCTTGTTTGTGGCTCTCCACCACTCTGCCCAGATCCTGACTGAGGCTGGCTACTACTATCTTCACTTGGCTGGGACCCATAGATGAACTGCAAACAAGAAAGAGTAGTCAATAGAACCAATTTTAACTAGGACCAATTTTATCAATGAACTGCAAACACTTACACTTTCAGGTTGTGTGCCTCTTCCTACAATCCCAACTCCTCTTCTTCCTCTTCCAGCACCTCTTCTTACACCTCCAACTCCTCTTCCAGCTCCTCTTCCTACAGTCCCAGCTCCTCTTCTTCCTCTTCCAGCACCTCTTCTTACACCTCCAGCTCCTCTTCCTACACCTCCGTCTCCTGTTCCTACACCTCCAGATGTAGCTGATGTGCCAACAGTGCCAACTGATGCCTGGCCGGTAGTTGATCTGCCAACTAGTGGTCCTTCATTGGGTTTAGGGGCTGGGGGCATCTTGCATCCCCTTTTGTTGTGCCCCCAACCCTAGCAATTCCTGCATCTGACTGTAGTATATTTCCTCTTCAATTTGCTAGAATCATGTGGCTCATCTGGCTGCCTCCTCCTAAGTTTCTTTGGCCTACCAGGAGGCCTTCTATATTGAGGAGGTAGTATTGGGTCTCCATGAGCCTTAGGCCACATTCTTTGGCCATTCAATGGTCTGATCAAGTTGATGTAGCTTGCTAGGTGCTTGTCTCTCTTATACCAGTCATCAACAAAATCCTCAACTTTCAACCTTGCATGAAATATGCAGCATATGGCATCTGCACATGGAATACCAGTCATCTACCAATAATTACAGCTGCATGACTTTTCCTCCAAGTTTACTGTGAACCTATCCAATCCTTGAGTTCCAACTTCATACAACATATCCCCAGACCATGTGCATGAACATAGCCTAGCCTTGTCCTTCATCCTCTCCAACTGGTTTTGAATGTTTTCCCCAAAATCAGTGGTATGCTTATGGATCTCTCCCCTCCTTTTCCTCATCCTGGTCATGAGCCCAACTCTATTCTCCTCAAACATTTTCAGAATTGGCTTCTCTTTTGCACTTTGAATTGAAGAGTTGAATGACTTAGCCAGATTATTTGTTATGCTATCATTCTTAGGGTAACAACTGAGAGCATGCTTACACCAGAACTTGGTATCCAATCCGTTCAAGTAGATGAATGCTTCTTTATCTTTAAGTCTGATATCATTCATGATCCATTCAAAATCTTCAACAACTGTTGCATGAGCTGCCTCCCACATCAGCTTCTTCAACTCCTCACCCTTGAACCTCTTGTAGAAATTCTGATAGAGTTGCCTAACACAGAACCTCTATTCTGCACCTGGCAAACATCTATCAACATCATGTATAAGTCCCTACAACATGTAAACATTAGAAGAAACATTGAATAAAACATACATTTCAACAAATAAAACATTTGATATAAGTCACTAAAACAGCTTGTATAAGTTCCTAATGCTTGTATAAGTCTCTACAATTGCTTGAATAAGACAAACATTTCAAAACATAAAACATTACAACAATGCTTACCTTATGCTGATCACTAATAACTGTTATCCCAGATGTTGGTGTGAATCCAATATACTCTGAAAGAAGCTCTAGGAACAAGGACCAAGCTGCCGTGTTCTCCACTTCAACTGCAACATATGCTATGGGGAACAGCTGATCATTTGCATCCTTGAATACTGCAGCCAGTAATTGTCCTCCAAATAGTCCCTTGAGGTGACAACCATCCAGCTGAACAACTGGCCTACATCCCTCAACAAAACCGTTCTTGCATGCATACAGACACACATACATCCTCTCAAAGTAACATTTACCACCATTGCCCCTGGTTGTTTTTATCTTACATGTGCTGTCAGGGTTGCTTCCTAATATCTCCTCACAGTAGTCTCTCAAATGTAAGTACTCCTTAGCAAAATTTCCCCTCAACTACCCGAAATGCCTTGTTCTTAGCTCTCCTGGCTTGCGCCCTGCTGACCCTCACATTGAGCTCACTCCTAATTTTTCCCAGGAAGTTGCCAACATATATGTCAGGGTTGTGCTTGAGCTCATCCTTGTACTTTCTGGACAACCAACCAGAATTGGCAAACCTATTGTAATGTTGTCTTGTGCATATGTGTTTGCTATTGAATGTCTTAATCTGGAATGTCCTTAACTGCTACATGCTTGAGGCATGAAGCCTCCAAGGACACTCTCTCAAACAATCTGAAAAGAGAAAAGAGAAAATAGAAAATAGAAAATAGAAAATAGAAAAGAGAAAACTGAATATGGAGTATTGAACTGAAACAATGAACAATATATAAAACATAGCAAAGAGAAAAGAGAATATTTGGTCAGTATTGAATTGAAACAATGAACAACATACAAAACATAGTAAAGAGAAAAGAAAAAGATATTATTTGGTCCGTATTGAATTGAAACAATGAACAACATACAAAACATAGCAAAGAGAAAAGAGAAAATAGAAAATGGAAAATAGAAAAGTGAAAACTGAATATTCAGTATTGAACTGAAACAATGAACAATATACAAAATATAGCAAAGATAAAAGAGAAAAAAGAAAACTGAACATTGGGTCAATACTGAACTGAACCAATGAACAACATACAAAACAGGACGACACCACGCTAGAGGAGTTTTGTAGAAAAGAGAGAAGAGAAAAGAGAAAACGGAAGTTGAGATGCAGACTTGGGCGCCATCATCGGCGATGATGTCGTCCCTGATCTCCCAGTTGATCAGCTTGACGAGATCCTCGTCGGAGTTGGTCTACTTTACGGAGAAGAAATGGCGACGAACGATATAGGCGTAAGTGGATGTGGTCCAACCTCCTACCTTCCAAGTTACAAACACCTCTTCTCCTCCTCTTGTCCTCTTCCCAGAGCACTGAGATCAGCGATGTATAAGCGATAGGCCAACCACCATAGACATAGGATCCACTGCCATGAGCAGCTTCTTCGCCGGCAGCCACCCAAGGAGCGCCACCTCCAAGATCCTCTCCCATGCCCTCAAAATCCGCTCCAAGAACTGGCGGCTCCACCTCCCCCTCGCCGCCGCCGACCTCCTCTCCTCCTCCCTCCTCTTCCTCACCAACTACCTCTCCATCACCCCTCTACTCCTAAACCTCTCCCTCAGCTTCCACATCTGGCCACTCGCCCCCCCGGCACGCCGGAGCCCCCCCCTGTCCTCGCATGGATCAAGAAGGACATCAAAGATCTCACCGTCCTCGAGTCCATCTATGTGATCCTCTCCTTCATCTCTGCGTCTATCTTAATAGCCACCATCTCTGTGTAGGCAGTGACCTACTTTGGCCACCCAAGTGACGGCAGTGGAGCTGCTGTCCATGATCCAGAAGTCATGGAAGGCGCCGCTCGCCACCCAGCTCTTGAATCACAATTGTCATCCTAGTCATCAAGCCTAAAAAACCCCAATTCGATCTCCAGCAGGTTTCCGTCCAGTACCTCCTCGTCACCTCACCATCTTCCTCTTCCCCCTCTTCTCCCGCTGCCACCTCCTCCGCCTACTTGTCCCTCAACATAACCCTCGTCTTTGTGGTGGAGAACCCCAACAAGGTCGAGATCCGGTATGCCCCCATGGAGCCGATGGTGATGTACCGCGGCGTCCCGCTCGGGGAGGTTACAATGCCAGGGTTCGATCAGCCCGCCCAAAGCACGCGAGTCGTGGCCATCCTGGTCGAAGTCCCCCACGTTGACGTCACCCATGCCGATGCGCTGTATCTCCTCCACGATGCCACAATCAATGACCGCGTCGACCTTCCCATCACCGACGGATTCGATGGTGAGGTCCGATAGGATGGAGGCGGGGATCTGGTAACCGACGAAGCCTGGGCTTCTTCGGCTTGACGGAGTTAGAGTTGGGACTAGGGTTTCGGTCATCAGAGGAGCAAAAAGGTCATCAGAAATACATAACCAACCATAACTGACGTAAAATGGTGTTTAGACCTTAAATCTAATGATGGTGGTGTACCAGTTAATAAGTTTGCTTGTTTTGGTGTAAACAATAATTATCTATAAAAAAACAAGTAATTCTTGAATACCATGTGTGCATTCCTTTCATTTAGAAATAAGTAGCTGCGTAGTGCCAACTTGAAATGATGTGACTCAAATCTAGTTTGGGTCATCACATTCTTCAGAAAAATTCAATCATACGCCACAACACACATCTGACACAAAAAGGTTGTAACTACCAAATTTACTCAATTAGAGATTATGTGTGTATTCCTTTGGTCTAAACCTAAGTTATGTACACAGCTACAAGCACAAATGACGATCATTGAAGATATACAAAAAATGTAAAGTTTTTATGATTTATCACATACAATACATCAAACTATCCAGGTAACTGAGCTCTGACCTACTCGAGTCAAATAAACAAGAACTAATTAGACTAGTAGCTAGCGAATCAAGTCAGAAGCTAAAGTACTGTAAAGTGAGAGTCCTTTGGTAGAACTCTTACGGCACGTTTGTTTCGCACAAGGAATGGGGGACGGAATGGGAATGGGATTAGGAATGGGAATGGAATGGGAATGGGATTAGGAATGGGCTATTACCAAGGTGATTTTGTTATATCATGATTAGGAATAGGAATGAAGCATTACCGTGTTTTGTATACAAACAGAAGCCTGGGAATGGAATAGGAATGAAGTACAAATGACAAAAATAGCCTTGGTATTTAACTAATCACCTGCAGTCATCAGCCAAAACTGCAGCAACTCATCGAAAAACAATGCATCGCAATACTCAAATGATGCAGTCCAAACCATCATATACTCAAATCAAGGGTATGCAACAATGATGTTAATAAACCCAGCCCCCCATTCCACACACCAGGATGCGTCAGCCATAGGCAAAGAAATAATTCAACAATCAGCTTACCAGCATATGGAGGAACATCTCACATTCAAGCTAGGCAACAGCTCAAAGCTAGCCTGCAATCTTGAAGTCGCTATGATCAGTGAAAAAACTCATCCAACATAAATCGATCATTTGAACTAACACCCTGAGGTATTGACACTAGTTCATCAATACATATCACCACTTAAGATAGGCAGATTAAGCATTCCAACAACTAAATTGACTTAATTAGCCACAAAATTTTTAACAAAATCCACAATAAGTCCATACAAAAGCATTTAAAATTGACTACAACCAAGTCCATGTTTGGCATAAATTGACTACAATAATATGATAAAAGATCAAATATGTCCAAAATTGATATGAGCAACTTCATTCAATGCTTCATTCAATGCCGGTCGAGGTATCTCTTGACATATCGGGCTCTTTGTTCCATTGGAAGGCTAAAAAAATAGGAAATAAGTGTATCATCTGCACCCATTTTGTATCCAGCATCATCTCTCTCATCTTCATTCAATCCTTCCAATTTCTGTAGCTCAGAAAAAAAAAATTTATCCTTCCTCTCAAGAAAGTAACTTGTCAGTACCTATAGCTTGGTTAAGTTCATGAGTTGCATGCTGAATTTTGAAACCAATAGTTGAAGCAACTTGATGAATAGCCTCAATAACTTCAGCTCCCGTATTGGATTTCTTTCGCCGTTTTACCCGAGAGGAAGTAATTTCACTTGGACTGCCAATGTCTACATGAGTAGCGCACATCTTTACATCTGCTTGAGAAGCAAACATGGTGGCATGACTTGTAGACATTGGTACATTCTCCTTTACAAACCAATCGGTATTGTAAGGTGGTATATATTGACTTTCATCAATGTTTTCAATTTCTTCTTCCCTATTTTCGTCAACCACATCAGCAGGTCCCTCTGCATCTTTTCCCATTGTCCGATCCTTGGCAAAGATTACACACAGTGTTTCAAAGTGGTCTAATTTCTTGTGTCTGAAATTAGCTGCCCTTTTATGACTTTGCAAAAATTTAATATGATATGTAAGTACCATAGAAAACATTACTATAAAACTAATAATAGTAGTTGACTTGCTATTGAGCTTAAGGTAAATTTACCTTGATATATTCATCCCAAACAGCTGGCTCAGCTACCACATATTTGTTGATAGGATCCTAACCAAATCCACTGGTATTTGTACCATAAATCATGTCATAGACAATTGAAAAGTCTCTTTTCATAATTTTTAACCTTGATTCTATGTGTGGCTTTCCTTTTATTCCAGCATTGGGTAATTGTTCTTTGACGGCAGCCTCTAAAATTATTAAATATCTCCCTTTGAACCCATTATATGCATTATGAGTGCCCATGTTATACAAATCCAGCAATGCAGTAATAAGTATGACGTCCTCCTTATTAGTCCATTTGTGCTTATCTCCATGAGACATGACTATCAAATATCAACCAAATAACAAAATATAAGCATATACCTAAGGAAATAGAAAATCATATATGCTTTATAACATACACAAAATAGCATCACTTGCAACTTTTTATGACACAAGCATCAAGTTCAAAGTAGCATTTCAAGCATCAAGTTCAGAGTACATTACCCAAAAACATGTTTAATTTCTTGATGTTCTCCACTAATTGAACATATCCTCCGCCAATTGATTTCTCCAATTACTCCATGCATCACTGGTTTCAATTGTGCTAATTGGATCACCATGAACATCATTAGTTGCAGCTTGACAATCTAACTCGGGTTCCAAAGGGTCCTCATTCATTTCTTTCCATATATGATTATGTAATAGACAACACGTAAAAATTATGCGATTGTGTGCTCTAACTGGATAAAATGAAGGACTCCTTAAAATTGCCCACCGCATGTTCAACAAGCCAAAACATCTCTCAATGACATTTCTTGCAGATGAGTGCTTCATGTTAAAAAGCTCTTCAGAAAATCGAGGTTGATGCCCTTGTCTCCAATCATTGAGATGATACCTTATTCCTCTGTAAGGGCCTAAAAATCCATTGCAATTTGTATATCCCGCATCAACCAAATAGTAACAACCTAGATATCACATTGGTTATTAAAAAATTAATACATATGTAAGATGTTAAATAATTAATAAAGAGTTTGATTACACTCCTACCCTGAGGAACTTTTAAACCATTTGGTCTAATCAATGCATCGCGAAGCACCCTTCCATCTGCGGTTGAACCCTCCCAACCAGTCAAAACGTATATAAACTCCATATTCGGTGAACAAACGCCTAACACGTTTGTGGAAATCTCATTCTTTCTATTACGGTATCTTGCTCTCTCATTTATAGGTACTCTTATATTGATATATGTCCCATCTAACGCACCAAGACAATTGTACAATTCAAAGAGATGCACCCTTCAGAATTATAATTAAAAAACTTGAATGGTAATATATAACTCAATTTTATAGCTTGAACCACTTCCATCGCTCATCTGTGGAGTCAACAGGTATTGGCTCTGGTTTTTTTAGCAACTGTTCATGTAATCGGGTCACAACATGTAGAACCCTATTGAAATGTCTACTAAGAGTTTCTCCCAAGTGCATAAACCGAAATTTAATCACTCTGTTCTTCACATGATGGGCAAGAATGTGTAAAATCATAGCAACTTGCTCATTAATCTGCAAGTGCTTTGTTGTTGTTAACCCCCCTACAGTATCTACCATATAGCACAAAGTTTCGAAAGTTTTTTTGTCCATTCTAAGCTGCTCAATGCAAGTCCGTCCACTTGCATAAACTAAATCGTGAATGTGAGCTTTCTGAATCGTAAAGTCCATGTTATAAGACTTGTAGAGTCTTGTAGTATAAAGTGATGCACCTAGAAAAAGAAGATTTAAAAGTAGCTCTACTAGGTAGAGAATTTGATTCCATGTAGAAATGACAGCATCATACTTTCTCCTGAGCATCAATTTTCTAGTTGTCAAATTCAAACGAGCCATAGCTGCATATGACTTATAGTCAGAGACAATCTCATAATATCACACTGTGACTTCTAATCATAAATACACAAGTATAGATGCAAAATTTAATTACCATAAATAAAGAAGTGAAATTGCAATGAATTGAAATACTGGGAGATGCTGAAAGGGAGCAGCACCATAAACCACAGCAGTCTAGTACTTTTGAAATAGTAGTTGGTCCTGAAAAAATATGAAGATATAAAATGCATGAACCTTCTACTTAGAGATGCATGAACAGAATGCAAATTGCGATGGAAAAATTCAGTGAGGCAACAATTGGGTACAGAATCTACTTTCCAGTTGTTTGTCGAATAGTCATCACAATGATATCATGTCGTGAAACACCTCACATATTCTACTTGTTACATTGTGGATTTGTTGCACTTCTCTTCTCTTCTGTTATGTTATGTCCGACACTATATACATGCAAAGTTATAATGCGATTCAGATTAATAGCTCATGGCATCATGCACACAAAATCATATCAGTGACACCACCAAGCAACATATGCTGTAAATAGAAAATTCATTTTCATACTTCTTGTCAAAATTTCCTATTTGCAGCAAATGTTGTTGTATTCTCAGCTAATTAATTAAGTTTGTGAGCAACGTTAGAGCCTGGAGAGTAGTTGGTGCTGAGGAATCTATCTCGTCGATGACGAGCTGCACCCAACCCAAGAAGAATCCAAGAGATCTCCACTCAGAAATTCGAACGAAACACACAAACATAGATCTACAAGAGGGTTGGGTTATGGGTGATGCATCACCTGGTGGGATCCGAGAGCCATGTAGGAGCGGTGGACGAGGGCGTCGCGTTCCACGGTGTCCTCGTAGGAGAGCCCCGGGAGGGCGCTACTGTTGATGGCGTCCTCGGCAGAGAGATCACGCTCAGGAGAGAGATTGCATCAGGGGTATTCAAGTAATTATATTTACTGACCTCTCGATCGTCCGGAATGCAATAGGCCAGTCCAAGGTATGAGTTGGGATTGGACTATTCCCCACTTGTCAGGAATGGGGCATTCCATTCCTGACATTAAGTGCCAACCAAACATTGGAATGGGATTTGACTCGGGAATAGACCATTCCATTCCCAACCTTTTTACGCAACCAAACATGCCGTTAGGCCACATTTGGCTGCCATGGGAATTGGAATGGGAATGAGAACGGGATTGGGATTGGGAATGGGAACCGTAACTGGAAAGGAATTGTGGTTGTTTGGTACGTCAAGGAACTGGAATTGGAATGGAACTTGCAAGTGTTTGGTATACATAATAAACATGGGAACTGGAATGCGAATATAAACTAAAGACCAAAATACCCCTTACTCTAATAGCATAGATTTACGAATATATTTATATATGTTATTTGCATTACATTGGCTTATTTGGATGAAAGATTATTAATAATGAGAGAAAGAAATAAGATTATGGCGCAAGGGGAGGTATTGATTAGAAATCAATATCCAAAGGAGACTGGCGCTCGATGCTACCGATCTGTTTGACGAGATCGGAAGGTAGAACTGAACTATGAAAGTTCCAGCCTTTGGATATTACTTCCAAAAAATATCTCAAATAGAAAGAGACAGAACTAAAAACTTACAGAAGAGATGTAGCAAAAGACTCCGAGCTTTTATTCCACTGGCAAGGGTTACAATGGTTGGAGGAAGGTTACAAGAGAAGAGAAGGGGTGAAAACAAGTGTGTGGAATTCAGAAGAGTTCCTCCCCTTATATAGAGGTAGAGGTAGAGGGTGCCTTCGAGGCTAAGTAAGCATGCTGGCAAAGTACAATAATGGAGAAGGGAATATTTCCCTTTATATCATGTCGGCCAGTGGATTCCACTTTACTTTGTCTGCCATGTGTAAGTGGGGCCCGCCACTACGTGTGCTGGATAGGGTGCAGTCGGTTGAGTGGCCTATATTCCCTGCTTATGGCCTGAAAAGGAGAAATCATTTGACTCCTTTAGCTAGTGGATGCCCCACTACTAGTCGGTGCGTCTTTTGATGGCTTCTTTCCTTGTGCTTTTCCTGCCACTAACTGCTCCCATAAGGCTTCTTGTTCATCCCTATCATAAGGGTCTTGAGCATCTTGCATGGGATCATCAGATCCAATAGAGATCTTATCTGATCCAGGGAACATATTATTGATTTGATTTTTCATATAATCATAGCAATGTTGAGCAATTTGCTCATCCGTGGCTTTAGGAAATCTCCTTTCAAAGGCTCTTTTAACACGAGCCATGTGATTGTCCATAGGAACTTCACGAACCACATTCTGGCTAAGTGCATGCTCATTCCTGCTTATGATCTCTAATAATTCAGAGACCTTAGTAGTCACATCAAGACCTTTCCACCATTTAACTTGATACCTTCGAATAAGGCAAGGAAGGTATAAGTCATCGGTTCTAGTGACACAGAACCATTTCCAGATCCATGGGATCTCAACTTCAGCAAAGAAGTACAGAGGACACATTCCCTCTAAAATCTCGTCATCTTTCCTTGTATGAAGAACAGGGTGGGTAGAGACCCATTTCTCATATAAAGCAGCAATTGGTTCTGGCAATATATCCAGTTCGGCACCATATTTATGCCACCAGTCATAGATCCATGCTGGAATATCCTTTTGAAGGATCTCAGGACATAGCTTGATAAACCATGTATGTTTCAAATTTTCGTTCTCGCATAAGAATGAAAGATAAAAGGCATCTTTATAATCCCAGTAGTTGAAACTATAAGTTTCTTTCTCCAATTTGAAGGGGAATGGCTTATGAGTACTAAAGCCCCATTCCTTGGGAGTCATCACATCTTTGATTGTGCACTTGCTATAAGCAGGTGGCTTTCGATCATCAGAATTTTTATAAAAGTGCTCAAAATGCACATCTCTCTGTGATAACAGAGCCTCCATCCACTTTCTCGGTTTATATACCGAAGTAGGATATTGACAATTGTCAAGATATTTCTGTCGCAATTTTTCTGGATTATCAAAGTAACACATATCTTCAGGTTCAATATGAACCATCAGCTCATGAGCTGGTTTTGTGATCATCAAAGGATCATTATCCTTGACCACCTCAGCAAAGGATTCCTTTGTTTATGAGGTATTACCTTGAGAAATATTTTTGCTTGGCATATCTTGTGTAGCCGTATTACGAACAATACTTGGATAGGAAGTATTACTTCCTTTGCGAATTGTTCTTCAACTATTACCAGATGACTGTGAAGTGGTGGGGTAAACAGGAGGAGTATTTCCTCTATTACCCATTCCTCTCCCACCTCTCCCCCCCCAATCAGGGGGAGCATTCCTTCTCATGGGAACCCTGCAAAAATTCACGGGTTAAGAAATCAGGGAGAACATTATGTTTTCCTCTAATGAATTCAATAGTGAAATCAAAAACTACTAATTCAGCTTGCCAACGAGCAAAAATTTGCTTAGAAGTTAAATTCTTAACATCTTTTTCAATGACACTTTTAGCAGAGCTACAATCAATGCTAAGAAGGAACGGTTGATTGAGGAGATCATCCTGAAATTTATATAAACATTTAATAATAGATAACATTTCTTTTTTAATAGTGGAATAGTTAAATTGAGTAGGATTCCACTTACCCGATGCATATCGGACCAACTCTTCCTTAGTAGAGTCAGAGCATTTTTGTTTTAAAATGCCACCATAGCCAATATTACTGGCATCTGTTTCAACAATCTTTTTGCAATCTGGTTTAAGCAAATTGGTGCAAGGAAGATTAATAACTTTAGACTTAATTAGTCTAACAGCATCAGTATGGGCCTGAGTCCAAGGATCAGGATTCTTCTTCAAACGATTATAGAGAAGAGCTGTATCCTTAGCCCAATCTTTATAATAATCAGACACATAATTTAAAGCTCCTAAGAACCTTTGCAATTGATTTGTGTCTGTGATTATATCAAGAAATTTAGAAGCAAATTCTATACTTCTATCTATAGGAACAATAGTTCCTTTACCAATATTATGGCCAAGAAAACGAATTTCAGTCTGAAATAATTTCATTTTTGGAGCAGATATGACTAATCCATTCTTTATAGCTAAATGTCTGAAAACATCTAAATGTTTAACATGCTGATCAATATTATCAGAAAATATTAATATATCATCAAT
Organism: Narthecium ossifragum; assembly: GCA_963920575.1. Classification (NCBI taxonomy): domain Eukaryota; kingdom Viridiplantae; phylum Streptophyta; class Magnoliopsida; order Dioscoreales; family Nartheciaceae; genus Narthecium; species Narthecium ossifragum. The sequence continues at coordinate 12,966,318 of OY986964.1, read as the reverse complement.
ATAAGACAAAATGAAGTTAGTATAAGGAATGAAAATCTCATTCATAATATTTTGAAATTCAGAAGGAGCATTGTTTAAACCAAATGGCATAACATTCCATTCATAATGCCCAAAAGGAACAGTGAAGGCCGTCTTATAACGGTCTTTCTCAGCAATCTGGATCTGCCAGTATCCAGATTTAAGATCAAATTTAGAAAAAACCTTGGCTTTATAAATTCTATTAAGCAGATCCCTTTTATTAGGGATAGGATATCTAATCCATTTAAGCACCTTATTAAGAGGCTTAAAATTAATAACAAGACGAGGAACCCCTCGTTCTCTTTCAGCAGCATTATTAACATAGAATGCGATACAACTCCAAGGGGAGTATGATTTTCGAATCAATTTTTTCTCTATAAGAGAAGTGATTTTTTTCTTGCAAAGATCAAGGTATTCTTGATTCATCTGACAAGGTCGAGCACGAGTAGGGATATCCATTTCATTAAAGGATTCAATATAAGGCAATTCAACTATATGTTGCTTACGATTCCAAAAGGCATTAGGAACCGTGCCACATACAGAAGCCTGAAACTGCTTATCAATCTGGTCTATAAGATCTTTGACAGCAGGTTTCTTTAATTGCTCATTAATTTGAACATAAGAAATCTCTTCTTTGAGAAAATGAATTTGATTTTCTTTTAAAAGAAGGTTTTTGACCTCATTAAGGATTTTAGTATGCGGCTCAGTTATAAACTGTAAAGTAATGGGTTCTCCCTTATATCTGGCGTTAATTCCAGATGAGTCAACTCTTTCTAAAGGCATAATTTTATGCAAGAAAGGAGTTCCCAAGATTATATGTTGTGAAAGATTATTCACAAGCACAAAAGGAGTCGGTATACAAGTTTCTTGTATGCAGACTAAAGCTTTCGGAAGTTTATAATTAACTTCAAGTCTATTACCACTAGCGCCACTAAGAGCTTGTGTGGTCTTCTCAAAATATTTGGAAGGTATTATTCCTTCTTGAACACAATTTAAATCAGCACCACTATCAATGAGTGCTATAAGGTGAGGTATAACAACTTGATCAGCCATAACAAGAGTAATCTCGATATACCATTTTTGAGCAGTAATTTGCTGTAACATTTGAATTAAAAACTCAGTAGGAGTTTCAGAACTCTGTCCTGTATCAATTTGTTTCCCTTTTTTAGGAATAGGAGGAAATTCTCCTAAAGAAAGATCCCTTTCTTCGATCATAGAAAATATATATTTATTTTCTTCTCTAAGAAGTTTGACTTCTTCTTTAAGGTTATTAACTTCTCTGTTTAACTCTGATAAAGACAGTTTTAACAGTTTTCTCTTGTCGTCTTCGTATTACTTCGGCCAGACGATAGGTATGATCTATCTTTGGAGCTTCGATCCTTTGTTCTCCTTTAAGACAAATCTCAATTAATTGTGATCTTAAGTCAGAAGATAAATTTTCTTCTGTAAGCAATTTTACTAGAATGTTCTTATCAAGAGACAACATATTAATGGACAATTCATTCATTTCAACAATGGCTTTCCAATAATCAGATTTATCCTTAGTAGTACAATTATTAATTGTACAAGAACATTCCTTTTCTTCTTCTGTAGATTCAGAAGAGTAACTTTCTTCAGATTCCGAATCAGTATTACTGATCATAATCTTAAGGATTGCTTTAAGCCTTCATCTTCTATCTCATTGATCTTTTTCTTAGTATAACATCGATTGGCGTAATGCCCAATTTGACCACATTTAAAGCATTTAGCTTTAGATTTATCAACTTTAGGCTTCCTCTGAGTATTACTCTTCTGAGGATCATATTTCTTTTTTCTTCTTTTGTAGAAAGATTTATCTTCTTTCTTTTCTTTCTTGAGCTTATTTTGCTTAATAGGTTCATCAAAAGCAAATTGCTGACAAAATTCTCCCAATTGTTTTTTCTCAGTAAGTCTATGAGACTTTAATTGATTTTTAAGCTTGAGATCATTGCACAAGTTTAAACCTTCTTTGATGCATGCATTTATTAATGCACCATATGTGTAAAAGTTATAAGAGATAGTCCCACTATCAGGTTCTCTTAAGTAATTTCTAGCTCTTTCAGCAAATAGATTAGGTAAACCGTCTATGAATTTAGACTTCCAATGAGTACTATTGGCATCATTAAGTTGCATAACTCTATTAAGAAAATTATCTTTATATCAACGGAAATGGGTAAGTGTAGGACATCTTAAATTTTGGAGCAAAGTCCTGGTTTTCTCCCCATGGTTAGTTATATTACCAGTAAAATGTTCAACAATAGTTAAGATCAAGGTATAAACCGCATCAGTCTGTTGTTGACTATTATTTTCAATTTTTACGACAGAAAGGATTTCTGTCCGTTGATCTGGTGTAAGATAATTATCCCACCAGCCCTTAAGACTGCCGGTAAAACCGCATGTCAAATAGGCAGCAATGTTAGGGTCAGTATTACCAGATCCTTTAGAGATAGTAGCATATATCAACATACGATGTGCCATATTATTTATCTGATAATCACTCATACCATCTATGTTCCATTCATAGATATTCCTACCAGAGTAATCTTGTTGAATAAAAGTTTCATTTTCTTCATATAAAACATCCAGAGAGGATGGTCGTTTATAATAAAAATTTTCAAGATTGTGAGGTCTATGTTCAATTTTATTAATTTGTTGAAACTGTTGTTCTGCTTCAAGAATCCCATTTATAGATTCACCTTCAGCTTGATTAGCAGAAGAGTCAGACTCAGTATCAACTGTAGTTTTTTACTTATTAAAGACTTGAATACGAGTTTGATTCAGTTGTTTACTAAGAGATTCGATTACCTCTTCTTTAAATTCTTTTTCAAATTTAAACCCAGAGATTTCTGGACTTGGTTTTATGAATGGTTTAGCTTGTTTTATAGCCTTTTCTTTAGCTATATAAAGGTTTGGGACTAAAGCTTCTAACTTATTAACAAGCTTTTCAACTGTTTGCTCGATACGAGTTAACTGTTGACCAATAACTTGTAAGTAAACATTTGAATAATTATTTTGTTTAAAGAGTCTATTAATCTCTTTTAGGCTTGCATGAGTAGTTTCTATAGGCTTTATAAAAGCCGTTGCCTCAAGATTTGAAGTAGAAACTCCATCTAATTTAAGGGGTTCTGTAGGCGGATAAAGAGATCTCTTTTGGGTACCGCTGCTTGTTTTCCAGAACTTAAAATGTTCTTCAATCACATTAATATTAGCAGGATTATTTTCCTCAATGATTTGATTAATAATTTCATTGATTTCAGATTCTTTTTCATCAACATAATGGTTTAAAAACCAAGGGACAAAGAATTGAATCTGATTTTTAGCTTCTAATTCACTATAGTATGATTCTTTATAAGTCTTTCTTTGTTCCTCATTAAAGGTTGAGAAAAACCAATCACGAAATTGTTTGTTATATAACTCTTGAAATTCCTTATTAAGGTATTTCCTGAGGGGACTGTGAGGTCTAAAATCCATTTACAACTGGAAACTCATTTCGGAATCTGTATTAGATCCCTTTTCATAAATCCCATGAGGAATTTGAGATTCAGAAATTCTAATAGCCTGAACCGGAGTTCCTTCTCTAGACACAGATTTTCTAGAAGAAGTAGTAACATCAGTAAATTTAATAGTCCTATTAGGATCAAAAGTTATAGTAACTTCTCCATCATCAGTTTGAGAAATCTGATCAATTTGTTGATTGACAATTGGTCTAGGAGGGACAGGATTAGGTATTATCCAGTTATTTGGAAAATTAACTTCTTCCCATTTAATCTGTTTATTGGTAGCAATACGCGAAGACAGTAAATTAGTTTCAATTAAAACTGTTTTTCCCAGAGGAGTAAATTGTTTAGCTCTGGGAGCTAAGGTACTAAGGACCTTATAATGGATTCTATAGACTATAGCAATAGTCTCAGATCCAGGTAAAAATTCATAGCCATGAGTCTTAATATTAAGACTAGTGGCTTCTAATATATTAGGATCAGTTAAGGATAAACTTAAGTTTGGGTAAACGTTAAAATAAACTGGTCCATGACTGAGACTGGTTTCCATAATTCCCATTAGGGATTGAGCCCAGTTAAGACAACGGTCATCTCTTAAACAAGAGAGAATAGAGGCATTTAAACCTTGTAAGGTCAGTGGTTTATATGCCACTTGAATTAATCCTATGTGGATGTAATTATATTTATCCATATAAGGATCTAAATCTTCTTCAGAGAGAAGTTTAATAGTCTGATCTTCTTGATCGACAGTCATAGTCTTTTCGACAGTCTTAATCGCTATAAGCGACTTTAGATCTAAAAATCCAATTTTATAGATATCCTTGTTAGGAACATCTGGGATTGCCCAGCTATTAAGGGCTTCTAATTCAGAAGGGAATTCTGCCAATTGGGCATTCTTCAATTTCTTATCTTTTTTAGAATTAATTTTCCTTAAGGCAGTGGATGTAGCCATAAATCTAGTGGTATGCAGATATGGTCGATTAGAAAGATGTAGGCCAAAATAAAATAAGTTTTATATTTTTCTATCTATTATAGTTCTAAGAACACCAATCAGTCAATGGTTTATTTCGATCTGATTTTAGTCTCTGATCTTTTAGTTTTTAAAGTTTCTTCTGCTCGTCTGCCAACGATTTAAAGGACTTACCCTAACGCCTATCCATCGGCAAATGGTGCCAAACACAGCTTGTGTGACGAACCACAGAATAGATTCAAAACCTAAAAATCAAAGACTAAAACCAAAGAAAACACGACTATGATTAAGCATGCCAGAACTATAAGAGAAAGAACATATATAAAACAAACTCTTTTATGAACTACATTATTCTATCGATCAGATCCACACAACTCCACTACTCACACAACATGGCTCTGATACCAGGAAGGCGCATAAGGCTTTTTCCCTAGAAGGCAGCTTAATATGCATACATGTAAATTGTTAATCGAGCCATACAACTTGTGTTTTAAGCTGATATTCTAGCATGTTCCCCAAAGAAGTAGATTGCTTTTCCTACTTAAACTCTAATGGCGGCTGGATAAAACATATGTGTGGGCAGGACTGAAGTGGTGCCCCGATTAGCCTCGTACCACTTGCTCAATAATCTTCAGCAGTTCATCCAAAATAAACTTTTTTTTTTTTGACAAGTTGAGACTTGAGGCATATACATCTGCACCATATTGCTTCTCCATCGCACCGTCAAAACAATAGGTGATATTAAGATAGATCCCAGGCAACGGTTGAGATCATACACCGCAACCGCCGATGATCTCAGTTGTTGGGTGAGACCTCTTAAAATCTCATCTAAGGGTTTGGCGGCACCGTGGGGAGGTAGCATGGTCTAAGCTGAATACACCTAGGCTGGGGAAACAAAAAGTTACAGACAAAACTGGGTTTAGAACCCCTCCCTTCGGTGAGCTGGTCTTCAGAACTGGGCAGCACACCCCATTCTAGCTTTGGCCAGCTGGTCCGCTTCGCCGTTGTTTTCTCTGAGTATAAATCTGAAGTGGATTTCTTCAAAGAAAGTCACAGCCAGGCAAAATTGTTGGAACCGGTCCCTGTGATGGTAAGACCATTGCATGCTTCCATGCAAGCATCCGATTAGGTCCTTTGCATGCATCATATTAAAGCATTATTTTTGGACTCCTCTATTTCTTACTTCTTCTATGGTCAGTCCCAACACCATAAGCTCCGCGTCCATTGCATCTAGTGCGCTACCTCCTTCTCCAATCTCCTATAGACGCTCTCCTTGCTCATTCCAACAGATAGCACCGAAGCCTACAATCCCACTACTCTGACAAAATGCCCCGTCGGTCTGTATCGTGGTGAGCCCCTACAGATGTCTTTTTCTACTAGCTTCCTGAGTATTACTTCCCCTTCCTTTCATCTGCCATTCTTTGGACTTCCAGAGTATTGATTTCGCCAAGGCCTCCAGAGGATCTCCACTAGCCATCAAACACCAGTCTCTTTCTATTTTTCCAGATCATCCACAATCCGCAGCCCAGCTTCGTCTTCCGGTGACTCCAAATATTGGACTTGTTAGTTGTCGATATCTTTCCTTTCCATTCCATCCATCCTCTCGTCCTATTGATCTTTGAATCTCTCCCAAAAATTCTGGCCCATACCTGTTGGAAATCCCGACATTCAAAGAACATATGATGGGTTGATTCCTGTATTATTTTGCATCTTAGGCATGTTGTATCTTCTCCCACTCCTGCTCTAAACAGAGTTATCTTCGTTGGTACCTTCCCATGGCAGAGCTTCCATAGAAATGTACGAACTCTAGGACCGAATGGTCCTTTCCATATAGCATCCAATCTGAAATTATGGTTCAAATCACCCCCGGGTTTCCTCCTTAGTTCATCAAACAGTAGGTAGGCTGAATTTGAGGAAATTCTTCCTCTTCCATCTCGAGAGCAAACTCATTTATCCCCTTCTGCAGTTGCATTTATAGGGACTGAGAGAGCTTGTTCCGCCACACACCTTGGGAACATCTTGTTTACCTTCTGTAGTTTCCATTCTCCTTCTTTCTTGATGAGTTTCCCAACACTCAGCCTATTGTGCAACATGTCCATATTGAGGAAGGTGGGTTTGCGATTTAATGGCAAATCGATTACACAACAATCCTTCATTACGTTTATCCTACTTCCAATACAGGGACTCCATTTCATAACTAGCTGAAGGTCTGTGGTTGTTTTGCAGAGACTCCTCCAGGCCGGTGAGGAATCCCTTGTTGGTGTTTGCGATGGAAGGTTTCCTTTCCATCTATACTTCATCTTTGTGACTTCCTTCCACAGAGAGTGTTCTTGTGGGCATAGTGTGGCTGCTCTCAACATGCGTAGCGCCTTTTACCAAGTGGGGAGATGCCGGAATGTTGTGCCGCCCTCCTCCTTGCTCAAGCAAAGGATATCCCATCTTACATTTGACAAACAAGATCTCCGGCCATCCCATTTTCCGAGCTTCTCTATTTTCTGAAGCATCATAATTGGGATGTTTGTGGTCATCATTAAGTATACAAGAAGTTCTTGTATAACATGCATGTAGAGTGTCATCTTCCCTGGGAGAGATAGTCATACACCACTCCACCACGAGAATCGTTCCACCATTTTGTCTAGCATCTCACTGAAGACCTCTGGTTTGAGTTTTTTCCCACTCAGAGGCACCCCTAGATACCTCCATGAAGCATTGGTTTCCATCATCCTCAGCCGCTGCCATAGCCTCCTACGCCTCCCCTCCCAGAGCATTGGAGATAGCTTCATACTTGATTTTCACATGATTTAGAGTCATACCTGACATCTTCTGGCACCAACCAAAGACTTGGTTGATTCTTTTGACCTCGGCCAAGGATGCCTCCGTTATTAGTAAGCAATCATCAGTGTGAAGCAGATGTGTCATCTTAGTTCCTCCCCGGGGAAATCGCACACCGGCCAGACCTCCCATCGCATTGTTGAGAGTGTAAGAGTGCCATCTGTACAAGGATAAATAAAAATGGTGAGATGGGGTCTCCTTGTCGAAGGCCCCTCTTTGGGAGTACACGTCCCTCAATTTAGCCATTGATGATGAATGCAAAGCGGGGCGTCATGACACATTTCATAACCCATTTGATCCAAATATCCGAGAACTTCATTTTCTGAAGGATATGCTTGAGGAATTCCCAATGGATACTATCATAAGCTGCTTTTATATCTAATTTCACAGCCATCAATGGATTACTACGGGGAGCTCTCTCTAAAGAATGTAGTAGTTCTTGTGCCAATGCCACATTATCCTGAATACTCCTCCCTTCAACAAATGCAGATTGTTCCCAATTAATAACTTCCTAAAGCACACCTTTAAGTCTACGAGGCAAGATTGTAGAGATAATCTTGTGTGAGACGTTACATAGGCTTATTGGCCTATAGTCTCAAACTCTCCGCGGGTGTTTGCATTCGGGGATCAATGAGATAAAAGTGTGGTTCCAGTCCGCTGGGAGCTTCGTATGACTAAAGAATATGTGGACTATCTCACTTATCTCATCACCTATCACATTCCAGCAAGCCTTGTAGAATTATTCATTCATCCCATCCAACCCAGCACAACGGTTGGAGCCCAGGGAGCAGACAACTTCATTGATTTCATTTCTGGAGATCCTCCTTACGAGCATGCTCCTCAATTCAGCCTAAATACATGGGAGAGCAGGGCATCCACTAATTTTTATCGACCCTTCTTTGCACCAAAGTTTAGTGTAGTGGGCTTCGACCGCGGCTCCGATGTCTTTCGAGGCGGTCAACACCATCCCTTCCTCAGAAACCAGTTCCCGGATTGGCGAGCGGTGGGTTGTGTGGTTAACCATCGCATGAAACACCACGGAGTTGCCATCCCCTCCCGGTAACTATGCACACCGACTTGCTTGGGCTTTGGATACATCCTGCTGGCGTAGGAGGGCTTCAAATAGATTTTCATTTATTTTCATTTGAATCTGTTCCTCCTCCGATAGTTCATAGCTTTCCTCCTTCTCATAGAGTGCAGAGAGACTGTTAGAGATAGGTTTCACACGTTCCGAAATCCCAATGTCGTCATTCGGGTTCTTTATGGTGTTCTTCAATTCCTCCATTCTTTTCTGGACAATGAAATCTAGTGTTCCATGGCGAGGCCAATTCCATACTTTCTGAATTAAGGACTGGAAAACAAGGGTGTGAAGCCATTTAGTTCTGAATCTGAACATACCTCTACCTTCCTCCCTCCGCTCTGGTTTTGCATCAATGATCAGCGGACTGTGGTCAGAGCCCACTCGGGGGAGATGATGCACCTCGGTTGAAGGAAACGTCATGCGCCACATTTCATTGCCCAGAGCTTGTCAATTCTTTCCAATATTCATGCACAACCCGCCTGTTTGTTGCACCAGGTGAAGTGTGGACCGACACAATCAAGTTCCAGAAGATCATTCATATGCATACATTCCAAATAATCCATCACCTTACGAGAGAACAGAAAGGGTCTTCCTCCTCACTTATCCTCTGGTGAAGAAGCGACATTAAAGTTAGCAATGACAAGCTGTGGCAAGTAAATCTCTCACAGGTCATCCAAGGAACACCATAGTCGCCTCATGTCCCTCGTATTCCTAGCTGCATAGACTCCGGTTGCCATCCAATGCCCGTTCTCTGGTGATGAGACCACCGCTTGTGGATGGCTAACTAAATCATGGATCTTTTGACTAGGCCATAGCAAAGCCGAGCGCGGCCCAAGTCAACCTCTTGTGCACCCGGCGGTCGACACACAAGCCAATTGGGCCCAAGGAAAGTAGGCTTCCACTTTTAGGCCAGACAAGGGCTTCAACATTGGTCCGATCGGGACAGTCCATGAGCCAACCTCGACCTGGCCCTCGGTAATGGGTTTGTTAGATAGCCCATAGCCTGCTCATCCTTGCACGCCCATCGTACGATTCTGATGATAATGAAATCATTTTTGTGTCCAGGTACAATGAACCTTGTTTTCTAGCCAAGAACTCAACACTGACGTTAGATGCAAGCTTGCACCCATCCTCTCCCACCCCCGCCAGTATCAGAGCCACTGACACGAGAGCCATGCAGTGTCCTCCTCACAAGCCATGCGTCGCCATGCGTACGCACGTAGGCTTCACCACCTCCACATGAGTACAAACCCCAACCTGATCATCTCCACCTATATATACCCACCCCTGCATGCTAACCCTCTCGCATCTCACATACTAGCTGGCCAGTAGCCTAGTAGCAATGGCTAGCACTCGTGTTCTCTTCTTAATTTTAGTTCTCTTCCCTCTTCTCTTCTGCCATGGATCCGTAGCAACAGAGGAATACAGAGAGCGCCCTCGCTTCGGAAGCCAGCACGACCAATGCCAACTCGAGAAACTTAACGCTCTCGAACCGAGCCGGCGTGCCGAGTCGGAGGCCGGCATCACCGAGCACTGGGATGAGAATGATCAACAGTTGCAGTGCGCCGGAGTGGCCGCCACTCGTCACACCGTCCGGCAGAGAGGCCTTGTCCTGCCGGAGTTCTCCAACGCCCCCCGCCTAGTATACATCATCCAAGGCCTGTTACTTAATTATTTATCCTTTAGATCTCGAAATTAATATATATATATAGATAGATAGATAGATAGATCTTTCACTTGATCGATCATGATGATTTAAACAGGCAGGGGATACGGTGGAGTGGTTATCCCGGGCTGCCCCGAAACTTTCCACTCCTCTGAGCAATCCGAACAGTCCGAAGAACCCGGCGGCAGGCGACAACGGGGCCAGCGACGGGAAGACCAGCATCAAAGGATCCGGCAGTTCCGCCAGGGAGACATAATCGCGCTGCCGGCCGGTGTTGCACAGTGGTGCTACAACGACGGCGAGGAGGATCTCATCGCCGTCACCATCTTAGACACCAACAACGTCGCCAACCAGCTCGATCAGAATCCCAGGGTATGAATTCAAGCAGCTTGCTAGCTAGCCCACATATATGTCATATCTTAAAAATTGGTTGTTGTAGAAATTTTACTTGGCTGGGAGAGAAGGGCGGCAGACCGAGCAGCGAGAGCGGACTCACGATCAGAGATCGAGCAACAACATCCTCAGCGGCTTCGACGCCGACTTGCTATCGGAGGCTCTCGGCGTGGAGAAGGAGACAGTGAGGAAGATACAGGGCCACGACGAACGGCGGGGCGACATCATCCGCGTGGAGGAAGGGCTTCAAGTGTTGAGGCCAAAGAGAGGAAGGAAAGAGGAGGAGAGAGAGAGGACGGAGGAAGAGAGAGAGGAGAGTTCAAGATGGGGTAGAGGAAATAATGGTATAGAAGAAGCCATCTGCAACTGGAGGCTGAAGGCGAACATCGACGATCCCTCTCGTGCTGATGTCTACAACCCTCGAGGAGGAAGGCTCACTACCCTCAACAGCCAAAAGCTACCCATCCTTCGGTTCCTGCAACTCAGTGCCGAGAGAGGAGTTCTCCACAGAGTAATTAAGAAACTTTTCTATATGTCGATCGTCCCCTGAATTTAATATTTACATACGTGTCAATTATCATAAAGTTAAACTATCTTAATATAATTTTTTTTATTAGTTTAAAGCTAAGTTTTTTTATCTAATTGATGAAGTTTACATTAATTAAAAACTAGATTTCATTTTATAAGTTTGCTGATTATGTATATTTTGTTTGTTAGAATGCATTGATTGCGCCGCACTGGATCGTAAACGCTCACAGCATCGTGTACGTGACTCGAGGCCACGGCCGCGTCCAGATAGTCGGGAACGACGGGCGGCGAGTTTTGGACGGTGATCTCCGGCAGGGGCAGCTGGTGGTGGTGCCGCAGAACTTCGTGGTGGTGAAACAGGCGCGGAGCGAGAGGTTCGAGTGGGTGGCGTTCCGGACCAACGAAATAGCTCTCGCCAGCCAGATCGCCGGCAAGGGGTCCGTCTTCAGGGGACTGCCGGAGGACGTGCTCGCAAACTCGTACCGCCTCTCGCGGGAGGAGGCCAGGAGGCTGAAGCACAGCAGGGGGGAGGAGGTGGGCATCTTTGCTCCAAGCTCCCATGGCAGGGCTTCCGAGTAACTCATATATATGGAAGTGATCACCGATCCAGTATACAGCTAGCTATAATAAATAAGTGAATCATCTTGTGTACGCATGAGCTTTGATCAAACGGGAGAGAGAGAGAGGATATGTAACTTAATAAGGGGTGTTTAATCGTGTCAATAAATAAAATGGTGTGGCTTGGTATGAGGTTTTGTGACGAGAACTCATGTAGTCACGAGGTTTTCGATGCATATAAACTACACGTGACTTGCATGCATGTCCTTAGAGAGTGAGATCGAAAATCGGATGCGTCGTAGGGCTTAGCGCTACCAAAAAAATAAAAAGGCAAAAAAAACGGAGGGAAAAAAAACCAGAGACGGAGAAGGGATCTGCGATGGAAGAGTGTTACATGCTGCTCTCTAAGAATTCCAGACATCTGTTATTGCTACTTATACGCTCCTGACCCGCAATGGCCGGATTCAAAACAGTAACCGCATACATACTCACGACAACAAGCTTTAGAGACCATTCATCCATCCTTATTTAAACTTAACATGCAAATGCCAGTTTTGAATTACATCGATCCACTTCCTCAAATAATCATTTCGAAACCCAAGTTGATTACCTCCGCTCTAATATCATGTTAATTTTATCATTAATCATTAATCATTCTAAAAATTTAAATTAAAAGAAAAAGAATGAGTTTATATATTAATAAAGAATGAGTTTATACATTAAAGGAAAAAAACTTGACTATATGATTAGTTACAATTAGTATGGTATCGGAGCAAATATCTTCATAACAATAAAAACCCCATATTAGAGAAAGTTTTTTTTGGTAAAAGCCTCATTTGATATTTATTTAAGATTATAACCTCATTTAAGATGTTTTTAAGACTAGCGTATTAAAAAAAAAAAAGACTAAAATGACATTCTCGCTAATTGTATTTACCAACAAGGGTGTTGGCGGCGTAGCGGTGGCAACGGAGCCTCGCCGGAGCTCCAGACTGGTAGAGTAGAGATTGTTTGGAGCTGAGGAGTTGATCCACGGTGTTAGATCGCCAAATCCAGTGGCGTGGGAAACGGATCTGAAGGAGGCGGCGCCGAATCATCTTTTCGCCTCAACTCAACTGACGTCTGATGTAAAAGCCATAAATTAGAGTTATGAAAAAACTTTCAAGCGACCATGCTTCTATTCTGAAACTGATTGGTATTGTCACGTAGAAAATCTCTTTGCACAAACTCATCTGCCTTCGGCGATGGCCCATATCAAGGTAGACTATGAGAGTGGATGTTGTTTCACACTTGCTGCCTACGACAAAAACCATAGGCGATGAGATTGTTATTAGGACTATAAAGAAGTTGAAGTCGGTCCCACACTCATGTGGATCCACATATGACTTACATGGTATTTTTCTAGCTCAACCCAAATTATTAAAAAATTATTTAGGCTGCTTCCAGTTTGAAACATCAATGTCGAAGCTCAAGAGCATAGATTTGGATCAAGGTAAACCCCACTAACCAAGTAAACCTAGATATTAAATTCAAGGTCTCATTTGTCCGTCAGCACTGTGTGCCAATTGTAAGTATTAAGCTTGTAATTACTGGTTCGATATTTCCTATGTATCCTGGCACAAGGTTAATGACGGTTTTGGACGAAAACTGCTAATTATTGGGTAAAGACCTTTTAGAAAGTCTAAAATGATGTCTCATCGAGTCTGATTAGATGAGTTTCACCTGAAACCTGTCACCGACCGCTTAAATCATGCATAAAAAAAATTAAGAAAAAAACCCGATCTATGTCTCCCACCCACACCCTCAAGTGCACACTGCACTCCGTCCCTTTGGTTGCCCCCTTTCATTCTCCACTAGACTGGCTCCATCAACGCCAGAATTCTCCATTGAACCCCCCCCCCCCCCCCCCCCCGGCCGCCCAACCAACCCACAACAAAAAAACCCCTCCCTCCTCGCCTCCTCTTCCTCACTCCAACCCTCCCTTTGCTCACCCGTGTCTGCCTGACATGCCAGAGGCACTAAAATCCCTTGTTGAATTCCATTCGATGAGAAATATTATTCTATTGTCTGCACAAGTGCAATCTAATGCAACCATTAGACAATGAGAACCGAAGGTAACTCAAAAATCACGTATTTTCCAAGCAAATCAACCACATTAAAGGCCAGTTTTTTTTGATGAATTGAGCTCGAAAGCTAGATATTACTTACAACATTAGAGATCCTCATGTTGCCACTCAAAACAGGTGTAATAGATTCTACACCATTTGGCAACTTGGTCAGCTACAACATTAGCAGACCTACAAATGAAAAGAAACAAAACTGAATCAAAGCTTAGAACCAGCTTCCATACTTGCTTGGTTAGCTGCTCTACCTCCCTGGTCTATGTTCTGACTCAATTAATCATGTCAATCACCTCACGAGCACCAGATTCAACAATAATTTTCTTTCGGTTTCTATCTCGAGCCCATTCCAAAGCGATAAAAATGGCAGTAAGCTCAGCTTCATGCACATACTGAACCAGCAATAATCCTCTCACCTTTAATCTAGCCTGGTTCCCCTCCCTTATTGAGTTCAACTGCAACTTTTGCACAATTAACTAAACCACCATCTCGAGATGCATCAAATTGGTACACCCAAACTTCAGCTTTTGGACTTTCTCTGTTTCTAGGCATCTCAAGGTTAAGACGATACTCCTCTGCCATCCGTCTAGCTCGTATCACCAACACCTTGGGCTGCTCTCTATTACCTTCAAAAACCCTTCTATTTCGATTGTCGCGCCTCGAGCCGTGAAAGTCCAACCGGACCAGGACGCGAACTGGAACCTAACAAACTGCGAAAAATTTTGACGAGGGTTCCCTCTAACCTATTGGTCTCCCTAAGCAATTCAATCAACACCCTCAACTAACAATTCTATCATTTAAAGAAACCTCAAACTGAAGAGTACAAAATCAAAATGCCATTCTACAAAACCTCGAAGAGGGGAAATAATGTACAGACATTTATACACTCCCGTAGGAGGCTAACTATACAAGGGGACAAAAGCTGAAAGGAAAGATCACCACTCCTCAAACTCCGCCAGGTGTCGCCGCACCACCGACCAACTGCCCGGTAGGGGCCACCGAAGAGTAGCTAACGCCTACACCTGCAAAATCCAGCCCGGATAGGAATGAACAACTAAGCTCAGTAGGGAAACTACACTATGATACACATAAGGAAGAGGGAAACACAACTGTGTCGTCCTCTAGCAAGGTCTGGGTGTACACAGGGGCCCCATAACCCCACCGCGTGTCCCTGAGGTCCACGGTCATGATCTTCTAGAAGAACTGGTCACACGACGGGTCACGCTCAGTAAGCAGGAAACCAACACTACTGACTCACAAGCAGAAAACCGGCATTGCTGGCAGGAAATGACACCGCTGAGTAGGCACACCCTCTACTCAAGAGTCGTCATAACTGGACACCGGCTACACTCAGAACCCGACTCGAGGCCGACACGACCTTTAATAAATCATCAATCAACAAGTATTCAAGTCATCTAGGCCTATCCTCGAAAACGACTGAACACAACCATTCAAACCTGGACCAAGCTACCCAACCCCAGTCCTAAGGTTAAATCCGAGCTTCCAAGCCTCGGGGCGGTGACTCACAAATTGCCCACACCCTAACCTTATGCAACTAATGCACAACCAGATGCATGTTATGAACATACGCAGGAAAGTAGATAAGCATGCAACATATGTGATGATTAAATAAACAAGGTCTGGGCTCGGCACCATGCCAACCCGGGGTGGTGAACAGTAAAACAAGCCAAGGAACTACTGCAGTGGTAGCCCCACCAACTGCAGCTAGCCCACCAAAAGACAGTATGTTACGGAAAGCAACCCCGGCAACACAAAACTAACAGTACAACATGCTATCTATACATCCCGGGAGTCGTCACTCTCCCGGTTCACCACTACCCCTCATTATGGGGCTAACATGCTCAAGGATATGTACCAGTTTATAAAGCGGTAAAGAAAAACCGCATACGCAAAGCCCCGTGGGCAAAAACCAGTGAAAGCACTTCCCTGTCACCCAAAGGATCGATCATCTCCAAAGGGAATGATCGATCATCTCCCAAGGTGATCGATCCTTCCTCCGAAAGGATCGATCATCCTCGCAACAGAGATCTCACCCATGCAAGCCAAGGTGAAGTGATCGATCATCCTCACCAGATGATCGATCCTTCTCGGGCTAAGCATGATGCACCAATAGTGATCGATCCTTCCTCAGCAAGGATCGATCATGTTGGGTTCTTCGGCAACCGGACGGCGAGAAATACCGTCGGAAAACTCTATCAAATCCCACAAAACCATGGAATCTGATAGTACGAAGGACCATGAGTCCAAAACCAGTATGTATGCCAAAAACCAACGAACATGTAGTAAGATTAACTCAAACCAAACACAGACAAGCTCAAAACCTCACAAAACCGGAAAGCAAGTAGGTAGGGTCCCTACCAAGACTAGCGCAGCTTCAATCCCAGCTGCAACACCAAAGATCGCCCTCAACCTCTTCCAAATCCAGCTAGCTCTGAGCTCAGGGATGGCGGATTTCAAAAGGATTGAAGAAGAAGGTCGTGTTCATTTTATAGACGGACGAACCGATTTATGAATGATCCATCATTCCTCAAGAATGATCGATCCTTCATGACGATGCAAGACTTTCTGGCACCAAATGATCGATCCTTCCAGCGAGGGATGATCAATCATCACTAAATGATCGATCATTATCACTAAATGATCGATCCTTCTAGCAAGGAATGATCGATCATCTAGGTGCAGAAAGCTAGACTTGGGCTAAAACAGAAGACCAAGCCCATATCTTTCGATCCCGGGACCACCTAACCGTTCTAAACAGACCTTATCATAAACACAATCAGTGTGTGCACACGCGGGTGTGAAACAAACTGACAAGGCGCAATTTACCAAATTGCCCTTGCGATCCAAGAAATAATGCGATCTATCGGATCATGTGCTCGACCCAAAACAAGCAAACAAGCCACGGGCCCAACCCACCCAGGAGTTGAGGGGCATGTCCTCACATCCTAATACCCTTAAAGGAAATCTCGTCCCGAGATTCGATAAAGGTAGGGCTCGGAAATAGAAAAAGAAGCCACACTAGAAGACAGGACAAAAGCTACCTCGAGAAGGAAACAAGTGTGAAAACTCCTGCCGCATACGCGCCTTGCGCTCCCAGGTCATCTCCTTGGTGCCTTTTTGCCTCCATAGTACCTTGACTAAGGGAATCGTCTTGCCCAGCAAGACCTGATCCCTCCGGTCAAGTACCCGAATTGGCTGCTCAACGAATATCGCGTTTGTCTTAAGCTCGATGTCATCCACCCTGAAGACATGAGACGGGTCCGGGTGATACTTCCTCAACATCGACACATGGAATTTTGATGCACAGTTGACATGTGCTGAGGAAGATCCAGGCGGTAAGCTACCTCGCCAATCCTCTCTAGGATCTCGAACGGCCCAACGAACCTCGGCGCCAACTTGTCATCTCTGCCAAACCTGACGGACCCTCAGTATGGTGTTGCTCGTAGAAACACCCTATCGCCGACTGCGAACCTCAATGGTCGTCGCCTCTGATCTGCATAACTCTTCTGCCGGCTCTGAGCCGTCAGAAGTCTCTACCTGATATGCACTAGCCTCTCTGACGACCATCTAACAATGTCTGGACCGGTGAGTGAATCCTCTCCAACCTCTGTCCAGCACACTGGGGAACTACACGGCCTACCGTCCAACGTCTCGAAAGGTGCTACTCCAAGACTGGACTGGTAGCTGTTGTTGTAGGCGAACACCACCAAGGGAAGGTGCTCCTCCCAGCTGCCTCCTGCGTCAATGACACATGCTCTCAGCATGTCCTCTAAGATCTGGATCGTCCGCTCTGACTACCTGTCAGTCTGCGGATGAAAAGTCGTACTGAAAGTCAGGAGTGTGCCAACTGCTCCTGAAAGCCTTGCCAAAACCTACTGGTAAACCTGGGGTCACGGTCAGACACTATGGACACTGGAACTCCATGTAGTCTGACCACCTCTCTGACGTACAAACTACCCAACCTGTATGTAGAGTCTGTCGTCCTCAAAGGCAAGAAGTGCGCCGATTTGGTCAATCGATCGACGATGACCCAAATCGCGTCATTCCCCCTAGGAGATCTCGGTAGCCCAGTCACGAAGTCCATCTTGATGTGCTCCCACTTCCACTGAGTTAGTGGAAGGGGCTGAAGTAACCCTGGAGTTCGCTGGTGCTCTGCCTTGACCTTTTGATAGGTAAGGCAGCGCGATATGAACTCCGTCACTGCCTCTTCATCCCGCACCACCAGAACTGCCACCGCAGGTCCTGGTACTTCTTGGTGCCATCGGGATGAACTGCAAAACGAGAGTGGTGGAACCCTCATAGGATGTCGTCTCATAGAACTGGATCTTCCGAAACCGCTACTCTGCCTTTGAAACGTAGCCCTCCTTCTGACGATACTCTCCTGTCCTCGCCTGTTGATGTGCGCAACTCCTCAAGCTCTGCATCACTGCGCTGCGCCTCTATCACTATGGCTAGTACAGCTGCCATACTCTGCACCGTGTAGAGGAAGCTGTTGGAACCCTGATCCTCGAACTCGAGCCCCAACTGGCCCACTTTCTCTAAAGCCTGCCACTGTTACGGTGACAACCCTACCACTACTGCTCTGGTCTCTCTCACCTGTCTGCTCAACGCATCCGCTATGATGTTTGCCTTACCATGATGGTAATACAACTCGAAGTCGTAGTCCTCCAGTAGCTCCATCTAGCGTCGCTGTCTCAGGTTGAGGTCACGTTGGGTGAAAACGTGCCTCAAACTCTTATGGTCCGAGAAGACAGAGAACTTCTCGTCATAGAGGTAATGCCACCAGGTCTTCAGTGCGAAGACCACTGTTGCTAGCTCCAAGTCATGGGTCGGATAGTTCCTCTCATGGTTCTTCAGCTGATGAGAACCATAGAAAACTATGTGTCCCTCCTGCATAAGGACACACCCCAAACCCTCACCTCTGGCGTCGTAGTAGACACTGTAACCCACGCCTCACTCGGGGACGATCAGCACCGGTGCACTGATAAACCTCGTCCTCAGCTCCACAAATGCTCGCTCACAAGCATCATCCCACATGAATGGGACGTCCTTCTGTGTAAGTCTGGTCATCGGTCCGGCAACTCTGGAGAAGTCACGCACGAACCGTCTGTAGTATCCCACAAGGCCTAGGAAATTACGGACCTCGAACACTATCCTCGGTCTCTACCACTGTACCACTACCTCGACCTTGGCCGGGTCAACTAAGATCCCTGCTGCCGACACCACGTGTCCAAGGAATCCCACCTGTGCAAGCCAGAACTCGCACTTGGAAACCTTGGTGTATAGCCGATGCTCCCGAAGTAGCTGCAACACTGTCGCCAAGTGTCACCCTTGCTCCTCCTCTGATCGAGAGTAGATCAGAATGTCATCGACGAACACCACCATGAACTGGTCTAGGAACGGCTGGAAGATCTTCTGCATCAGATCCATGAACGTTGCTGGTGCGTTCGTCAGCCCAAATGGTTTCACCACGAACTCGTACTGGCCGTACCGAGTCCGGAAAGCCATCTTCGGGATGTCGCAATCTCGAACCCTCAACTGGTGGTAGCCTGTGCGGAGGTCGATCTTCGAGAACACTAAAGATCCTCACAACTGATCGAACAAGTCGTCGATCCGCGGCATCGGATACTTGTTCTTCACCATCACCCTGTTGAGTTGCCTGTAGTCTATGCAAAGTCGAAGGGTACCATCCTTCTTCTTTGCGAACTTCATTGGCACCCCCCAGAGAGACATGCTGGGACGGATGAACCCTCTGTTGGTCAGCTCGTTCAACTGAGTCCTCAACTCGCTCTGCTCTGCTGGTGCCGTCCTGAAAGCTGGAAGAGAGATCAGTGCGGTACCTAGTACTAGGTGGAAGCCCCGGTAACACCTCGAGAAACACGTCTGCAAAGTCGCACATGATCCTGAGAAAACTGCTCTGCTGCACTCCCTCAGAACCAAATAGGGACAGGCTGGCCAACAAGGTTGAAAGCTCGCCGTCACGCCTTCCCACACCACAACCAAAGGAATTAGCTGAGAACTGATCCCCCAACAACACAAACCGTGTCCCGTCGGGTGTCCAAGCAACCACCCTCCGGTGACCACAGTCGATGACGGCTCAGTATGCTGCTAACCAGTTCATACCGAGTATCACGTCAAAACCAGTCATGTCTAGCACCCGCATGTCTAGACAGACACGGAGGCCTCTGATGAATGCATGAAAATGCACTCTGAACAGTCTTATAACCATCTCAATTGCTAGATTATCACCCTTAATAAACCTCTTTAATACTATTTTTACACTTATATGTGCTTCATATAGTTGTTTGAAAAATGCAGGAAATTGGAGTTAAAAGAAGCTGAAAAGATAACATGGGTCAACTTGGAAGATTAAAATGTACCTAGTCATCAAGAACTAGATGATGTATCATATATGGTTGGAAAGCCCTTGAAGTCTAGTTTATGGAGAATTTTACGTTTCATGATTCTGAGTTTTGTAGAGAACGTTACAACATTTTTTGTATTAATGCGCAGTGCTGAATGAATAGTGACTGTCGACCGGCGCATCATTCGCGAGATTGACCGTCACGCTCAAAATGCTCACGGTTGACCGGCGCATCATCCGCGAGATCGACCGTCGCACTCAAAATTCTCACGGTCGACCGTGGCATCGACCGCCAGATCAGCAACGAGCGTATAATGGATCGCGTACTATTTCTACCTCATATTCATGCATCGCGTTACCCGCTGAGGCTAGAAATTATGAACTTAAAAATCTATATTTTTCTATGCTTCCTAAATTTCATGGTTTACGTTCTGAAGATGCACTGAATTTTGTGAAAGATTATTATGCTACTATTCAGACTTTTCCTCTAGGTGGCATTACTAAAGATCAACTGAGGATGTGATGTTTTCCTTATACCCTGAAGGATAAAGCTAAGAGATGGCTGATGTCATTGCCTCCTGGATCACTCACTGATTGGGATTCAATTTATAACAATTTTGTGAGCAAATTTTATTCCCATGCCATGACTACCAACTTGAGGAGGCAAATTCCAAATTTTCAGCAAGCTGATGGAGAACGATTCCATGAAGCATGGGATAGATTTAAAATGCTTTTGATACAATCTCCCCATCATAATTACTCTCTAGAAAATCAGATGCAATATTTTTATGATGGACTAAATCTTTCTTGTTAGACTATGACAGATAATGCTGCAGGTGGAGCGATGTTCAAAAAGACAGAAGCAGAGGCATATGAAATTTATGAGATGCTAGGATCCAACTCGCAGCAGAGTGACACGAGGAATAAGGCGAGAGGCATCTATGAGCTTAACCAGAATGACGACATGGCAAGGCAGATCACAACCCTCAACATGAGATGGACGCGATGATGTCCACACAAGCAAAACCGGTTGAGGTTTGTTCAATTTGCAATATTATTGGTCATAGGCTTGATTCATGTCCTTCTGGTAGTGAATTTCCTGAATATTTGCAAGAACAAGCTAATTTGATAAATGTTTATAACTCGAGACCTAGATTTGATCCTTATACAAATACTTATAATCCTGGTTGAAGGGAGCATCCGAATTTTTCATGGAAAAATAATGTTAATGCTAGTATAACTTCTGCTAATCAGTCTAACCCACCTGTTAAGTCGTCTTTGGAAGCAACTATATTAGCTTTTATGCAGAAAATAGACTCAAAGATGAAACGGCATGATTCGGTAATTGTTCAACATGAAGCAGTACTGAAGAATATGGCAGCATCCATTGGGAAGTTGGAAGTTCAAGTGGGACAGCTTGCGGATGCTGTTCGAGCCCATGTTCCAGGCAAATTTCTAACCCAACCTGAGCAAGCCAACGCAGTTATAGTTCTTTGTTCAAGTAAGATAATTGATACTAGGATTAATGCTGAAGTTAATGATGAGTGTAGTGATGCTAAAATCGAGAAAGTCGAGAGGGAGGAGCCCTCGAAAAGGCCACTACTGGCCACATCTGCGTCTGAGAATGAAAAGAGAAGAATTTCAGATCCTGAGGTTCATCACAACACTCCTCCACCATATGTGCCGCCAGTTCCTTTTCCAGGCCGCCTTAAGAAAGCCAAAATGGATAAGTCATATTCTGAAATTTATGATATTCTATCTAAGGTTAATGTGAACTTACCATTGCTTGATGGGATTAGGAAAATGCCAGCCTTTCCAAAGTTCTTCAAGGAACTAAGTACTTGTAAGCGTAAGTATGAACCTCATGAAAATGTGATGGTTTCAGAAACAGCAAGCGCGGTGCTACAAAGGAAGCTTCCACCCAAGCTTAAGGATCTAGGGAGTTTTAACATTAGTATTATTGTTGGTGATACAAAAATAGGGGAGGCAATGCTTGACTTAGGAGCAAGAGTTAATTTGATGCCTTACTCTGTTTTTCGCCAGTTATGTGTGCGTGAATTAAAACCTACTACTATGTCTCTACAACTTACAAATCGTTCAATTAAGTATCCATTAGGCATTGTAGAAGACATTTTAGTACCAAGTTGATAAGTTAATTATCCCTGCTGATTTTGTGATATTGGATATGAATGATGCACCGTTGAATGATAGAAATTTACCTATTTTGTTTGGACGTCCATTCATGTCTACAACTGATGAGACTATGATTAATGTGAAGGATGGTAAGCTCAGCATGACAGTTTTAGGTGAAACTGTTAAATTTAAAGTGTTTTGAGTCTATGTCATGTCCTTCAAACTCTTTTGATTGTTTTTCAATAGATGTTGTAGATTCATTGATATTTTCTAATTTCAGGCAAGAGCAAGTGAAGACTACATTGGAAGTGGATTTGACAATGGTGAAGGATGACTTGCATAGTTATGAGAGAGCAAAGGAGGTCATGGCACCCCTTGAAACATCACAGCCATACAAACCTGGTTGTACCTTAAGTTTTGCAGTACGTCTTGTCTAGACGTTAAATAAAACGCTGGGTGGGAGGCAACCCACCAAGGTAACCCGTTTTTTAGTTTCAGTTTTCACTTTTATATTTTCTCTTTTGTTTCTTTTTAGGTTTTCAACCACCCTGATGATCCTTGAGTAGATGTTCGCTTATTCTATCAGGTGGCCTCTTTCTTATTTAAATTATCTTGTATCTCCTTTGCATGGAATTTTTTTTTGATAGCCACCTCTGTCTCGCCCCGACCCGCGAAAGCCCAACCGGGCCGGGCGACGCGAACCGAAACCTAACAAACAGTGGAAAATAAAGGTGAGAGTTCCCTCTAACCCATTGGTGTCCCTAACAATTCATCACAAATACCCTCAATTTAAAAAGACATAATTAAAGTACAAGCCTCAAACCTCAGATTACAAAACCCAAGTGAATTTAATATACATATCCTCGGAGAGAAGAAGATCCAAATACAACACTACTCCCGTATGAGGCTATCTAACATAGGATAAAAGCAGTAAAAGGTCACCACCTCTCAGACTCCGCCTGGCGCCGCCGCACCGCCGACCAACTGCCCGGTAGGGGCCAAAGAAGAAGAACTGACGCCTGCACCTGCAAAACGCAGCCCGGGTAGGAGTGAGCATAAAGCTCAGTAGGGTTCTACACTACGACACACAGAAGGAAGAGGGAAACGCAACAGTGTCGCCCTCAAGTAAGACCTGGGTGTATACAGGGGTCCCATAACCCCACCACGTGTCCCTGAGGCCCACGATCATGGTCTTCCAGCCGAGCTGGTCACATGTCAGGTCACACTCAGTAGCAGGAAATAACACTGCTGACTCACAAGCAGGAACACGACACTGCAGGCGGGAAATGGCACCGCTGAGTAGGCAACTCCTCTACTCAAGAGTCAACATAGTGGAACACCGGCTACACCTCAGCATCCGACTCGAGGCCGACACGACCTCTACAATCACCAAGCAACAGGTGTGCCAGTCATCTAAGCCTATCATCAAGTTTGACTGGACACCACAATTCGAACCGGGTCCAAACTACCCAACCCCGGTTCTAGGGCTAAATCCGAGCTTCCAGCCTTGGGACGGCGACCCACAGATCGCCCACGCCCTAACAATGCACCTAATGCACAACAGAGAATGCATGCTATGAACATACACAAAAATAAGAGATAGACATGCAACAGTATGATAAGGCAGCATACAAGTCCAACCGGATCGCTGCAACGGTACTACCAACCGCTGCTAGCCGATCCGCAGCGGGTCCCAGCATTACGACGGTACCACGACCATAAACCGCTGACTCCTGCAAAGGGAAGCAACCCCGAAAACCTCGATGAACAGTAAAATATAATATTATATGTTTCAAACATATAATATTATTTAAATCACCAAAATCCTCTACTTAGAGGCTAATTGACCCATCGATCCGATATCTACACGACGTCAGATTCAAGATCCAACTTACACACCAGTAGATCAACATGCCATGATCAACATATCCAAAATCGGGAAACATCCAACGGCTGGATTAACGGGAAAACACTAATCAAAACCGCTAATCAAACTAACTTACCATTTACTTCCTACAATGTAGCCCACCAGTAAGAAATTCATATCAAATCGTGGGAAAATCAGAATATTATGAAACTAGTTGGGTCTGAGAGTAGAATCAAAGATCTACAACTCTTATGTTCATCACAACCCATGAACATGCACGTACTCATCGAAAAACTCACCGTAAACCGGCTGTTCTCCAAGCACAGCAGAAACCGAAAAATCTGAGATTAAACATGCTTAAATCCTACTAAAATCTCAACCAAAGCTTATGAAACTTAAATCAAAAATTATAATAAGCAAAAGGAAGCCAACAACACAAAGAACAACAAGATCTAACGGCTAGATCCAAAGAAAACCCCTAAACTAACTCAAGTAGGTAGAAACCTACCGGAAACGCACTCCTCGGCTGATTCTCCGCAAAACCAGTCACCAACAAGGCTTCAAACCACACCAGGGATCTTCCTCAAGTCGTCATGGATCCAACGAGCCTTGGAACGCCCAAAACGGTGACCGGAGGAGGGAGAACGGAGAAGAAGAAGCTCGCCGGAAAAACAGGGGAAGCAGAGCTCGCGGGAAGAAGAAAGAAGAAGGAAGAAGAAGGAGAAGGAGAGGAGGAAGAAGAGGAAGAAAAGGAAGGGGGAAAGCCGGGGAAGGAGGGGAAAAGGGGGAGGAGAGGAGAGAAAGTCCTCTCTCCCTCTGACAGGGGAGAGCGACGGCCAACGATGGCCGTCCTCTCAAGATCACGGCCAGGACTTTCTGGCACAGAAGGATCGATCTTCTTTCAAAGAAGATCGATCTCCTTAGCAAGGAAGATCGATTTTCTTAGCAAAAAGAGATCGATCTCCTTTGCCCAGAAACACAAACTTGGGCTAAAACACAAGCCCAAGCTCGGATCTTTTTATCCCGGGTCCACCTAACCATTCTAATCAAACACTAACACCAAACAAGGTCAGTGTGTGCACACGCAGGTGTGAAACAAACCAACAATACGCAATTTACCAAATTACCCTTGCTGTCTACAACGAGCCACAGGGGTAGAGGGGCAGGTTCTCACAACCTCCTTCATATGTTATTACTTAGAATACACACATTGAGGACAATGTTGATTTCAGGTTGGGGGGTGTAGACATTCATGACCTTATTCATACTACCTTGTGAGTTTAATAGTGTTAAATTGTACATGAGCTGAAATGTTTATGCTTATTAAACATGTGCTTTCACATGGATTGACCTATACATTAATTGCATGTGTGATAACCTAAAAGTAGAACATCATGTGATTCACACACGAACACTTTATGTGTGGTGAAAATTATACTCACGAGAGGAATGAGCATGCTATTGTAATCTGGACCATAATTTCAACTTTAGCTACTTTGTTGAGTATTGCATGCGGAAAAAAAAATTTATGGAGCTTGATCAAGTTGTACCTAAATGACTATTAAGTGATCTACTGAGTAACCGGGTGTTCTTGCATCAAGAAGCGGGGAGCTCGTGTAAAATGGTAGTACTACTTATAGCTTTAAGAAAAACTAATATGTGTTTTGCTAAGTAACTGGGTCTCTGTGCCTCAAGAAGCGGAGAGTGCTCGCGTGAAAAGGCAAAGTGTCTGATAGTTCAAAAAGAAGAAAAAAGCATGTTGTAGTTTAAATGCGAGGGTGATTGGTCCGAAAGATAGTGGTGTGTTTAGACTAATGGTGGGTAGATGTTGCTTCTGTATGTAACATTTATTTGTCACGTCACATGTGTTCCTCTGGATGGTGATTAGCATGTTTGAAGTGTAGAAGTTAATCTCATGTGTTTGTAGTATGTGTATGAGTATATGAAGTTTTCATGCTTTGTACTATATAGAACACTATTGACTTGACAAGGTAGAACTTTTATTATGTATGTCTACAGCCTTAGACCGTCGGTGTGCTTAATTATATTTTTATGCGCTTAAAATTGCTAGAGACTAGCAATAAGCTTGTTGGGGGGTAGATGATGTACCATATATGGTTGGAAAGCCCTTGAAGTCTAGTTTCTGGAGAATTTTACGCTTCATAATTCCGAGTTTCGTAGAGGAAGTTACAATATTTTTAATACTAGTGCGCAGTGTTGAATGAATAGTGACGGTCGACTGTCGCATTATCCGCGAAATCGGCCGTCGTGTTCAAAATGCTCACGGTCGATCGTCGAATCATCCGCGAGATCGATCGTCGCGCTCAAAATTCTCACGGTCAACCGTCGCATCGACCACCAGATCAGCAGTGAGCGTATAATGGACCTGGATCTAACCCAAGTTTAGGCCTATAAATAGGATATTTAGGGTTATCAAAGGGGATCTTTTGGAGGACTTTTCTAGAGCATCTGGATAAGAGAAAGCCACGTTAGGGTTTTGTTTTTTCTTCATCTTTCTTTCGTTTTTTTTTCCTTGAACACTTTTGTCGTCTTCATGATGAACATGAGTGGCTAGTTTCTTTTCTAAGGTACCGATGTAGCCTAACAAAATCATTCTATGTTATTGAATCATGGTTATTTAATTAGTTTATATTTCTTGTTTCATTCATTATTATAAATGAGATCTTAAATACCTTCATCTGGCCAATAGAAGTATTGTAGATTGTTTTATGTGAGATTGGGCGAGGGCTCATTCCCTAATCTTACAGGATCCATGAATGAATGAGTTTATGTCAAAGCCGGGTTCAAGCTAAGACAATTCTTGGTTCATAATTGTTCTTCAGTGCTTAATGGATTCTTGATTAACACTTAGTTATGGGTTCATTAGCTAGGGTTAATTGAGGGTACTCGGTGAAGACCGCGATCGAACGGATCATCATACCGGAAGAACGAACCCTTAGATTAAACTGAGATTTTGTTGATTCAATGCATAGAATGAGGATGTTATGGTGAAATCGGAACCTTAGTCTTCATCCATAATATTTCCATCATTTTCTTATTTTGTTCTTAGATCTTCTATTTTCGGTACTTCTTATTTCTTCCATTACCTTCCTTCTTTTCTTTCTTCTCTGTTCTTTAGCATTTTATTCTAATAATCTTTACAAATCTCTGTGGGTACAATACTTGTCTTGCTGCTATACTGACCACACCGATTCGTATACTTGCGAGACATAAAATTTATTCATCAGCCTCCAACCTCCAATGAACAAGATCGGCAGACCCGGTCTACCCTGGTTGTCCCGCCTATCAACGAGTCTACTGACTGTGCCACCTCTAGCAAACTCGTCTCTAATCCTAACGATGCCACACACAACCTAGCAACATAGGAATGATAAGCCCCAGAATCTATCAGCACATCTACTAAAGAACTGGAAAGCTGAAAGATACCTCTGAGCACGGATGGCTCTGTTGTGGCCTGCTGATACTGCTGCACGGTGTCCGGCTGCTCATGCTCTGGGAGGGCAAACACACGCCCTCGCCGGCCGCCTCCACCTCGGGAGTGACTCGGTCCAGCCCCTGACCGCGCCCACCACTGCTCTCCTGCCAAGCACTGGACCCTCAGCCTCGACTGCCCTGCGGCATAGCGCCCCGCGCTCTTCACAAGTGACAGTCTCTGCGGAAGTGTCCCAGCTACCCGCACTGGAAGCACGTGACTGACGCGCCACCAGGCTGCTGACCCTAGCCTCCCCCTGACGGAGCCTGCCCAGATGGCCCGATCGTCAATAGAAACTGACCCGTTGGACTCGGCAACTGCGACTGAAACTGTTGTGGGCGCTACTACTGCTGCTGGAAGAGTCGCAGACGCCGCTGCTGGCCTCTGCCGAATCCCCCTCTGACCAGCGGTCTCTGCAGTGTGCTGGTAGAGAATGCCGAAGGAACTGCCCGGCATCTCTCGTCCTGCAACTTAGCCTCCATTACTAAGGCGCAGTTCAGAACTGCTGGGTACGTCTGGAAGCGGTGGGAACACGTCTGTCGTTTGATCTCTGGCCGAAGTCCCTACTCGAACTGCCATGCCCTGGCTGTCGGATCTGCTGCCGCTGCCCCCGCAAAAGGAAACAGATGTGTGAATCGACTGACATACTGCTGAACAAAGCAAGTACCCTGCAGAAGGGACTGGTACTCGCAGGACAGAGCGTCACGTGTACTTTCCCGAAAGTACGCGTCTAAGAACAACGCCCTGAACTCCTCCCACAGCGGCTCGTCTCTGTCACTGGTGTGTTGGGCGGTGCACCACCAGTCAAGGGCGTCCCCGTCGAATTGAAACGCCGCGAGGGTGATTCGGATCCGGTCATCCTCGACGAAGAGAGCGTTCAGGACGCGAGTGACTCCCCTGAGCCAGCCGTCCGCTGTAGTCGAATCTCCAGTCTCACCACTGAACCTAGGCGGGTTCAGCCGCTGGAAATCCATCTTGACCGCCGTAGCGGCCCGCCCATCGACAGGAGCAGGGACCCTCTCCTCGGTGTGAAAGGCCTCCTCCCGTGCGACCGAAACCATCGCTGGTGATGGCTCAGCCCGCCTAGCTCTGTCCTCCATGACAGGTGCCACCCTGTATGGTCGGGCGGGTCGACCAGGTCGTGCCCCACCCCGACCAACAACTAAAGGTCGGCCTCGAGCTCCCGACATTTGCGCAATCACCAACTACAAACGAGCGTCTAATCGTCAGAAACGGCAAAACAAATAACACATCGAAAAAGCAAAAGGCATAACACATCACAGAAGAGCATGCACGGATGTTCTAGACATAGAACTAACCCATCCCACGCTCAATCTCAACCGAATCCTGATTCTAACCCTGGGATCTACAACCTATGCTCTGATACCAAGCTGTCGCGCCCCTACCCGCGAAAGCCCAATCGGACCGGGACACGAACCAGAACCTAACAAACTGTGGAAAATTTTGGTGAGGGTTCCCTCTAACCTATTGGTATCTCTAAGAAATTCAACCAACACCCTCAATTAACAATTTTATAATTTACAGAAACCTCAAACTGAAGATTACAAAATCAAAATGCCATTCTTCAAAACCTCGAAGAGGGGAAATCAGGTACAAACATTTATACACTCCCGTAGGAGGCTAACTATACATGTGAGGACCCGTCCCTCTACTCCTGTGGCTCGTCGTGGACCGCAAGGGCAATTTGGTAAATTGCGCCTTGTCGGCTTGTTTCACACCCGCGTGTGCACACACTGACCATGGTTGTGTAAATGTTTGGCTAGAATGGTTAGTGGGACTCGAGATCGAAAGATCCGGGCTTGGGCTTAAGTTTTAGCCCAAGTCTAGCTTTCTGCACCTAAGGGATCGATCTCCCTAGCTAAAAGATCGATCTCTTAGTGCCAGAAAGTCAAACCCGATTTGGCAAGAAAGATCGATCTCTTTCTCAAAAGAGATCGATCTCTCTTGAGTCAATTCGTTCGTCTATAAAACGAACGAAAGTGTTTTCTTTTGATTTTTTTGGAAATTCTGAGATTTCAACCGTGTTCTTGCTGGATTTGAGTTCGTTTGAGGAAGATCTAAGGCCTAGCAGCTTGGATTGAAGCTGCTATTGCATAGGTAGGGATTCTACCTACATTTCTTCCGGGTTTTTGGAGTTTTTCGGTTTGATTATGTTCTTTTGCATAGATCTCTTAATATACATGTTTGTTTGCTGAGATTTCACCGGTTTTGGACTCGTGGGATCTTGATCTATCAGATCCCAGAGTTTTGAGAGGTTTGGATGTGTTTTCAGGCGGTATTTCTCGCTGGAAGTACGCCGGAGAACCCATTCGGATCGATCTCTTTTGAGGGAGATCGATCCCTTCTGGGGCGTCACGCCCAGCCCGAGCAGGATCGATCCCTCGGCTGAAGAGAGATCGATCTTTATCTAGGCTGAGGTGGCGGGTTCCGCGTCTCGAAGAAGATCGATCCCTCGGGTGGAGAAGATCGATATCCTTCGGTTGACAGAGACGAGTTTCTCCTAAGTACTAAGGAGATCGATCCCCTTGGGAAGGGAGATCGATCCCTTACTGGCTGAGGGGTGTTTTCAAGTGGGTTTTGTCCGCGGGGCTTTGTATGACGGTTTTCTTTACTGTCTTATACATGGTACATATGTTTAAGCATGTTAGCCCTATAATAGGGCAATGGTGAACCGGGGGAGTGATGACTTCCGGGATGTTTAGAATAAGCGGGCGGGTAGCCCTACAGCTTTCCTTAGCCTCGCATACCGGCGTGCGCCGAGGGCTTTATCTGTGATATCTGTGACCTGTTGTTTGCGGGGCTGCTTCCCGATGCAGGTGTTGTGGTGGACTGCTGGCAGTTGGTGGTGGTACCACTGCAGCATCTCCTAGACCTTACTTACCTGTTCACCACCCTGGGCCGGCAAGGTGCCGTGCCCAGACCTTTTTATTTATATCATCACATTTTTGTTGCATGCTTACATGCTTTATTCTGCGCATGTCATAGCATGCATTGTGTTGTGCATTAGTTGCATTTGTGTAGGGCGTTGCCGATCTGAGGCTTTCGGGTAGTCCGGATCTAGCTCTAGGACCGTTGCGGGTAGCTTGGTCCATGACTCGATTTGTAGTATTCAGTCGATTTTGATGATAGGTTAGATGACCTGAATACATGTTGTTTGAGGTTTAGAGGTCGTGTCGTCTCCAAGTTGTATCCAAGGTGTAGCCGGAGTCCGGTGTTCTTAAACTCATTGGGAGGAGGAGTGCCTGCCCAGCGGTGTTCTGGCCCGCCAAACAGTGTTTTGTGTCCTGTTGAGAGTAGGCAGTGTTTGGGGCCTGCGTTCACGGACATCCGGTAAGGTTATGGGACCCTTGTATACACCTAGGGTAGACTTGGGGGCGACACTGTTGTGTTCCCTCCCTTGTGAGTGTCGTAGTGTAGTATCCCTACTGAGCTTAGTGCTCAATCCTACCCGGGCTGCGTTTCGCAGGTGCTGGCGCTAGCTCTTCTTCGGTCGCCCCTACTGGGCCGGTGTTTGGTGACGTGGCGGCGTCTGGCGGTGCTTGAGGAGCGGCGATCTCTGTTTTACCTTTTGTTATAGATAGTCTCCTACGGGAGTGATAAATGTATAATTTCTCTATTTTGAGGACTTGTATATATTTCAGTTCAGTCTTGAGGTCTGTAATTGTATGTTAATACAGGATGATTATGAATTGCTAGGGTAACCACTACGATTAGAGGGAAACCTCGCCAAAATTTCCGCAGTAGGTTAGGTTCCGCTTCGCGTCGCCCGGCCCGGTTGGGCCTACGCGAGTCGGGGCGCGACAACTTGGTATCAGAGCATAGGCTGTAGATCCCAGGGAGTTAGGATCTGGTTCGGTTGAGATTGAGCGTGGAATGGGTTAGTTCTATGTCTAGAACATCCGTGCATGCTCCTTTTGATGTGTTATGTTTTTCGCTTTATTGTTGTGCTGTTTGTTTTGCCGTTCTGACGAGTGAAAGCTCGTTTGCTGTTGGTGATCGTGCAGATGTCGGGAGCTCGCGGCTGACCTCCGGTTGCCGGTCGGGGTGGAGCACGAGCTGGTCAACCCGTCCGACCGGACAGGACTGCTCCTATCAGGGTGGTCCGGGCTAGACGGACTATATCATCACCAGCGGCGGTTTCGATCGCGGAGGCAGAGGTCTTCCTCGTCGAGGAGGAGGCCCCTGTTCCTGTCGACGTACCCGCCCAGGTTCAGCGGTACGTCTGGAGATCCGACCACAGCGGACGACTGGCTCGACGGAGTCTCGCGCATCCTGGATGCTCTCTTCGTCGAGGACGACCGGGTTCGGGTCACCCTCGCAGCGTTCCAGATCGATGGAGAAGCTCATGACTGGTAGCGCTCCGCGCAGCACACCAGTGACGGAGAGGTGCCACTGTGGGAGGAGTTCAGGGTGATGTTCTTGGACGTGCACTTCGCAGCGAGTGCACGTGACGCCCTGACCCGCGAGTACCAGTCCCTCTTGTAGGGTACTCGCTCCGTTCAGCAGTATGCCTCCAGGTTCACCCACCTTGTTCGGTTTGCGGGGACAGTTGCAGCAGATCAGACAGCCAGGGTGCGTCAGTTCGAGTGGGGACTTCGACCAGAGATCCAACGGCAGACCAGCTCACACTGCTTCCAGTCGTACTCAGCGATCCTGAACTGCGCCTTGTTAGTAGAGGCTCAGTTGCGGGACGACAGGTGCCAGGCAGTTCCACCGGCACCCCTCACCAGTACGCAGCAGCGACCCCAGGGCAGAGGGGGGTTTGGTAGGGGGCAGTCGTGCCGTCAGCGACCCTTTTAGCAGCAGCCGCAGCGTCCACTGCAGTACCAGCAGCCACTATCGAGCCCACCAGCCCCGTTTCTACTGACGGCCGGGCCATCTGGGCAGGCTTTGTCAGGAGGAGGCCAGGGACGGCAGCCTGGCGGCGGGTCACCCACTTGCTTCCAGTGTGGGCAGCCGGGGCACTACCGTAGGGACTGTACTTCGCGAGGAGTGCGGGGCGCTATGCCGCAAGGCAGTAGAGGCGGAGGGTCCGGTGCCTGGCAGGGGAGCAGGGGTGGACGCGGGCCGGGGCGTCCCAGAGGTGGAGGCGGCCATCGGGGGCAGGTGTTTGCCCTCCCAGTTCGCGAGCAGCAGGACACCGTTCAGTTGTATCAGCAGCCGTTACAGTGCCAGCAGCCACAGCCGTACCAGCAGCCGCAGCAGTACCAGCGGGCCACGGTAGAGCCATCCATCCTCAGATGTATCTTTCAGCTTTCAAGTTCCTTAGTAGATGTGCTGATAGATTCAGGGGCGTCTCACTCCTACATTGCTAGCATGTGCGTAGCATCGCTAGGGTTAGAGATGAGTCAACTAGAGGTGGCACAGTCTGTAGACTCACCGATCGGCGGGGCAGTCAGGGTGGACCGGGTTTGCCGATCGTGTTCGTTGGAGGTTAGAGGCCTCCGGGTTTGTCTAGACCTGCGAGTACTAGACATTACCGGCTTTGACGTGATACTCGGTATGGACTGGTTGGCAGCATACCGAGCCGTCATCGACTGTGGTCGCCGGAGGGTGGTCGCTTGGACAACCGACGGGATACGGTTTGTGTTGTTGGGGGATCGGTTCTCCGTCGATTCCTTTGCTTGTGGTGTAGGGAGGCGTTGCAGCGAGCTCTCAGCCTTGTTGGCCAGCCTGTCCCTGTCCGGTTCTGAGGGAGTGCAGCAGAGCAGTTTTCCCAGGATCGTGTGCGACTACGCCAACATGTTTCCCGAGGTGTTGCCAGGGCTTCCACCGCCCAGAGAGGTCGATTTTGAAATCGACCTAGTACCAGGTACCGCACCGATCTCTCTCCCAGCTTTCAGGATGGCACCAGCAGAGCAAAGTGAGTTGAGGACCCAGCTAGACGAGCTGACCAGCAGAGGATACATCCGTCCCAGCATGTCTCCCTGGGGGGTGCCAGTGTTGTTCGCAAAGAAGAAGGATGGTACCCTTCAACTTTGCATAGACTACAGGCGGCTCAACAGGGTGACGGTGAAGAACGAGTACCCGATGCTGAGGATCGATGACTTGTTTGACCAGCAGCGAGGATCTTCAGTGTTCTCGAAGATCGTTCTCCGCACCGGCTACCACCAGTTGAGGGTTCGGGATTGCGACATCCCGAAGACGGCATTCCGGACTCGGTACGGTCTGTACGAGTTGTGGTGATGCCGTTTGGGCTGACGAATGCACCAGCAGCGTTCATGGATCTCATGCAGAGGATCTTCCGACCTTTCCTAGATGAGTTCGTGGTGGTGTTCGTCGACGACATTCTCATCTACTCTCGGTCAGAGGCGGAGCACGAGCGACACTTGGCGACAGTGTTGCAGCTACTTCGGGAGCATCGGCTTTATGCCAAGGCTTCCAAGTGCGAGTTCTGGCTTGCACAAGTGGGGTTCCTTGGACACGTGGTGTCGGCAACATGGATCTTAGTCGACCCCGCCAAGGTCGAGGCAGTGGTAAAGTGGCAGAGACCGAGGACAGTATTCGAGATCCACAGTTTTCTGAGCTTGGCGGGGTACTACAGGCGGTTCGTGTGGGACTTCTCCAGAGTTGCTGGACCGTTGACCAGACTGATACAGAAGGCCGTCCCGTTCGTGTGGAATGATGCTTGTGAGCGAGCCTTCGTGGAGCTGAGGACCAGGTTGACCAGTGCACCGGTGCTGATCGTCCCCGAGCGAGGCGTTGGTTACAGTGTGTACTGCGACGCCAGCGGTGAGGGTTTGAGGTGTGTCCTCATGCAGGAGGGCCACGCAGTTTCCTATGATTCTCGCCAGCTACAGAACCATGAGAGGAACTACCCGACCCATGACTTAGAGCTAGTAGCAGTGGTCTTCGCCCTGAAGACCTGGCGGCACTACCTCTATGGCCAGAAGTTTTCTGTCTTCTCGGACCATAAGAGTTTGAGGCACGTTTTCACTCAACGTGACCTCAACCTGAGGCAACGACGCTGGATAGAGCTACTGGAGGACTATGACTTTGAGTTGCATTACCATCCTGGTAAGGCAAACGTCATAGCAGACGCGCTGAGTAGACAGGTGAGAGACACCAGAGCAGCAGTTGCAGGGTTGTCAGCGCGGCAGTGGCAGGCTCTAGAGACGGCGGGCCAGTTGGGGCTCGAGTTTGAGGATCGGGGATCCAGCAGCTTTCTCTACGCAGTGCAGAGTATGCCAACAGTTCTAGCCAGAGTGTTAGAGGCACAGTACAGTGACCCAGAGCTCGAGGAGTTACGCACAGCAGCAGGCACAGACGGGCAGTCAGAGCGGACGATCCAGATCTTGGAGGACATGCTGAGAGCATGTGTCCTCGTCGCAGGAGGCAGCTGGGAGGAGCACGTTCCCTTGGTGGAGTTCGCCTACAACAACAGCTACCAGTCCAGTCTTGGAGTAGCACCTTTCGAGACGTTGTACGGTAGGCCGTGTCGTTCCTCTGTGTGCTGGACAGAGGTTGGAGAGGATTCACTCACCGGTCCTGATATCGTCAGAAGGTCGTCAGAGAGGTTAGTGCAGATCAGGCAGAGGCTTCTGACGGCTCAGAGCCGACAGAAGAGTTATGCAGATCAGAGGCGACGACCGCTTGACTTCGCAGTTGGCGACAGTGTGTTCCTGCGGGCAGCACCGTACAGAGGGTCTGTCAGGTTTGGCTGCGGGGGCAAGTTGGCCCCGAGGTTCGTCGGGCCGTTTGAGATCCTAGAGAGGGTCGGCGAGGTAGCCTACCGCTTGGACCTTCCTCAGCACATGTCTACTGTGCACCCGACTTTTCACGTGTCGATGCTGAGGAAGTACCACCCCGACCCATCGCATGTCATCAGAGTGGATGACATCGAGCTCGAGTCAGACGCGACGTTCGTTGAGCAGCCTATTCGAGTACTTGACCGGAGGGATCAGGTCTTGCGGGGCAAGACGATTCCCTTGGTCAAGGTACTGTGGAGGCACAGAGGCGTCGAGGAAATGACCTGGGAGCGCGAGGCGCGCATGCGGCAGGAGTATCCGCACTTATTCCCTTCTTGAGGTAACTTTTGTCATGTCTTCTAGTGTAGCTATTTCTTTTGTTTCCGAGCCTAACCTTTATCGAATCTCGGGACGAGATTTCCTTTTAGGGTATTAGGATGTGAGGACCCGTCCCTCTACTCCTGTGGCTTGTTGTGGACCGCAAGGGCAATTTGGTAAATTACGCATTGTGGGCTTGTTTCACACCCGCGTGTGCACACACTCGCGTGTGCACACACTGACCATGGTTGTGTAAATGTTCGGCTAGAATGGTTAGTGGGACCCGGGATCGAAAGATCCGAGCTTGGGCTTAAATTTTAACCCAAGTCTAGCTTTCTGCACCTAAGGGATTGATCTCCCTAGCTAGAAGATCGATCTCTTAGTGCCAAAAAGTCAAACCTGATTTGGCAAGAAAGATCGATCTCTTTCTCAAAAGAGATCGATCTCTCTTGAGTCGGTTCGTTCGTCTATAAAACGAACGGAAGTGTTTTCTTTTGATTTTTTTGGAAATTCTGAGATTTCAGCCGTGTTCTTGCTAGATTTGAGTTCGTTTGAGGAAGATCTAAGGCCTAGCAGCTTGGATAGCTTGGATTGAAGCTGCTATTGCATAGGTAGGGATCCTACCTATATTTCTTCCGGGTTTTTGGAGTTTTCCGGTTTGATTATGTTCTTTTGCTTAGATCTCTTAATATACATGTTTGTTTGCTGAGATTTCACCGGTTTTGAACTCATTGGATCTTGATCTATAAGATCCCAGAGTTTTGAGAGGTTTGGATGTGTTTTTCGACCGTATTTCTCGCCGGAGAACCCATTCGGATCGATCTCTTTTGAGGGAGATCGATCCCTTCTGGGGCGTCACGCCCAGCCCGAGCAGGATCGATCCCTCGGCTGAAGAGAGATCGATCTTTATCTAGGCTGAGGTGGCGGGTTTCGTGTCTCGAAGAAGATCGATCCCTCGGGTGGAGAAGATCGATATCCTTCGGTTGACAGAGACGAGTTTCTCCTAAGTACTAAGGAGATCGATCCCCTTGGGAAGGGAGATCGATCCCTTACTGGCTGAGGGGTGTTTTCAAGTGGGTTTTTTCCGCGGGGCTTTGTATGCCGATTTTCTTTACTGTCTTATACATGGTACATATGTTTA
This sequence comes from Narthecium ossifragum, assembly GCA_963920575.1. NCBI lineage: Eukaryota > Viridiplantae > Streptophyta > Magnoliopsida > Dioscoreales > Nartheciaceae > Narthecium > Narthecium ossifragum. The sequence continues at coordinate 12,929,591 of OY986964.1, read as the reverse complement.
AGCATGTTAGCCCTATAATAGGGCAATGGTGAACCGGGGGAGTGATGACTTCCGGGATGTTTAGAATAAGCGGGCGGGTAGCCCTACAGCTTTCCTTAGCCTCGCATGCCGGCGTGCGCCGAGGGCTTTATCTGTGATATCTGTGAGCTGTTGTTTGCGGGGCTACTTCCCGATGCAAGTATTGTGGTGAACTGCTGGCAGTTGGTGGTGATACCACTGCAGAAGCTCCTAGACCTTACTTACCTGTTCACCACCCCGAGCCGGCAGGGTGTCGTGCCCATACCTTGTTATTTATATCATCACATTTTTGTTGCATGCTTACATGCTTTATCCTGCGCATGTCATAGCATGCATTGTGTTGTGCATTATTTGCATCTATGTAGGGCGTTGCCGATCTGGGGCTTTCGGGTAGTCTGGATCTAGCCCTAGGACCGTTGCGGGTAGTTTGGTCCAGGACTCGATTTGTAGTATTCAGTCGATTTTGATGATAGGGTTAGATGACCTGAATACATATTGTTTGAGGTTTAGAGGTCTTGTCGTCTCCAAGTTGTATCCAATGTGTAGCCAGAGTCCGGTGTTCTTAAACTCTTGGGAGGAGGAGTGCCTGCCCAGCGGTATCCTGGCCTGCCAAACAGTGTTCTGTATCCTGTTGAGAGTAGGCAGTGTTTTGGGCCTGCGTTCACGGACATCCGGTTATACACTTAGGGTAGACTTAGGGGCGACACTGTTGTGTTCCCTCCCTTGTGAGTGTCGTAGTGTAGTGTCCCTGCTGAGCTTAGTGCTCACTCCTACCCGGACTGCGTTTTGCAGGTGTTGGCACTAGCTCTTCTTCGGTCGCCCCTACCGGGCCGGTGTTTGGTGACGTGGCGGCGTCTGGCGGTGCTTGAGGAGCGGCGATCTCTGTTTTACCTTTTGTTATAGATAGTCTTCTACGGGAGTGATAAATGTATAATTTCCCTGTTTTGAGGACTGGTATATATTTCAGTTCAGTCTTGAGGTTTGTAATTGTATGTTAATACAGGATGATTATGAATTGCTAGGGTAACCACTACGATTAGAGGGAAACCTCGTCAAAATTTTCGCAGTAGATTAGGTTTCCTCTTCGCGTCACCCGGCCCGGTTGGGCCTACGCGGGTCGGGGCGCGACAATACAAGGGGACAAAAGATGAAAGGAAAGCTCACCACTCCTCAAACTTCGCTAGGCGCCGCCGCACCGTCGACCAACTGCCCGATACGGGCCACCGAAGAGTAGCTAACGCCTGCACCTATAAAACGCAGCCCGGATAGGAATGAGTGATGAGTCACTAAATATTCATACTTAAACCTCTTAATTTATATTTGTTAGCCCGAGAGTATTTGTATTTGATAGTTTGTTAATTGATTTCAGGTTTAATGAAGATTCAAGTTAGAAAATACAGAAAAGGACTAATATGTGGAAATTACGCCGCTCCGCTGTCAGTTTGAAAAGAATTCACCAAATTCTTCAGATAAATCCTTAATTCCTGAAATTTGGACTTATAGAAGACTTCAAGATGTACAACTTTTATGTTGAACACTTTGCGAGATTCTAGACAGATTAATAGCAGTTGTCAAGAATATGAAGATAAACAGATGCTGGGAGATTGGTCCGTCGACGGTCAGGAGAATATTCGTAAAATATTCCAGATAAGTCCAAATAATGTCAAATCTTCGGATCATGAGAGAAGGCTTCCTAATCTACATCTTTCATGTTGAGCAGATTTCCAAATTCCGGACAAATTGAACCCAGTCGCGACCGGAAGAGGCTGTCAGAATTGAACCAGGAAATCCGAGTGTACTAGAGATCCAACTCAACCCAAAACCCTAATTCCGGGAATACACCTATAAGATGGTGTTTGCTGGCCGAAAATTGGAGGTCCTCATAGAGAGAAAAGAGAGAACTAGGGTTTGGAGGATTCTCTAGAGAAGATGGAGCTACAACGTGGATCCCAGTCATTCTTCATCGAATCTAAGGCTTCCATCACAAAGATGAGTAGCTAATTCTGTACTTAGAGATCTCATGAAGCTTTAGTAGATCTTCTTTGTATTTTTCTAGTTGAATCTTGTATTTTTTTCTGAACATGATCTTATAGATTTGGTTTTAATGATAAAAGAGTTGAATGAACAGAGTTCCTTGACGTATTTTCAGTCATACAGGATTTCGGTGATTGATGGTAGAGATCTATAGGATGGTTTTTATGTGATTTGTGAATAACCGATGAGATATTTTATGCTTAGTGAAGATAGCTTGTGCTAAAGTTACCCCGAAGACAATCTATGCTAATCGAACATAAAATATGCCTTTGGAAAACACTCTCCTTCTTTTAGGAATTCATGTAAGCTTAAGAAGCTATGAATTTATAATGTCTAGATAAGAAAACAAGAGGATAACTAGAGAATATAGGAATTGAAACTAAAGTGGATTGAGTAATCCCTAGGTTTTCTCTCATTAATATATTTAAATCTTTTTACATCGCTTTCTTAACTAGTTTTAATTAATCAGTTTCCAAATTCCCAAATCAATCCTTTTCGCTTTAGATTTAAAGTTTCGAGATTTAATTCTGATTTCTCCTTCATAATCAAAGTTTTCCCTGTGGTTCGATCCCGTATTTCATCACTATTCTACCCCATAGTTTAGTATTCGAAATAAGGGTTTATAAATTTTATTCTTGATTGAGTTTGCAACGTTTTTAACGACGCGTTTGTAAGCGATCAATGAGCAACTAAGCTCAGTAGGGAAACTACACTACGACACACAGAAGGAAGAGGAAAACACAACTGTCGCCCTCTAGCAAGGTCTGGGTGTACGCAAGGGCCCCATAACCCCACCGCGTGTCCCTGAGGTCCACGGTCATGATCTTTCAGAAGAACTGGTCACACGACGGGTCACGCTCAGTAAGCAGGAAACCAACACTGCTGACTCACAAGTAGGAAACCGGCACTGCTAACAGGAAATAGCACCGCTGAGTATGCACACCATCTACTCAAGAGTCATCATAACTGGACATCGGCTACACCTCAGAACCGGACTTGAGGCCGACACGACCTCTAAAAAATCATCAATCAACAAGTGTTCAAGCCATCTAGGCCTATCCTCGAAAACGACTGAACACAACCATTCAAACCTGGACCAAGCTACCCAACCCCGGTCATGGGGCTAAATCCGAGCTTCCAAGCCTCAGGACGGCGACCCACAAATCACCCACGCCCTAACCTTATGCAACTAATGCACAACCATATGCATGCTATGAACAAGGTCTGGGCTCGGTACCTTGCCGGCCCGGGGCGGTAAACAAAAAACCAAGCCAAGGAGCTGCTGCAGTGGTTGCCCCACCAACTGCAGCCAGCCCTCCAAAAGACAGCATGTTACGGGAAGCAACCCGGCAAACAAGACTAACATTACAACATGCTATCTATACATCCCGGGAGTCGTCACTCTCCCGGTTCACCACTACCCCTCATTATGGGGCTAAAATACTCAAGGATATGCACCAGTTTATAAAGCGATAAAGAAAAAGCGCATACGTGAAGCCCCGCGGGCAAAAACCAATGAAAGCACTTCCCTGTCACCCAAAGGATCGATCATCTGGTGAGGATAATCGATCATTCTCGGGCTAAGCATGATGCACCAAGAGTGATCGATCCTTTCTCGGCAAGGATCGATCCTGTTGGGTTCTCCGGCAACCGGACGGCGAGAAATACCATCGAAAAACTATACCAAATCCCACAGAACCTTGGAATCTGGTAGTACGAAAGACCACGAGTCCAAAACCAGTACGTATGCCAAAAACCAACGAACGTGTAGTAAGATTAACTCAAACCAAACACAGACAAGCTTAAAACCTCACAAAACCGGAAAGCAAGTAGGTAGGATCCCTACTTAGACTAGCACAGCTTCAATCACAGCTGCCACGCCAAAGATCGCCCTCAATCTCTTCCAAATCCATCCAGCTCTGAGCTTAGGGATGGCGGATTTCAAAAGGATTGAAGAAGAAGGTGGCGTCCGTTTTATAGATGGACGAACCGACTTATGAATGATCGATCACGCTTGAGGAATGATCGATCCTTCATGACGATGCAAGACTTTCTGGCACCAAATGATCGATTCTTCCAGCGAGGGATGATCGAGCATCACTAAATGATTAATCCTTCTAGGAAAGAATGATCGATCATCTAGGCGCATAAAGCTAGACTTGGGCTAGAACACAAGCCCAAGCCCGGATCTTTCGATCCTGGGTCCACCTAACCATTCTAAACAGACATTATCACAAACACGATCAATGTGTGCACACCGGGTGTCAAAAAAACCGACAAGGTGCAATTTACCAAATTGCCCTTGCGGTCCAAGAAACAATGCGATCCACCGGATCGCGCGCTCGACGCGAAACAAGCAAACGAGCTACGAGCCTGACCCAGCCGGTCGACACAGGAGTAGAGGGGCAGGTTCTCACATCGATCCTTCCTGCAATTCCATAAACCATAGCCCACAAAAGCTTTGGTTTTAGGTCCATCCGGTTGACTAGATGATCTCAAGATTACCCTTAACAACTGCTCCATACTCAAGTCACACTGCTCTGCTCCACAATTTGGCAATAGAGACTCCATAAACTCTCGAGCAAGATGGCATTCAAACAGAGCATATATGCATGACAGTTTCTGAATGAACTCCACACTTCGGGCACCACCTATCTGCTACATGACACCAATTCCACAAAGTCTGTCTAACATGTAGTTTACCCTTAATTGCTTTCCACAAGAATTGTTTGATTCTTGGTCCAATAGGTAAACGCCAAAGGTTAGACCAATTAAAATCCCATGTACACTCCCAGTCTTTTCTGAATATGCTAGCTAAGAAATTATAAGCTAAGGATGCAGACACATATCCATTGCTACTATATTGCCAACAATCCTCATCTTTCATTGACCTTGTGTTTCTTGGAATGGCCACAATTGCTTGCACAATTTCTGGGTGAAATAATTCCTCCAACCGTTCCACATTCCATCCATTAGCAGTCATTAGATCTCCCACCAATAAGTGTCATGTTAAATTGCCTTGAAAAAATGAAGGCTTCAAAGACAAAGCCTAATCCAGAATCCAATGGTCCTCTACTACACGAACTTCACTATTCTACCTAGGATCCAGAGAAGACCTAAATTGAGGTTCTCTGCAGCCTTAAAAACCTGCTTTCAATGCAAAGATCCATTGCTTTTAGACCTTGGAAGTCTTCCCTGCCATCTATATTTGGCTCTAGCAAATCGCGTCCATATTGATTCTTTGTCCTATAAGAAAACCTCCCCCCTTTTAAGATTCGAAGCTCGTTGCCACAAAGAGAAATCTTTCACTCCTAAGCCCCCAAATTCTTTAGGCTTAGCAACTTCACTCCAAGCCACAACACTCAATCCAGATTTTCTGTTTTGCCATAATAAGTTCCTACAAATTTGTTCAAATCGTTTCAACACTCTACAATGAACCTACGAGCCAATCATAGTATATACAGGCAAACTTTGAAGAATAGATTTAAGCAAAATTAGTCTCCCTGCCTCCGAGATTTTCTTGCCTTGCCAAGATAACACCTTGTTGGTCATCCGATCTATAATCGGATTAAAGTTGACTACTTTCGGTTTCTCAGCGCTTATAGAAGCCCCCAGATATTTCCAACTTTCTTTAGCCACACCAACCTTCAAGATACCGCAGATGGCCAACCTCCTTTGCTTCTTTAATGTAGGTGAGAACTTGATGGTTGATTTATGAGGGTTCACCTCAAGACCACTAAGGAATTTAAAGAGAGTCAACTTAAGCCTAAGGATCCGAGCTTCTAAGCAATTAGCCCGAGTAACAATCAGACAGTCATCGACAAAGAGAAGATGTGAAAGAGAAAATTCCACATTCTTAAAATTTAAACCCTCTATGAAACCCTTGATTCCTGGGATCTTGAAGTTGCTAATTGATGAAAGAAGCTTCAGTTTCTGTCACCATCCCTGAGACATTCTTTCCTGACTCTCTATGAAACCCTTGATTCCTGAGACAACATCAGTTGTTCCCACAGTCCCTCCAGCTGCCTTAGCAATGAATCCTCTTCCTCTGTTAAGTCCCTTGTTTCCTCCAGTCCATATAGATCATTTAGGATAGCTTCAAGTTTCTTACTAGTGCCAAACAAATCGAGAGCCCTGCTTTTTCTATCCCATCCTTTAACAACTCGCTTGATGGCTTTGATCCTGGTGGCAAATATAAACTGATTAGAGCCTCTACAAGGGCAATTCTAGGCCATGGACAGAGTTTCTTTGAATTCAAGTTTCTCCATCCACATGTGCTCCACTCTAAAGGTTCCAGGACCAATCTTCTTCTTATCAAATAGAAAGGACACTAGAAGTGGGGAATGGTCCGAACCAATCTTGGGTAAATGTCTAACATAGGTTACTAGGAAGTTCTCCTTCCATTTTTGACCACATAGAACTCTATCCAGACTCTTGAGAACCTTGGCTCTCCCTCCTTGTCTATTCATCCAAGTGAATGATGATCCAAAGAAAGCAAGATCATGAAGCTCATTTGCACAGATCAACTGCAGAAATTCAGCCTCAAAATCTCCAAAAGTAAACACCACTCTCCCTCTCTTCTGTTCTGATGACAGGATAGTGTTGAAGTCCCCTCCAATTAAGTGCAGTAAGCCAGCTACTTCTGCCTTGGATAAGGCTTCCCATAGCTCCCATCTCGTAGTTGTCCTAGTTTCACCATATACTACAGAGATTGCAACATGACCTAGCTGTTCACAGGAAACAACTCCATGTATGGCCTGTGATGACCAACAGGTAAAAGAAACACACCCCAAGGTTCACTTCCATATTGCAATGATTCCTCCATGTCTCCCGTGACAAGGTAGTAGATAAGAATCCCAAATAAGGCCTATCTTAGACTGTACCCGTTCATATTTATTGGAATCAAGTAAGACGTCCAGAAGAAAAATAACAGACAACCCAAAATCCGAAGAAAGACGATAGCAGGTCCTCACCACACGCTTCGGACCAGCTCCCCGACAGTTCCAAAATACAAACTTCATTTGATCACAGAAGTAGACGCCTTTTGCTCCTCTGGCGGTGGCATCACGCATCGTATCTTCCGCTGACCAAACTTGACTAGCCTTAGGCAAAGGTCAATGATGACCAAATTGTCAATATTTTCCTCCTCTTACACCATTAATGACTCATGAATTGGTGTGGCTACTGGATTATTGTGTTGAAAGTATACCATAGTCTCCTATGAATTAAGGGCCTCCTTTAGTCGCTAGAAATTCTCCTCATGCGAAACCTCCATCTCGTCACCTGTGGTGCCAGCTGCTTGTTTAAATGAAAGACATGCATCCTTCTCGTTACTAAAGTCAGGTATAGATAGAGAAGCAAAACGGTTGGAACCCATGCCGATGTTTGCGTTATCAATCCCCTTTTTTAGATTCAGTCCTGCTTGATCTGTTGGCTGGCCAATCTTCTTAACTATGTTGCATTCTTTAATTCCTTTTAAGTCTGGTCCAACTGGCCCCTTGGCCGAAAAGACCATCTCTTTGGGTAGAAAGCTCTCTCCTGGTGCCACGTGCGAAATTCCAGCAGCTTCCGAAGGTAGGGTGGTAAAAACACCAGCAATATCCATTACCTCCTCACGGGCTTTCCTCACCCATACCCTAGCCCCTTCTCCATGCCTCAACGGCGGCACACCGGTCTCGCCCTAGTAGTCCCTCTTCCCGATGCACTGGTACCCCTTCTCCGCTAAAGGCCTCTCAACCTAGTGCTCGCCATGTGACCCTTGCACGTCTCCCAATGCCACCTGGCAGTGATTGCCAGTACTGTGCGCACAACTCCCCACGTCATGATGCTTCGCCCGACCACCTCTCAGGGCATGCCACACAATGTGCCATTCTCCAACCGCCGCAGCTAGCACCTCCGGCGGGATGGAGGTAGCAACCGGTGAGGTGCCTACACAAGTCCCCTTTTGATTTCTTTGATCTTCGTCTCTCTACGAGAAACCCGGAGGGGCATCCTCTTCCATCCCAGTCTCACCAGCCTCACTGCCTTGGCCATCAACCACCAACGTTCCCATCCTCTCCACTGACGGTCCCATTCTCTCTGCCTGAGACACCAGTGTCCTCTTACACGAGCCAGCACCATGCCCGATCCTAGCGCACCTTTCACAAATGATAACATTTTCATAGACAAAGTCCACAAAATGGTTGTTGGGCCTTGTATTCACTCGAATCCCCACCTTGATCACCTAAGAGATGTCCACCTTAAGGCATACCCTTACATAAAGTCCCCATTCAACATCCTCTATAACCAAATCCACTTGCAATGACAGACCAATCGAAGAAGCGATCCTCATCACCACCTCCCTATCAAACCATGCTATAGGAAGCTCTGCAAGCCTTACCCACATTGGGACTTTGGTGAAGTCCTCAGGAACTGGACAGAAATCTTCTCTCCATTGGAAAAGAGACAACATTCTCTCGTTCACTGACCAAGGCCCCATCGTAAGAACATGATGAAAATCAAGTTCGTTTTCAAATCGAAACACATAAACCCCTTTTCCAAGATCAATTATCTTGAAACCATCACTTGTTTTCCACAGCAAAGAAAGCTTGTGCTTTAGCAGCCCCAAGTGCATTCTCCGGTCAAGAAAATGGCCAAACAGAGAGTATCTCGACTTCCTAGCATACCTCTCCATTAGTTCATCGTCTAGCGCAACTTCATCTGAATATAGAGGCCCTAGCACAACATCAAAGGCCAGTTAGCTATTGGCATATCCTATACTACAAACCTTTAAAAAGCTCCACCCTTGACTTACCTATATGGTTTATTTTACTTCATCTTTGTATAAATTCAGGTATCGCATGTATGTCATCAAAGTGCATCTTCATGCAAGAAATATGTTGTGCATCCTATTCCTTGCTTTATAAAGGGTTCTCCAACTCCTCCACCTTGTGCAACTTTTACATATGGGTGATTTTGTTTTGGGAATGCCCTGATAAAGGATGATTTGCAACCCTACACTTGCTTGCTAGGTTGTCATATGCACTCAATAATATTTTGAAAAGAGAATCTAAGAAACCAAGAAGTGATACAGAAGCTAAGAAAGCACATATTCGAGAGACTACAAGGACTCAAGAATGCACACACAAGTAACTCATTATTGCAAGAAAGACAAATGTCTAGAGCTACATCAGAGCCAAGTTTATTGGAAAATGTCACATTTTGAATAACAACTTCGACGGGAATTTGAATAACATTTTGACCCAGAGAGCACAAAATTTGAACGAACAATGAAAAATTCACGGGAATGGAGAATGGAGATCTTTGTTCACCTGATTTTGTTGGAATAGTTCTAGTTTTCTCTTGTATAAGTTAACTCATTTTCGACGGCAGTCTCTGCATTTCAGTATGACCAAATACAATTTGGGTGACTGAAATGATCGAACATCTTTGGGTGAATGAAAACATTGACAATTAAAAACTAATAATGCACCATGTGCAACTTTCTCTTAGCAATCAAATGATTGTGCAAGATAAATTTAGACACCAAGAAATTCAAAACTCAAAGCTTGCAACAGGAACAAACCTAGAGAAATTTTTTACATTATCAAGCGTAAACATTCCTAAAGAACTACATAGCATCAGATAATGAGTCCACGAAGATGCAATACATTAAAAATGTAGCGTTTTATTTGCATCTTGATACCCTGTAGTTTAATGTAATGGTAGTTTACTACCCTATAGTTTTAAAAATGTAATTTACTACCCTGTATTTTATGTAACGGCGTGATTTAAGGCATGACCCCAGACGACATTATCTCCCTTGACGGAAACCACTTACGTGCCAAGCATGTGAGCATCTTTGATTTGCATTTTGATACCATCTAGTTTAGTGTAATGGCATTTTACTAGCCTATAGTTTGAAAAACTACCCTACATTTTGTGTGATGGCGCAATTTAGGGCCTGAGCCAAGACAATGTTATCTCCATTGATGCAAAACCGCTCACGTGCTTGGCACGTGAGCGTCTCTTTAGCCGTTGGCACATGAGCAACGCTTCAGCCGTCTAGCTCAAAATGCAGCCTTCAAACTTCACGGTCAATTCACGCATCCATCGTCACATTGACCGTCAGCTTCTGTGAGGAACTGATGCATTCAGGGTCGATCCATGCATCGACCGTCATTTCAGCTGTCTAGCTCAAAATGCAGCTTTCTAGCTCAAAATGCAGCTTTCAAACTTCACAGTCGATCCCATGCATCCACTGATGCCGTGCAAATGTGTCTTACACAGTCGATCCCACGCATCCACAGAGAAACAAGCAGAAAGGAACCAGAAATACATATAACAATATATCGAAAACAATCAAGAGCATAAGAGTTAAGAAAGTAAGATCGAGGATTTAATGGTAATGTGAGATTAACGAATGAAATCAGGATTTGGAGGAGTCTATGCTTCAGAAATCCCTCGCTCAGGCTTGGGTTCTTCTCTTATCAATGATACTTGCAATACTCAGTTGAGGGATTCACATCCCAATGACCTCAATTGGAAGATATGGACCTATGAACCTAGAAAAATATGAATGTCTCTTCTTATGTTCGGTTCTTCCTCATTATAGCCCTAACTCCGTCCTACCAGAACCTAAGAATACACGATACCGGCTATTATTGCAGGCACCGTACAGCAGAGGTTTCACGGGATAAAGCCCTAACCTTGTCTTACCATATCCCTAAGAGTATGCAACACCGGTTGATACCATAGGAAATGCATAACAAAGGTTTCACGACACTAGGTAGGAAACAAAAGAGATAATTATTGGATCATAATATAATAAAAGAAGCATGACTAGATTTATAATAATGTTCAACCACGTAGCAATATATAAAGATCCAATACAAGTATATAGTTTAAACAATAAAAAACAAAACATTAACCATCGATGAAGAAGAAACCCTCGTCCTTGCTCAGTCATCCGTCCACAATGCCTTGAAGATTTACTCGGCCATGGAGATGAAAGTTCTCCTCGATCCTTCGCCCCCAATTGCTGTCTGTCCAACCTCCCCCTTGAATAACCCTAAGTCTTCTATTTATAACCCCCAAGGCTGCTCAAACTCAGATTAAATCTGGACTCTTTATTTTTCTCTTCCGTCAAACAAATGATCGATCTTATAGGGATGAAGATCGATCTTTTTATCCCGTATAATTGCCTGCGCCCGAGGAAGATCAATCTTCTTAAAGGCTGCTTCAGCCACATAAAAGATCGATCTTCTTAGACAGGAAGATTGATCTTCCTGTCTCAAATATCACTTCATGTTCAGAAGATATCGATCTTCTTAAAAGAGACGATCGATCTTCTTAAAGGAGAAGATCGATCTTCTTAAAGGAGAAGATCGATCTTCGCAAACATAGCTCTCTGTCAATATAAAGATCGATCTTCTCAAGCATTGCTCTTTGTCATCTCTGGCGCATAGAAGATCGATCTTTTAATTCTAAAATTTCACCTTCTTTCTCAGCACTGTGTCGTTAGTACTAAAAATGTCATAACTTCCTCTAGAAAACTCGGAATCATGAACCATAAAATTCTCCATAAACTAGATTTCTAGAGCTTTCCAATGATTTATAGCACATCATCTAGTTCTTCCTGAGAAGGTATAGTTTAATCTTTGAATTTGACCCATGTAATCTTGTCATCTTCTTTGCTCCTTTTGACTCCTATTTCCTGTATTTTTCAACAAGCTTTGTGAAGCATCATATAAGTGTAAAAATAATACTAAAGAGCTAATTAAGGATGAAGAATCCAGCAATTGGGCTAGTGATAAGGTTGTTCAGAGTGCACTTTCACATACTCATCACACCCCCCAACCAGCTTATTGCTAGTCTCTACTCATTAAAGCGCACAATGATAGAATAAAGCACACAAATGGTTTGGGCTGTAGGAACACACAATAGGAATGCTACCTTATCAGGCCAATAGTGCCTTCAGCAGTACAGAGCATGAAAACTCCCACGCTCACACACACATACTAACACATGAAGCTAACATCAACACTTTAGACATGCTAATTTCCATCCAGCAAGGTACATGTGATATGACAAGTAAGAGCTACATGCAGAGGCAACTTTTGTCCACCATTAGTCTAAGCAAACTAACCTTTCTCGGGTATACCAACTATTTTACCTTTTTACGGGAGCACTCTTTGCTTCCTGAAGCGCAGAGACCCGGTTACTTAGCAAAACACTTAATAGTTATAAATATATATATATATATATATGCACAGCTGAGATCCCTTAAGCTACAACTGGATCCATCTAACGACCTCGAGCCAATGACTCCCAAGCCAGACAGCTTTAGGGCACTAAGTGTAGAACACTCCTAGGGCTCAAGAGTCGAATCCAGCTCTAGATTCTCAAAAAAAAAATTTAAAACGTGCAACTCACATATAAAGCTAAAGGCTAAGATTACTATCCAGATTAAGACTAACATGCCTATTCCTCCGGTGGACATGATTGCTACTGCATATAGAATGATGTGTGTGAATCACATAATATCCTATAGTCAAGCTATTAGACATGCTATCCATGCATCAGCCAGACCCATATGAAGCAACATGTATGATAAGCATAAAAATTTCTGACTCACGCACAATTTCTACAATCATGCTTAATCTAATATGGTTGAACTCAATAAGGTGGCTTGCATGAGGTCATGTATGCCCACACCCCCCAACCGAAAATTCAAATTGTCCTCAATGTGTGCTAATCATGGCAAGAAAACAAAATGGGTTGTTGGCTTAAATATTAGATAGAATAGATAAGAATGATGAATCGAAATAGGAGCGAGGTCACCTGACAGAATAGCTGAAATCCTTCCCAAGGCTCCTCAAAGTGACCGAATTTCACATTCCCAGAATGGTTGCCCGAAGCTCTCAAGTAAGGTAGACGGTGGTTCAAACATCCTCAAAAAAACATAAAATAGCAAACAAAAGCAAATGAGAACGAAAGCAAATAAACTAAAACAACCTAACCTAATCAAAAACTGAAACGATAGACAGTAGAAAGGTCATCCCTATTAGACAATGTCTACGAGAGGAACGTAATGCTCATCAGCGGCTACCTTCTCTAGGATCAGGTTTAGTCGTTGTCCATTGACCTTGAATAGCCTGCCATCCTTCGGGTCTTCAATCTCCACAACCCTATTCTCAAATACTCTGCTAATGGTAAAGGGGCATGCCCAACTTAATCGTAGCTTCCTAGGATGTAGGTGGTGCAGCCGTGCTTCATACAGGTAGACTTGTTGCCATTCTTGAAACATTTTCCTCAGAATTCGCTTGTTATGGTAGGCCTTGTTTTTTGCCTTCAATATCCTGGAACTCTCATAAGCATCATTCCTGAGTTCCTCCAATTTAGAGAGCTGGAGTTTCCATTCCTGACCTGCAACATCCAAAGTAAAATTCCGTAACTTAATAACCCAATATGCCTTATGCTCTAACTCAACTAGGAGATGGCATGGTTTTCCATAGATGACGTGAAACGAAGACATCCCCAGGGTAGTCTTATAGGCAGTGTGATAGGCCCATAGCGCATCTGTTAGCCTCAAGGACCAGTCTTTTCTGTTAGGGCTCACTGTCTTTTCCAGGGATTGCTTGATCTCCCAATTGGCTAGTTCAGCTTGGCCATTCGTCTACGAATGATAAGCAATGGAAACCTTGTGTGTGACTCCATACCTGCGCATCAAAGTCTCAAAAGAGCGGTTACAAAAATGCGATCCCTGGTCACTAATAAAAACCCTAGGAGTACCAAATCGAGACCAAACATGCTCTTTAAGAAACTTGATAACACTGGAATGATCATTGTTCCTACATGCAACTGCTTCCACCTACTAAGACACGTATTCCACAGCCAACAATATATATAAATGCCCAAAGGAAGAAGGAAAGGGTCCCATAAAATCTATACCCCAGCAACCAGAATTCTCTACCGCTTGAATGGGGTTCAAAGGAATCATATGCCGCCTAAATAAAGCTCCTAATTTCAGGCATCTATCACACGATGTGCAGAAAATGTTAACATCACGGAACATAGTAGGACAATAAAAACCACATTGAAGAATTTTAGCAACAGTTTTTTTTCATGGAAAAATGGCCTCCATATGAATAAGATTGACAGAACATGATAATGCTCTTAATTTCATGATCAGGGATGCAATGACGCATGAGCTTGTCAGGGCAATACTTAAACAAACAGGGATCATCCCAATAAAAGTTCTTTATCTCAACGAAAAATCTACGATTATCCTGCGCACTCCAATGGGAGGGAATCTCACATGTTGCCAAGTAATTGACTATGTACACATACCAGGGTAACCGTGCAACTGAAAAGTGCTACTCATCCAGGAAATCGTCCATGATCGGTGGCTCGCCTGGGGCTACCTCCACCATCAACCTTGACAGGTGATCTGCAATGACATTCTCTACGCCCTTCTTGTCTTTGATGGAGATGTCGAATTCTTGCAAGATCAAAATCCAACGAATTAGACGCACTTTAGCGTCCTTCTTTGTGAGAAGGTACTTAAGCGTGGCATGATTAGTAAAAATAATAATAGGAGAACCAATCAAATAAGCATGAAACTTGTCTAATGCAAAGACTATGGCTAACAGTTCTTTCTCAGTGGTAGAGTAGTTCATCTGTGCACTATTTAAGGTTTGACTAGCATAATGAATAACATGAGATTTTCCATCTCTTCTCTGCCCTAAAACAGCTCCTACAACAAAATCACTTGCATCACACATCAGTTCAAAAGGAAGGCTCCAATCAGGTGATTGTACAATAGGTGCAGATGTCAATTTATTAATCAAGGCTTGAAAAGCCTCTTGGCAAGCAACATTCCACTCAAAAAGCGTATCCTTTATCAAAAGGTTACACAAGGGACAAGCAATAGCCGAAAAGTTCAAAATGAATCTCTTGTAAAACCCAGCATGCTCTAGAAAAGATCTAACATCTTTAACAGTCTTAGGCACAGGAAGTTTTGAGATGATATCGATTTTTGATCGATCCACCTCAATGCCTCTAGAAGAGACAATATGGCCCAACACAATGCCCGAGGGCACCATGAAATGGCACTTCTCCCAATTAAACACAAGGTGCTTCTCTTCACATCTGACCAAGACTCACTTTAAATTATGCAAACATGCATCAAAAGTATTACCAAACACAGTGAAATCATCCATGTATACTTCCACGCATTCCTCTATCATATCAACAAACATACTCATCATGCAACGCTGGAACGTAGTTGGCGCATTACACAATCCAAATGGCATCCTACGAAAAGCATAAGTTCCAAAAGGGCATGTGAAGGTCATTTTTTCCTGATCCTCTAAAGCAATCTCAATCTGATAATATCCAGAAAAACTGTCATGAAAGCAATAAAAATGATGTCCATCTACTCTCTCTGAGATCTGGTCTAGAAAAGGCAATGGCAAGTGATCCTTACGGGTGGTTGCATTTAGTTTTCTATATCTATACACATGCATCATTCTGTCACCAATTCAATAACCTCCCCCTTGAATAACCCTAAGTCTTCTATTTATAACCCCCAAGGCTTCTCAAACTCAGATTAAATCTAGACTCTTTATTTTTCTCTTCCGTCAAACAAAAGATCGATCTTCTAGGGATGAAGATCAATCTTTTCATCCCGTATAATTGCCTGCGCCCGAGGAAGATCGATCTTCTTAAAGGAAGAGATTGATCGTTTGAAAAGGTACTCTCTATCTGCTTCAGCCACATAAAAGATCAATCTTCGTAGATAGGAAGATCGATCTTCCTGTCTCAAATATCACTCTAGCTTCAAAAGAGATCGATCTTCTTAAAGGAGAAGATCGACCTTCGCAAACATGGCTCTCTATCAACATAAAGATCGATCTTTTTAAAGGAGAAGATCGATATTCTCAAACGTTGTTCTCTATCATCTCTAGCGCATAGAAGATCGATCTTTTAATTCTAAAATTTCAGCTTCTTTCTCAGCACTGCGCCATTGATACTAAAAATGCCATAACTTCCTCTAGGAAATTCGGAATCACAAGCCGTAAAGTTCTCCAGAAACTAGACTTTCAGAGCTTTCCAATGATTTATAATACACCATCTGGTTCTTCCTGAGAAGATATAGTTTAATTTTTAAAGTTGACCCATGTAATCTTTTCATCTTCTTTGCTCCTTTTGACTCCTATTTCCTGCATTTTTCAACAAGCTTTGTGAAGCATCATATAAGTGTAAAAATAATACTAAGGAGCTAATTAAGGATGAAGAATCTAGCAATTGAGCTGGTGATAAGACTGTTCAGAGTGCACTTTCACACACTCATCATCCATTAAACTAAATTGCATGGTATCAAAATGCAAAATGCTTGGCACGTGAGCGGTTTTCCATCAATGGAGAGAATGCCGTCTAGGATCAGGCCCTAAATCGTGCTGTCAGATAAAATATAGGGTAGTAAACTACATTTTTAAAAATACATGGTAGTAAACTATCATTACACTAAACTACAGGGTATCAAAATGAAAAATCCCCTATATCAAAGTTAGTAATCATTACCTGGAAGAGGTTTTGGAAAATTGTACGCATCTTTGCTTAAAACTGCATGAAAAATACGGGTGTCATGTGCCGATGCTTCCCAACCTGCACAAACAAAGGTGAACAACATATTGAAGTGACACACGACCATAACATTTTGAGTTGGCACCCCTTTACGGCCTATGTATGGGATATAGTTGTTAGCATGCGGCACTGCATGGACATGTGTTCCATCTATGACCCTGATACAGTTTCTAAAATATGGCCAATATCGACGATCGAATCTAATGTGGGCATGAATGTCTCTAAATTCTGGATCTTTCGGCCGAATAACATCTACAACAAATGCACAAACACTTTTCAATACTGAATAAAAGTGTCGATGCACAGTTTCACCCGAGTGTGAAATCGTTTTTGTACCAATCGATTTCCCACCCCATGTTCAAGGATGTATAAGAACATACATACCATTTCTTACACTCCAATCTCTCTTGTCTTTTCAAAATTGTCATTTCTTTTCAACTCTCGACGCAAACATTTGAGGACAATTCTTTCCATTCTAAAGATTTTGTGACATCTAATGTCATTCCCATCTAAAACTTCTTCCATCCACTTATGGCATGTTTTCTCAGATGTTCGACATGGCTCCTTGACAAAGGTTAAAGAAATTTCTAAGACTGTAACTATAGTGGCTGCCACAATTGCTATTCTCCTTCTATTTGAGGCTATTCCCAGTTGAAGTTCCTCATATGTAGATGTATTTCTATCATCATCCATACATTTAACAAGGTAAGTTAAGATAGAGGTAAAAAGCATTTTGGTACCTCCAACTTCCAAAAATAGGCGATTTGGTAACTCATAAAATTTAATGCCAAATCAGATACGTCGTCTGTGTAGGCTAACAAAAACAGCCACATGGCCAGTTTAGTCAACCCCCAACCCGCCACCCTCGCCCACTATGACCATAACACCACCGCTGCCCTCTGCACGCTCTCCACTGCCGAGCTCATCTCCTACATCGACCTCTGCCCCTCCCCCGCCAGACTCCGTCCTCCGATCCGTTAAAGGTGGTCTAAGGGAGAATGAACTAGCCGGGATGCTGGAGGTGCTCGAGGATGACCTCTCTCCTCCCTCCTTTTCCTCCTCGTCGTCTTCATCATGCTCGTCGGCATCCTCATTGTCGGACGACGAGGAGACGGGGATCCATGAGAGGGGAAGCTCGAGATGGTGTCCCGTCGACAAGCTGAAGGGCGTGGAGGGATCGACGGAGCCATGGCAAGACGTCGTCTGGAGGGGAGGAGACGCCGGGATGCTGGACCCGGAGGAGACGGAGGGGGCTCGGCGGTAGCTGAGCTCGGGGTCGGCGCTGTGGGTGGCAAAGAAGGTAGTTGCCGGCGTAGAGGAGCCTCGAGGAAGGTCAAGATGGCAACAAAGAGGAGAGGCGGTCGTGGGGGAAGGTGGATGCGTCAGGGGATGATCGCGGCTTCACCAGAGAAGGAGAAGAGGGGGCAGAGAGCTTCACCCGGAGGAATGGACGATCCCCGGAGTTGAGGGGTGCCTTTGGAGTGTGGGGCTCACTGGCAATGGTGACTGAGGAGGTATCAAATCGTGATTTGGCGATGACGTGGGCTGAAAATGAGATGAGGGATGCCGAGGTCGGCGGCGAGGAGGTGGGTCCAGCCTAGAAAGAAGTCGGAGATTATGGCGTCGACGGGGTTGGTGGTGTTGGCTCTAACCCAGGCGAGGAGAAGGTGGTAGAGGGCGGAGAGGACATGGAGGGTGGTGGAGAAGTAGGATGGATTGAGGTCCTTTAGGTTCTCGATGTCGGCAGGGATGAGGGTGGTGGCGGGGAAGGGGAGGATGAGGGGTTGGATGGAGGGGCAGCGAAAGAGGAGGGGTGAGAGGAGATGGAGGTTCTTGGGTTGTTAACCGGCACGTGGCCGGTTTCCGTCAGCCTACACAGACGGCGTCTGTGATTTGACATTAAATCACGTGATTTCAATACTTGGAGGTATCAATTTGAGAACCAAATTTTATGAGGTTCAAAATGGGCCTATTTTTGAAAGTTCGAGGTACCAAAATGCTTTTTACCCTTAAGATAATAACAAGCTCATCAATATACTAAAAAACACAAAATAACTATTAACGTAATCACTAACATAATAAATGAACTACTTAACATAGAATGCCATTCTAATTTGCATAAGCAAATATTGTCCTCCTAACTAAACAGAGTCATATGTGGGTGCTCTTCCCGAAAATAATCCAGCACAAGCTCGCTAATATTTCGTGCACAACCATTCCATTTGTCATTCACTCCTACCCAGCCCTATAAAATATTCCCTATTGTCTTTGTTCTCGAAGAACTCAAGGGGAAATTGAAGCACAAGACCTTAATTATCAACTCCAGGAATCTTCGAAAGTATATCCATGACATCTTTGATATTAGTGGCATTGCTATCCATGGGCTTAGGATATATAACTGATTGACTACTACAAGTATTAACCAGTGCATCTAAGGACTTGGTGAGGTCCATGCGCGCATCAGCATCACTCTCCTTTTTTGGCCGACCTCCACTGCCTCTTCTTCTTTTCCTATTAGACCCATTTCATAGATTGTGCGCAGGAGAGTGCTCAGTATCTTCGGCTTCATCCTTTATATTAAACTTAGGGTCAGTAGAATACTGATCATTCTCATCTTCTGAAGGAATAAATCTAGTATCATTTTCTTGTGTTTCCGGCACCGACTCTTGCGAGTCCTCGGAAGGCAGAGAATAGGGAATATGTCTTGAATTTGGTACCACCACTCCCTCGCTAGTAGTACTGGTACCTCAAAACATGAAGTCCAATTCCTGCTCATACTCCAAGTGTCTTTTCCTAAACTTTGCAACTCTATTGTTCTCCTGTAAGGCATAAACCAATACAAAAATTCAAATTTTGTATTAAATTAATATTGTACATAACTATTGCATATACTATGTGATAATCAAGGAATTCAAAGTGAATATACATACCTTGATCTTTCGCTTCCACCAATCATCGCTTGCTTGGATTGTCTTCAATATTTGATCCCAACTGACCCTTGTTTCGTGTTTAAGGTTGTTCCATGCACACCAGCCCTTCTTTAAAAAATCCCACTTGTTTTTCAATTGTGCGTTCTCATAATCCTTGTCACTTCTCTCATTGAAAATATTAACAAAATTTTTCCAACCTTGTTTGTTGAAATGTGTACCTGGTCGTTCTCCTGCTCTAATCCTCTCAACACAAACTTCAAAGAAAGTTCTAAGAATTCGGGGATCCCATGAGGCCTTGTCACACCCCGAGCCAGAAAACCCATCTGGTCCGGGGCGTGAGGGTCCTAAATCTAAAATCAAATGACGAGAGCCTCCCCTGTACATTTCACTTTAAAACCTGGTACACAATTATAATATTCACAATTTATTTATAATATCCTATCATCATGTCAAAATACAAAACTAACTGCTAAAAGACACAATTAACTTTTAATTGATACAATAATGGTACAAGTCCTCTAAGTACAGCAATCTCAGATCAATTTAAATCAAATTGGAATACAAATACATTTCTTCTTCAGATTATAATTTATACATTTAAAGTTGTACATCAATTGAATAAGATAAACTGTTGATATCCTCGATCTCACGCACCACCAAGGGGAGTGCCGCCTCCAATGCCGCAACTACCTGAAAAATAAGGAACTGCATCGACCTGCATCGCCGATGCAGCCTAGGTAGGGTGAGCAACAATGCCCAGCATGGGAACTACACTATGACTCACACAATGAGGGAACACAATAGTGTTGCTCTCAAGCAAAGCCTGGGTGTATCACAGGGGCCCCATAACCCCACTGCGTGTCCCTGAGGGGCCTCAGTCATGGTCTTCCAGCTGAACTGATCACATACTGGGTTACCCTCAGTAAGGCAGGAAACCAACACTGCTAGGCGGGAACCATCACCACTGAATAGGCATACCCTCTGCCCAAGAGACAGAGAACCGGACAACGGCTATACCTCAGCACCCAGCTCGAGGCCGACACGACCTCTAATCCTCAATCAATATAATATTCTAATCCGACTACTTAAAAATCCTCGAATGATAATTAATCAAACAGCATTACAATCACGTCCTAGTCCTTGCTACCCAGGCACGGTCCTAAAGCTAGATCCGAACTATCCGAGAGCCTCGGATCGGCGAAGACCCTATTCACCCACGCCTTAACCTTATGCTCTAGTGCAAACAATATGCATGCAATGCTCAAGCACAAATAAAGAGATATAAGCATGCAACAGAATGACATATCAATATACAGGGTTAGGCATAGCGTACAGCTAGCCAAAGGGGTAAATATAGCAAGGGTCCAAAGCATCAAAGATCTATCCAACAATGTAAATGTAATAAACACCCAACATATCAAAATCCGGCATTACAATGGCGTCCACAGCCATCAACCGCAAGTTGGGACAACGAGGATACAACCCCGGCCAACCAACACACAACAGTTATAATACACATAAACTAGAGCACACCCTCGGCCCATTTAATTATCTAAACATCCCAAGGGGCATGACTCCCTTGGTTCAACCACAAGCCTCACATAGGGCTGGGCCACACATAGGGCCTATTGATGTGCTGTCGCAGGCACTCAAAAATAAAACCAATACCCGTTAAAATGAATGTAGTAGTGCGAGTACGAGTCGATCCCACGAAGAGTGTTTAGCCTAGTTTTGTGCTCAGTAAATAAAGATGGGGGGTTTTAAACGTGAGGAAAACAGTAAAGAAATAATCTAAAGCGAAGGAACAAGTTGAATCAAGAGAACAAACCTTGGTCTGAGTCAACATCCACCATCGGAATCCAATAACTGATCATAGATGCAAGTATCAATCAATTTATACCATGAATATTCACCGTCCGAATTCAATTCGAAGCTCTCCTCGATCATAGTTAATTAGAAACAAGCGATCTAATCAACCCTAACTACTAGACAACCTAAGACAAGCGCTGTAGATTTAATCTAGTAGCAGCGTTAAGAATAGGGAGATCGATGAAGCTAAACAACACAAGCACAAGCGGTTGCATTTAATCTAGTTGAATATTCTTCCTAAGATCTAACAAGATCTGATCAGCAGTAAATTATTAGATCCTAGTTGCTTCGCAGATTAGAGGGATCAAACAATTCCGGATTTGATATCAAACCTAGCGGTAGATCACCATGAATAATAAACTAGTAGGCCTCCTAGCAATTAGACAAGGTAATCATGAAGATTTAATCTCAGAAGAACATCCAATACTCATGTATAAACTGAACAATAAAAATAAATTAGATCTCACAGTTTCATTGATTCCGAGGTTTCAGTCTCCTCGACCAAGGATCAAGATTTAGCCACGCAGGGCCATCAAGAACAATCCTCCAAAAGATTTCATAAAGCAAAAGAAAACCTAGAAAAAATATAAAAGAGGAGAAAGAGTAGCCAAAAGTGTCCAAGAAATCCCCCTCAAACCCTAGAAAGAGTCCTATTTATAGCCTCAATTGTATCCACCCTCGGATTAGATCACAATCGTTGATTTTTGTTACTGGGAAAGTCCGATCGATCGGACCTTGGATGCTGGATCGATCGGTCTCATTAAAATCTTCAACTTCTATTCACGCCCGAGCCCGATCGATCGGACTAAGGGAGTCGGATCGATCGATTTCGTAAAAATCCTTCATCTCTGGCTCTTTCCGAGTTCGATCGATGGTCCGATCGATCGAACTATGTTCCTCTAAAAAGCATACGTTCTGTCACCCTTTAATTCCCAAGTCCGATCGATCGAATTATGAGTGTTGGATCGATCGGTTGAGTAAAAATCCACTGTTTTTGACTTTTTCCGAGTCCGATCGATCGGACCATTGGTGTCGGATCGATCGGACCCCATAGGAGCGATGGAGGGATCGATCGGATGCATTGTGGCTGAAAAACACATGTTCTGTCACGTTTTTGCGTGGTCCGATCGATCGGACCTTCGCTCGGACTTCCAGCTTATTTTCCTTTCTGCCATTTAGACTGCGCATCGGTACTGAAATTGCCGTAACTTCCTCTAGGAAACTCGGAATCACGAACCGTAAAATTCTCCAGAATCTAGACTTCAAGAGCTTTCCAACCATGTATGGCACATCCTCTGGTTATTCATGAGCAGGTACAGATAAATCTTTAAAGTTGATCCATGCACTCTTTTCAGCTTCTTTTCGACTTAAGGACTTCCATTGCATCCTAAATCAAAATATAAGAATAATGAGTGTATTTAGGAACTAAATAAGCATAGGAGACTAAGTATTAAGGGATAAAAATATAACATTATGCATTCTCATCACCTATATATATATATATATATATATATATATATATATATATATATATATATATATATATATATATATATATATATATAGGCACACACGTATAGATAACAAGATTAACACTAATTGCAAGAAAAGATAATCTTTGCATACTTGAAACCTGGGGCTACACATGCTTAAAACTCGGCATAAAACCTTCAAAATTACTCTAGAATTCATATACATGATATCTAACATCCCTAGCAATCTACCATAAGAAGATCGAAGCAATTAGATCAATGAAAACCCGATTCTCAGCCAAAAACCCAATTAAAATCCAGGAAGAACACTTGATTAAATCCAATTAAAACCCATCAACCCACGATTATACCTAGGTTAGATGAAATCCAAGCTCAGGGAAGCAAGGCAGGAGGAAGACATCCACAAAAATCCAATCAAAACCCTCTCAATCAAATCCGAAATCAATGAATCTAAAGCCAGCAACTAACCTAGCATGGATAGCATGAATTTGCATTCAAACAAAGGAAACAATCCACAATCACTTCCTAGGGCTGAATCAAAGAATTCAGGTAGGAAACACAACCTGAGAGCTCGAAGAAGATGGGATCTGAGCTTCCCGACGCTATCCTAGACGCTGGAGCTTGACGACGGCGGGGAGGCGACGCGAGGTAGCCGGCGGAGATCATCGATCAGTGAGGAAGAGAGGTTTTCGACGATCTCGGGAGAGAGGGACAGTGGAGAGAGGGTCGGATCTAAGGGTAGAGGAGGCTGGGGAACTCAAGAGAGTCATCACTGCCCTCTTCATCCCGCACCACCAGAACTGTCGTCGCAGGTCCTGGTACATCTTGGTGCCCCCGGGATGAACTGTAAAACGAGAGTTCGTATCGTGCTGCCTTACCTATCAGAAGGTCAAGGCAGAGCACCAGCGAACTCCATTGTTACTTCAGCCACTTCCACTGGCTGAGTGGAAGTGGGAGCACATCACGATGGACTTCATGACCGGGCTATCGAGATCTCCTAGGGGAATAACACGATTTGGGTCATCGTTGATCGATTGATTAAATTGGCGCACTTCCTACCTATGAGGATGACAGAACCGACAGACAAATTGGGCAGTTTGTATGTCAGAGAGGTGGTCAGACTACACGGAGTTCCAGTATCTATAGTGCCAAACCGTGACCCCATGTTCACCAGCAGATTCTGGCAAGGCTTTCAAGAGGCAGTTGGCACACTCTTGACTTTCAGTACGGCTTTTCACCTGCAGACAGACGGGCAGTCAGAGCGAACGTTCCAAATCTTAAAGGACATGCTGTGAGCATGTGTCCTCGATGCAGGAGGCAGCTGAGAGAAGCACGTTCCCTCAGTGGAGTTCGCCGACAACAACAGCTATCAGTCCAGTCTTGGCGTAACACCTTTCGAGGCGATGTACGGTATGCCGTGTCGTTCCCCAGTGTGCTAGACAGAGGTTGGAGAGGCACCACTCACCGGTCCAGACATCGTCAGGCGATCGTCAGAGAGACTAGTGCAGATCAGGCAGAGACTTCTGACGGCTTAGAGCCGACAGAAGAGTTATGTAGATCAGAGGCGACAACCGTTAGAGTTTGCAGTCGGCGACAAAGTGTTCATATGAGCATCGCCGTACAGAGGGACAGTCAGGTTTGGCAGAGGTGGTAAGTTGACGCCGAGGTTCGTCGGGCCGTTAGAGATCCTAGAGAGGGTTGGCGAAGTAGCTTACCGCCTGGATCTTCCTCAGCACATGTCAGCTTTGCATCCGACTTTCCAGGTGTCGATGCTGAGGAAGTATCACTCGGACCTGTCTCATGTCACCAGGGTAGATGACATCGAGCTTGAGGCGAACACGATGTTCGTTGAGTAGCCAATTCAGGTACTTGACCAGAGGGATCAGGTCTTCCGGGGCAAGGCAATTCCCTTGGTCAAGGTACTGTGGAGGCACAGAGGCGTCGAGGAGATGACCTGGAAGCGCGAGATGCGCATGCGGCAGGAGTATCCGCATTTGTTTCCTTCTCGAGCTAGCTCTTGTCCTGTTTTCTAGTATAGCTGCTTTGTTGTTTCTGAGCCCTACCTTTATCGAATCTCGGGACGAGATTTCCTTTAAGGGTATTAGGATATGAGGACATGTCCCTCTACTCCTGGGTCGACCGTCTAGGTCGGGCCCGTGGCTCGTTGTTGACCGCAAGGGAAATTTGATAAATTACGTCTTGTCGGTTTGTTTCACACCCGCGTGTGCACACATAGCCCTATGTTTGATTTATGTGCTTGTTAGAACCTTAGGCAGGCTTTGAATCGAAAGATCCAAGCTCGGGCGCGCGAAAGCTTGTCTTTAGGACAGCTGGCATCCTGTTTGCGATCGGTCGCTCCTGGGAGCGATCGATCGGACCTGTGTCAGTTGTCTGGATAAGGACGCGACTGACGTGTCCGAATAAGGACGTGAACTGACCTAGTCCGGCCCAGTCCAACCTATCGGTCCTAAGACCGATCGATCGGACTCGAGCATATAAGTAACCCGAGACCTCTCTGTTTTTCCAGTTTTTCTTCTCCTCTCCTCCTACCTTAGAAATTCTCATTTGGAGCTTGATCCAACGGCTTGGGAAGCTTGCCAGGTGCTAGAGGAAGAGATCTACACCCACCTTGGACGGTTTGATTAAGAATCAAACGTGGATTAGCGTGGTTTGGTATGTTTCTTCATTAAACCTTAGATTAGGAGTTTGTGTGGTGTGTAATTGATTGTTCTTAAATTAAACTATGCTAGCTGATGTTTGATAGCTTGTTTACCACCTGATTAAAGTTTGGTAGGAGTTTGTTTGGATTTGATGTGGAGTGCATCGAATTCTTTAAATGCCCATATCATGAGCTCCTTATGTCCATTTTGGATGATTTTTGCGTCGTTTCGATCGGCTTTTCGAGCTCTACCTTTTTCTAGTAGTTTTAGTTCCATTTGGGGCGATACCTAACCTCAGTATTGGATTTTATTCAATAGGAGATTGATTGGGCGACCATCAAGGGTCGTAGCGTGACTTGGACCCTCGTACTTAGAGAACATGCATGGACCACCTATTCAAGGTAGGAGTTACCTCATATTAGGATTTGTGTGAATGTATGCTATGTTTTGTATATGCTATGTTGCGTTGATGTCATGTTGTACATGCTTTACTTTTATAATGGTTGCATACTTTGTTATGATCTGTTGGGCTAGCTGAGCCCTCTACTTGCTTAATTATGTTATGTTGTGCTATGGTACGTTATGTTATTCATGTATTGTATGCATTTATGAGAACTTAGGGTTTATTATATTAGTTTATTATTATGTTATCTGGCATGTGCATGCATAATAGGAATATCGGATTTGACTTAAGAGTAAGAATTGGGATTGGTTCTAGTAAAATATTGTGAGGAGCCGTTCCTCCAACCTGATCCGATCGCATTGGGTCGAGGGTCTGGTTTTGTGGTTTGGCTCGGTTGGCATTGCTTTGCGATCGGTTGATCGCATCGCTGCTTCTAGACCCCAAGGGCAATTTGGCAAATTGCGCCTTGGCAATCGGTTTCACACCCGCGTAGTGCACACACAGCCTTGATTGATTTACGTGATTGAATAGATCTACTAGAACTGTTCGGGATCGACAAATCCGGACGGGATTGCGAAGAGATATCGCAATTTGGAGTTTAATCGGACTCGGTCCGATTAAACTGACTAGACTAAGTTGGTTTAGCCACTTAAGTTGCTAAACCCCTTCTCTCTCTCTCTCTCTCTCTCTCTCTCCTTTTTCCTTTTCTTCTCCCCCATGCTCGACCTCTCTCTTTTTCTCCTTTCTTCTCATCCGCTCGCGACGACGCCGGCCTCTCCCCTCTTCTCCGGAGCTCCTTCGCCACCATTGCCGGCCGTCGTCTCCTTCGATCTCCCTCTTCTCAGATCCGACACCCTCCCCCTCTCTTTCCCCTTCCCGTCACAAGTGGAGTTCGACGTCGGACGGCTCCCGGTAGCCTTCGGCGATTACCAGCGGATCCCCGTCAAGCCAGAGGCGGCGATGACGATGGAGGAGGTAGTTTTCAGCCAGATTAAGCTTGGATTGCGTTTTCAGGTAGGATTTCTACCTAAATCTTTCGGTTAAGCTAGATCTAGGGTTTGGTTTGATTGTTTGTTGTTTTCTTTGAGCTAATTAGTTCCTTAGAGCATGCTTAGTGACGGATTGAAGCTTCATTCGATTTGATTTGGGTTTTATCCGGATTTTTGGAAGTTTTTCCCGGATTTTCGTAGATGCTCTGTTCTTCGATGAACAGCCGGGTTAAAGCTCGATTTCTGAGCTGTGTGAGCATGGTTTCGGGTAACTTTCAAGATGCAAGTTGTAGATCATCGAATCTACTTTCAATTTCCGCTGGTTTCATGATTTTTGGATTTATATAGGAATTTTGGTGAATTTTCTACAGAACTACTGCGAAACTGAAATTAAGAAATTAGTTAGCTAATTTAATGGAATTTTGACCTTTGTTCAACCTGATCCTCGTGTAACTTATCCCCAAGGTTAATTAGGATTGTTTTAGGAGTTTTGGCTTTGATTGGAGAGGTTTTTGAGGTATTTATGCCTCTTTTCACATTTTTGGCCAAAAATCGAAATACGTGGTTTTCATCTATTTTTACTTATCCTCAAGTTTCATATTAATCAGACGGACATAGTGAAACCTAGGTTATACCCTAATCTTGTCGACTATATATAATTAAAGCATGACTAATCAATTGTGACTTGGCTAATTCATCTACTACCCTGAATTGATGTTCTTAGCAGTATACAGTAGATACAGGTGTGATTCGATAGGTTTTGGGAGATCAATCCCTCGTTTTCTACACGGTTATTTAAATTGCTAATCTTCTAGCTTAATTAGTAATTGATTATGAAGTATGCTTAGTATCCATGTAATTTTTGGTAGAATGCTATATATACATGTATTGCATACATTTGTGTAGTTAAGCCGTGTGGGGCTCGTGGTTGAACTAAGGGAGTTATGCCCCTTGGGATGTTTAGATAATTGACTGGGCCGAGGGTGTGCCCTAGTTAATGTGTTTTGTAACTGTTGTATATTGTTTGGCCGGGGTTGTATCCCGTTGTAGAAATTGCGGTTAACGGCTGTGGACGTCGTTGTAATGCCAGATTTTGATCTGTTGGGTATTGGTTATAATTGTTTTGCTAGATAGATCTTTACTGCTTTAGACCCCTTGCTATGTTTATCCTTTGGCAAGCTGTAGGCTACGCCTAGCCCTGTATGTTGTGATGTCATACTGTTGCATGCTTATATTTCTGTATCTCTGTGCCTGAACATTGCATGCATCTTGATTGCATTAGAAGCATTAAGGATAGGGGGTAGGCGATGAATTCGATCGCCGATCCGGGGTTCTCGAGTAGCCCGGATCTAGCCCTAGGACCGGGGTTTGGTTAGTTGAGGATTAAGACGTGATTATCATCGAATGATCATATTGCTAACATTTGAGGTTATTGTTATAGTCGACTATGCATTATTCTTGTACTTGAGGTGTAGAGGTCATGTCGGGTCTCCAAGGCCAAGTGCTAAGGATGGATGTCGATGTCCCTGACTTTTGAGTCCCCGCGAGAGATGGTATGACTGAGCAGGGTGGTACCTGGACAGGAGCCCGCAGTCTTTGTTTCCTCTTATTTGTTCTTGGGTGAGGGTGGGACCTGGACAGGAGCCCTCGGGAATCGACGGGGTTATGAGGCCCTTTAGCATACCTTAGACTTAGGCGGAGAACGACACGGTTGCAGTTTCCCTTCCTTTCTGTGCGACGTAGAGTAGAACCCTACTGGGCATTGTTAGCCACCCTACATGGGATGCATCAACGGGATGCATCAACGATGCAGGTCGATGCAGTTCCTTCTTTCATGTGTTCTTCTAGAAGATGGCGCGATATTTCAAGGTGATCGAGGATTTGGAGCTTTGAGGAGTTCTTCTATAGTTAATTTACAACTTTAATCAGTGATGTATAAATTGGTGTATAATCTGAAATATTCGATAACAGAATTGTATGATCATTAATTCAATTGTATTTGAGAAATGTTGTCATATTATTTCTGTAGACATCTGAGAAATGTAATAATTAGTTATTTATAATGGTGCCATTGCTCAACTTGAAATTGTAAAATGAACAGGTTTATTGTGTTGTAATTATAAAGGAAACTCTGCCGATTTTGTTATGAACTGGAGGATCATATTATTCAAATTAGATGTGAAAATCATTATATAAATGCGCCAGAGGTGATTGAATAGGTTTAGATCCCTCACATCCGGGCCCGGATGGGTTTTCTGGGTCGGGGTGTGACAGATATTGTAGCTAGATTAGTCAGAGTTTAGGAGTTGCATCAATGACTAGACAGATGGATAGTAATCTTCGTATGTCGATCGAGAATTTGGATCTTCCTTGAGGACGTGTGTGGAGATGTTTTCCCCATACTAGTATACTGAGACAGTTATAGAGTTTAGAAGGGTCTGAGCGAGCATTGATGGTCGGATGTAGCGTATGTGCATGTAATGTTGATCCTAACCTTGTTTTGATGATGCCAATATACATTAAATGATAAAATATATGCTTAACATTTATTACCCCTTTAATTGGAAATCTTAAATTCAATATTTAAGTCATTTTTGTACTGACGGTCGATGCAAGGATCGACCGTGGGAATGTGGCGGTCGATCCATGGATCGACCGTGGTGAAGGTTTCATACTTGGCTATATGCGTATTGGCTCACGGTCGATCGGTGCATCGACCGAGGGAAGTGTTTTTCTTAACAGAGGCTGACGGACGATGCGACGGTCGATGTGGTGGTCGACCGTTGCGCATATATGAAGAAATATCAAGGAGCGACGGTCGATCCGAGCGTCGACCCTGGGAAGCGACTTTCTCAACAAAGGCTCACGGACGATGTGACGGTCTGTCACGCCCCGACCCAGAAAACCCATCCAGGCCGAGGCGTGAGGGTTCCTACTCTACTCAATCATCACTGGCGCATTTAGAATAAAATAAAAACAACTAATCTAACAATTGATCTGGGGTCAATATAGAAATTCAATTATAATTCAAGATTCAGATACAATATTAAATCCTCAAAAATCCTTACAAAAGGAAATTATACATTAAATAATTCATCAAGATTGAATGAACCCCAAGTCCTCGAACACCTCCAAAGCCGACGCGCCACCATGTGCCTGTCCAGTTGGGATCTACAGAAGAAGAGCTGACGTCTGCACCTGCAAAACGCAGCCCGGGTAGGAGTGAGCAATAAGCTCAGCAGGTTTCTATACTACGACACACAGAAGGAAGCGGGAAACGCAAGAGTGTCGCCCTCAAGTAGGACCTGGGTGTATACAGGGGTCCCATAACCCCACCGCGTGTCCCTGGTGCCCAGGAGCAGCACTCAGTAGCAGGAACAACACTGGCGACAGCGTCTGCAGGAACCCGACACTGCAAGGTCAGCACAGTGGGACACCGGCTACACCTCAACATCCGACTCAAGGCCGACACGACCTCTACAATCATCAAACATCATGTGTACCAGTCCTCTAAGCCTATCATCGAATCGACTGGACACCACAAATCAACCGGGTCCAAACAACCCAACCCCGGTCCTAGGGCTAAGTCCGAGCTTCCAGCCTCGGGACGGCGACCCAAGGATCACCCACGCCCTAACCAATGCAACTAATGCACAATCAATGCCATGTATGATCATACACAAATATAACAGTTCAGGCATGCAACACAATGTCAAACATTATACAAGGGCCAGGCGCAGCACACAGCCCGCCTAAGGGTATGCATAGCAGAAGTCTAGAATAAAGCAGATAAAAGGACACTCATGCCTACAACGGGAAGCAACCCCAGCTAAACTATCAACAGCTATGATAGCAATATAATAATATTATATTCAAAGCTTAGGGCAAACGTAAGGCCCATTTATCTACACATCCCAAGGGAGGCGCGGCTCCCCTGATTCAACCACAAGCCACGCACGGGCTTAAACAGATATAATAATAATATATCTAAGATAATATCGAAAAACTAGAATTATCAATATTAACGCAAATGATCTTGAAAACTTCAGAAAATCATATCTTTCAATCCAACCGTCCGATTGATGTGAAACTTGAGATGCCTACTCAACAACATACCCCAAATTACATATCCGAAAACTGGATCGATCTGATAAACGAAAGTAGATCAAAATATATAATTTCGGTTAAATCTCAGATTAGATAAACCCAATTAAAATCCTTTCAAAAATAAATTGGATTTAAACCAAACTTTCCAGATCACGCCTAAATATCACTAAGATCATCCCCTCCAAAAATCAGCTCAATTAAATATATAAAAACCACTTAAATCCTCACTTTAAACCAGCTGCCCTGTTTCAGCACAGTCAGCTTACTTAATTCACCAAAAATTATACGTTGCTCCAAAAATCATGAAACAAGTTGGCACTGAAAGCTAACGCATAGATCTACAACTTTCATTTATAAATCTAACTCAGATCATGCACGTAGAAGCCGGAAAACGAGCTAGAACACCACTGTTCTGCTAGAACAGAAAATCCGGAAATCAAGAGATGAAAAACATGCTTAAATCCATATCAAATCAAATCCAATTCCTACCAAACTTCAATCAGGTGTCAAACAAGCTATAACACACCATCTAGCATATTTAGACTGAAGAACAAACAAATACAAAGACTAACAACTCCTAATCAAACCGTAACATAGAAACCTACCGATTACACGCTTTCCTTGGCTGAATCCTCGCTAATCATCCACTAATCCAGCTCCAAACCAGTCCACAGATCTTCCTCATGCTTCCACGAATCCAACAAGTCTTCAAGCACTTGATTTGGTGGCCGGAGGAGGGAGAACGAAGCTAAGGAAGGGAAGGAGATGGCCACGGGAGCAAGGGAAGAGAGAGGAAAACCAGCAGAGAAAGAAGAGGATAAGGGGGGAGCTGTTAAAGGGTTACTGTAGCTACAGTAACCGCCTTGCTACAGTAGCCGGGCTGCTACAGTGGTGGCGATCCAACCGCCCGTCTCGATCCTCTCCGATCGATCTCCGATCGAGAACGCCTACAAGAATCTAGTCAAACATAAATAACAATCAGAGGCCGTGTGTGTACATCGCAGGTGTGAAACCAATCGCCAAGGTGCAATTTACCAAATTGCCCTTGGGGTCTTCGCGATCAACCCGATCGCGGAACAAGGCCAAACGGGCCAGACCCTCGACCTAATGCGGTCGGACCGGGTTGGAGGAGCTGGCCCTCACACGGTTGATGTCACGGTCGACCGTGAGAGTGACGGACGATGTGTGGATCGACCGTCGAGCAAAAAGGCTGAGTTTTTTATACGTGACGGACGATGCATGGATCGACTGCCAGCAGCGCGCAGAGTAAAAAACTAGCCGTTGGAGAGTTGCAGGGAGCCGTTGGGGCTCCTTGTTGAGCTGGTTGAAGCCCATCTATAAGTAGTTCCTTCATGTAAACTTGCCAGAACTTTTATCATTATTATTGAGATCATTTGAGCAAGTTCTAGGAAAAATTTCTACTTATTCTCTTTGAGCTAAAACCTTTGTAAATCTTCTTCAAGTG
Organism: Narthecium ossifragum; assembly: GCA_963920575.1. Lineage (NCBI taxonomy): Eukaryota > Viridiplantae > Streptophyta > Magnoliopsida > Dioscoreales > Nartheciaceae > Narthecium > Narthecium ossifragum. Next base: position 12,896,995 of record OY986964.1, on the reverse strand, counting down.
TGAAGAAGTATTTTGAGAGTTGTTCAAACAGCAAGTGGCTGTGATTGTAAGGTCACCAAGCACCAGGAAGTTTGGAGGAAAAGCTTGTAAGGGATTTGCAAGTAGTGGAACCTCAAGGAGAGCCTTGAGAGAAGTGGACATAGACCAAGAGTTGGGTCGAACCACTATAAATCGGTGTCATCTCTCTAACTCTCTTTACTGTATCTTGCATGCCTCCTTGCTTTATTTTCATCTCATCTACAAGCATTTAAAGTGCAGTTTCTCTACTATCTGATTTTTCCATTAAACTAGATTTTCGAAAAGAGTCCAATTCACCCCCCTCTTGGACCTTCATGTAAGACTTACCTAAACTAGCCAGACCATACTAGGATCAGCATAGTAGGATAGTTGGGTGTACAAAAGAGTCTTAGAGTGTTTGCTGGTGAAATCTGATGGATTTTAATATATGCACATTACCTGCTACCTGTGAATGAATGTTGTTACCTGTGAATGAATGTTGTTACCTGTGAATGAATGTTATGGGGCGAAGGTGTCCCAAGAGGTTATGATTTGTGATCTCACATGCCCCAACCACTGTAATGATTATATTTTTAATATATTTGTGGAATTTGTAGGCGGGGGTGTGACAACTGCTTTGAGGCCCAACCCAGTTTATAGGTGCAAGATGTGCTTAGGGAGTGTTTGGTTGCCAGGAGTGGAGGGTGGAGTGGGTGGAATAGCAACACTTTCTCCACTTTAGGTTATTTGGTTGGGCCATAAACTCGATGGAGTGGAGGAACTGGGCTCCTGAAAAGGCCTCCAGTCAGCCATTTGACTCTAGCCAAAAAAGGGCCAAAGTTGGCCGAGTGGAGTGGAGCGCGAGTGAATCAATGGCCAGCTCCTCACCTTACGAAGGTCACTGTGGCGGCTCATTAACGCAGAGGTCGCCCCTTTCCCCTCTCTCATGGCGGCCACCTCTCTCCCCTGCCCCTTTTCGGCGATTCTAAAACCCATTCCAAATCCAAACAACACGTGAACCCTCTTCGTCCCCAATCCCAAACCCCTTCGTGTCCTCCGCTCCCCACAACTTTGCCTCCCCGTTAACGTCAGTAAACAACGCCCCCGACCCCAATATCCCCCCCCCTCCCCCTCCGCCATCGATGGCGGCGCCGTCGAGGGTTTGTTTGCCACTTGGACTCCACCTCCCCTTCTTCGGCGCGTGCTCTTTGTTCCAATCCTCGCCGGTCAAGTCCTCCACCGAGTCCTCATCGCTCACGAGTTCACCCATCTCGAGCTCCACCGCTCGGTGGGCGGTGTCCTCGCCCTCGCCTTCGCCAGCGAGCTCTCCCCCGTAGTCATCGCAGTAGCGCCGCCGGGCGCGTTGTTAGCGCCTTTGCTACTGAGCTAGCTACCATGCAGGTCTCTGAGCAGGTAGATACCCTTCGCACCCTCGGAGCTCACTCGGTCGACTACCTCATCGCATCGCGCGTTTTCGCTTGCTATATCGCAATGCCCGCGCTGACCCTCATGTGCTTCGCAGTCAGCCTCTGATGAGACGTGAAAAGTACACAAATTAACCCCTTAATTTACCTTTATTAGTCTTCGAGTAAGGTATTTCTAATAATCTTCATGGTATTTCAGGTACAAGAGCCCTCAACAGAATTTAGATCAACTTTGGAGCGTAAACGAGCCTATTCGAGCACATTTAGGTACATGGGTCAACTTCAAAGATTAAACTGTACATTCTCAAGAAGAATCAGATAATGTGCCATATATGATTGAAAAGCTCTGAAAGTCTACTTTCTGGAGAATTTTACGGTTCATGATTCCGAGTTTCCTAGATGAAGTTATTTCATTTTTGGTACCAATGCGCAGTGTTGAGTGGCAAAAGAGATAATACGCAGGAAAGATGATCGATCTTCTTCCCCTATTAAGATCGATCTTTGTACTATAGCAAAGATGACAAAGAGCAATAATTCAAAATATTGATCTTCTCCCTATAGAAGATCGATCTTCCTCGGGCGCAGCCAACTATACGGGATGAAAATATCGATCTTCACCCCTAGAAGATCGATCTTTCATTGCCAGTTAAGCAAAAATGAAGGGCCCAAATGTAATCCGAAGGGGAGAAGCTTGAGGGTTATTGTCGCGCCCCGGCCCAGGAAACCCACCCGGACCGGGACATGAGGGGGAAGATCCTACATTTACTGACAACAAGCTGGCGGAAACAATTATAAGAATAAACAAAGGACAAGAGTAATCTAACAATTACCAACCCGAAACTCTAAATATAACAATATTTACATATATCAGAGTTATACAAAATTACATCATCTGAGGTTTCCACAAAAACACAGTAGAAGCCGTCCTGGCCCTCAAACATGGTCGGCTGGCGACGCGCTGCCACAGGACGAACACCGGGGGCCCACGGGAGAAGCGCTGGTACCCGCACCTGCAAACACCACGGTCCACGTAGGAATGAGCAAAGGCTCAATAGGGTTCTACTCTACGACACTCACAAGGGAGGCGACCCCAACGGTACTAACTCTGTGCCAGGTGCTGAGGCTTGCCAAGGATCCTATAAATCCCGTCAATAACCCGAAGGGCACCTGTCCAAAGTACGTCCTCCGATGGCCACTGCTCAAGGATGGTCCACCTCCGACAGTCCCTGACACAGGGTGGACATGACGCTACTCGTAGGACACCCCTCTCCAAGCGGGATCTCCACACTTGGCGGAACAACCGTGGTTACGACAACCATCTCCCAGTACTCAAGGCACAGAGCCAATACAACCCCTAAACTCCAAATCAAAAGCTCAGTCCTACCAGAGAGCCCAAAAATCCCTTCGATACCCCTAGGGTTCTTGTCCATAGTACGTCATCCGATGGCCACTGTTCAAGGGTTGGGCTTTCTCCGATAATCCCAGACACAGGGTGGACAATGACGATACCAGTAGGACACCCATGCCGGGGTAACGATAGCCACCACTTAGCTATTGATACTGGAGTACTAGGGACAAACCCCAAACCCACGCCCTAGCCTAACATGCCTCTAATGCGCAGGAAAGCAAGACAATTATAAAACAGAATAAACAGGCAGGAAGAGAACAGTAAATCAGGCAAATAATATAACAACAGTAATAGCAATATTAACAGATAGATATAAAACAGTAAAGCAGGCAACAAACAAGACAATATAAGCAAGCATCAGAACAGGGGCACACCTTCGGCCCATTTATACTAAACATGTCATTCTCTGTTGCCCTCAGATACTGTTCCTGGGAAACCCTGGATCGATCCAAACGTACCTATGGATCGATCTGACAGCCCTCAATGAACAGACCATCTTGGTGCAACCTGGATCGATCCAACACACCCATGGATCGATCCTGCCTGAAGTCCGATCGATCCAACTTGCATGGATCGATCCAACTAAGTAGTCCAATCGATCCAACTCGGAAGGCCCAAGAATAAGAAAACCATTCTCTACATAGCAGCTGTTTGATCCGTCGATCCGACGTCCAACTGACGTCGGATTTGGGATCCAAGCCTCTAGTAGATCTATATGCATGGATCAACATACCCAAAATCCAGAATCATCCAACGGCTAGATTAACGGGAAAACACTAATCAAAACCGCTAATCAAACTAACTTACCAATTATAGTCCGATCGATCGGACTCGCAAGTCCGATCGATCGGACTCTAACTTACCCAGTACTTGCTGCAACACAGCCCTCCAATAATAAATTCATAACAAATCGTAGGAAAATCGGAAAAATACGAAATAAGATGGAATGGAAAGCTAACTCAGAGATCTACAACTCTTGTATTCATCAAAACCCAATATCATGCACGTACAAGCCGAAAAACTCGTTGCAAACCGGTTGTTCTACAAAAACAGCAGAAAACTGGAAAATCCGAGATTAATCATGCATAAATCCTACTAAAATCTCATCCAAAAATCATGAAACTTATATCAGAAATTCTACTAGGCAAGATGCATCTAATGACATGAAGATCAACAAGATCCAACGGTTAGATTAGGAGAATCCCATTAAACTAGTTACGTAGGTAGAACACCTACCGAAACCGCTAATCCCTGGTTGATTGCTCACTAAACAGCTGCTAACCAAGCTCCAACCCATGTCAGGGATCTTCGTCACGTCGCCACGAATCCAACGAGCTTTGGAACACTCAAAATGGTGGCCGGAGGAGGGAGAACAGCGAAGAAGGAGATGGCTGCCGGGAAGAACAGAGGAAGCAGGGCTCCGCGGGAAAGAAGAGAAAGAAGGAAGAAGAAGAGAAGAGAAGAGAAGGAAGGGAAGAATAAGAAAAGCCCGGGGGAAAGCCGGGAATGCCGGGGAAAAGGGGAAGAGGCCTTCCCCTCCCTCTGACAAAGGGAGCGACCGTCACGACGGCCGTCCTCTCAAGGAGACAGCTGCCGAAATACAAGGGATCGATCCCCTTAGGGGAAGGGATCGATCCTTTGCATGCCAGGCAACGACCATTGAGCATAGTGGGATGATCCCCCCCTAGGCGGATCGATCCTACTTCACTCAAAAGTGAGGTTTGGGCAAATCCTTCTATCCAAACCCAGATCTTTCGATCCCGAGCCCACCTAACCTTTCTAATCAAACACATACACCAAAACAATGCCTGTGTGTGCACACGCGGGTGTGAAACAAAACAACAATGTGCAATTTACCAAATTACCCTTGCGGTCAACAACGAGCCACAGGAATAGAGGGACGGGCCCTCATAGTTATAAATACCAAACTTTGGGCTCTTATTGGGGATTCCTTTTGGGAACAAGAAGAGGCTAAGGAAAGGGGCAACCCCTTGGGCAAGGAAGGGAGCTCTCATCCAAGAGGGAGGAGATTGATGAAGAAGAGAAGGATCCATCTCTTCTCCATGGCTTCTCCATCGAAGATGAGTAGCTAATCTATTTACCTAGTGGAATACCATGATGTTTTAGATTTTATTTGTAGTTTTCTTTGGATTTGGATGGTGTAATCCCTATTGAGACAATAGTTGTTTGGATCTATGCTTACTTTCTCATCTTTGTAGTTGGATTCTAATGTTGGATGGATGAATTCTTTGGTATGCATAAGTTAGAACCTTGTGCCCAATAGGTGTTTGTTGATATTCCCCAATGAGTAGGTTGTGCTACAACCATGGCCACTTGTGTTGAAAGGAGTCTTGGCTCTAGGTTAGGGACTTGGTTGTGCTAGAACCACTCTAATCCACATCTAACCTAGCATCTATCCTATCTTTTGTAGTGTTTTGGATTCGAGATGTTAGAACCACCTCGATCCATTACCATATTCCATACAACCCAATTCCTTGCGACAAGATGATCCTAACCCGACCTCTCGTTGGCGATGATCGAAGCTAATCCCTCGATCATCGACTTTCTAGCATACACCTAGTGCGACGGATAATCTTTAACCAGTTATTCGTTAGTGACGACCTTTGTTAGCCACAAAGTAGTCGATATTGTAGTGTCTCGATAGGATTGCGCATATTGATCCATTAGAAAGCTACGATTGAGCCTAATCCAGATTGAGATTCTCTAGGACCTCTTTCTATCCATTGAATCATTTACATGCTTTCTTAACTATCATATCCTAAAACTCAAAACTATTTTTTTATTATCCCTATAGGAACACTTAGATTGAGGTAAGTAGTTTAATTGTTTTCATACGCATTTCCTGTGGATTCGACACAGACTCACCATTAGCTACCCCCAAAGTAGTTAGCTAGTAGTTCGATTATAAATTTGTAATTTTGATCGGGCGCATTAAGTCGCGACACTTTTCACGTCCTATCAAAATTTTGGTGCCATTGCCGGGGAGTGTTATCGGAAATGATTGAAGTGCTTTGCCTAATCTAGTGTTTTTTGTAAATATCTTCAATTTTAAATTTTGTTTCATATCTTTAAAAAAAAAGAAGAGAGAGTTGTACTTATAATTACTATATCTTTGTGTTGATAGGAGACGCCTCCGGCAAGACTTCGATGATCAAGATCGCCGACTGACGTCTCATGCTTGGACCGGCCCATTGTAAAGTATTTCTACCTTTTGGCTTGGTCCTTATTTATGTGATTGTTTATACATGACCGATGAGTATATGTCTCCGGGTGCCGCATTGAACGATTATTGTTACCATTTAATTATGCACATGCTTATGTTAACGATGCTTATAATTTCTCAAACCCGGCATATGACTTGCATTCATACACCTATGATGTGGATTTGAGTAATCATCCATACTCTTATTGGCAACCCCAAGGTCAATACCCTCTTAATGTTCAACCACAAAACATGAGCTCACCCGACCAATACTTTGCACTTAGCTCTACATCACCTTATCTTTCTCAAACACAATACCCACCACCCCAACATTGGTACGAGCCCCCCATTTCTTTTGAACCACAAGCACAAATAAATCCATCTTTAGATGAAAGGATTATTAAAGCTCTAGAGACTTTTGAGGCACAAAACCAACTTATACGTTCTCACTCGCAATCATTAGCCAATATAGAAGTTCAAGTTGGACAACTAGCTTCCTTGATTAATTCATACTATGATAAGGTTGATGGTTGTGTGAGTGAGGTAGTGCCTCCTAATTTTAATAATGATACTTGTGATGCTTATTTTACCAATGTTAACAATGCATGCAATGATGGGATTTCTTTTGAGGTGTTACCGGTTCATGATATTGTGGATAATATTTTGCCTTGTGATGTGAATGAATCGGTCCCTCCGGTGTTTCTTGATGATAATGGTATAGATGAATGCATGGAAGATTGGTACCTCTCATGTGTCATAATAATATTCTTAATGATATGATTTCCAATCATATTGAGGTTTCATGGGATATCACGATGCCGGTTTATGAAGCCTTCCTCAAGGACACACCTAAGATTGAGGATGAATCATTTGATATTAATGTGCCGGTTTATGAAGCTTTTCATGAGGATATACTTGATTTTGATAATGATTCATTGGATATTGTGTCGCCGGTTTATGAAGGTTTTCATGAGCATAGATCTGATTTTGAGGAGGATGATTCTTATGATATTGATTTACCGGTTCACGAAGCTTTTTATGAGGGCTAACCTATTATTGATGCATTGGATGACAATGATATCTTACCAATTTTCGATGATTATGGGGATGATGGTATTTGCAATGATACATTGCCGGTTTTTGACGTGTCGGATGAGAATGATGTTCTGCCTTGTTTAAATGATCATTAGGACTCTAATGATATTTGTGAGAGCTTTTAAAGAAAGCCTCAAATTGAGCCTCTACCTTCCATATCATCCACACTAGTTAAACATTTTGAGAGGCCGGACCTTGTTTCAATTGAACACCATGCCAATTTTCCATGTTATTTCATCAAGGACCTCATTGAGACTCCTCGCCCTTCAAGTACTTTGTTCGCTAAGGACAATCCCTACTTCTTTGATGAAACTTGTTTGCATGAGTTCAACTTTCTTCGGACCATGTATTTCTTTACCTTGAACCATCGGTCACCAAAAGCCGATTTTAATATGGCCCCATTTATTACAATACATGACTTGAAGGGTGGTAATTGGCCAATGACTGACGTTTTGCATGATTTCGTTGCCAATGATGCTTCATTCTTCTTTGATAAATCATGTTTGCATGTCTTTTTCATTCTTCAATCCATCTATTTCTTTATGTGGAACCATCGGCCAGCCAAATTTAGTTTTGTTGTACATAACATAACGTCGGGCAGAAGACGGTAAAATGAGCGTTTGTTGGGAGGCAATCCAACATTTCCATGCTTCTTTGATTGTTTACTTGCTTTCTTGCATGCTTGATTGTTTTATTTTTAGTTTTGACATGTTTGCTTGGTTCCAATGAGTGTTTCCATGCATTCGGTACGCGATTTTTGGCCTTGGTATGTTTAGATCTTTGTACGATGTTAGGCCAAGACGATGATGTTTGTACTCTTGCTTTTATTGGACTAACCCTTGGTTATATTTCATATCTTCTTTGCATTTGGCCAAGGATACCTTCACATGGATGCTTTGAAGCACATCATGTTATCTCTTCCCTTTTACCCTTCATATGTGCTTGAGGACAACCACATTTAAGTTGGGGGTACATTTGATGTTCGATAACCTGTGTACCTACACTTAATTTGTCAATTTACTTGCATTGATGACTATGTGAAATTTTTTTGTCTTAGATGCTTGTCTTGGAGAACCATTGCACGGATTTTCTTGATTTTCATGCCTTATAAAAACTTGTGAATCATTGGATAAATGACATTTTTCTTTAACTCCAATTCGGCTTGGCACATTGTAAGGCGAGTTGAGTGGTCTTAATCACCTGCGCACATGCACTTGTATGAAGGGTTGAGTGATTATTTTGAGTAAGAACATTGATAGATTGAGATTCTGGAGCATATTCATCATTGATTGATATGACTTATAGTTGTGTTAGAAAATTTTGATTGACTAGCCTTGATTCATAGCCTTCTAGGTTCGGGTAATTAAGTCCATGGGGTGTTTTACACCTAATGCCCTAAAGCCACCTGGCTTGGGAATCATTGATCCAACACTCGCTACATGGAACTAGTAGAAAGCTTAAGGGATCAAGGCACTGCACAGTCACGCTAGTTGAATAAAAGTATAATGGTCATTAGTTGTGATTCGTGACCTTCTAGGTTCGGGAGATTAAGCCTGAGGGGTGCCTTTACACCTAGTGCTCCAAACCATATGGTTTGTGAGTCACTGGCCTAAATCCTGTTATATGGACTAGTAGAAAGCCTAAGGGATCATGACATTGCACAACCACATGCTCTATTCCTCGAAAAAAAAGAGAAATAGAGAAAAGAAAAGAAAAAAATATGATTAGTGTTGAATAAAACATGTCACATGTTCAATTGATTTGAATTCCTAAGGATGATTGATCTTGATTGGCTCCCTACTTAGATGATTACAAGACCCCGATTACTTGGTTGTTCCTTTCACGACACGGGATTGTTCAAGTAGGTCTTAATTGTATCAAGTGCTTTGAAATCTTGGAAGTATATCATTTATGTTCTTATTCATTTGCTTCTTACTTGGCCATGACTCGAGAGATAAAATTCGTGAATGGAAATCTACTTTGAGCATCAAAGTTGAGAATTGCTTGCATATGAATCAATGCATTGTATTTTGACAAATTAGTGGTTTTGGTTGTTTGTTTGTTTGTGTGTTTCTTTCTGTTTGGCTTTGCTCGAGGACGAGCAAAGTGTAAGTTGGGGGGTGTGATGAGACGTGAAAAGTATATAAATTAACCCCTTAATTTACCTTTATTAGTCTTCGAGCAAGGTATTTCTAATAATCTTCATGGTATTTCAGGTACAAGAGCCCTCAACAGAAGTTAGATCAACTTTAGAGTGTAAACGAGCCTATTTAAGCACATTTAGGTACATGGGTCAACTTCAAAGATTAAATTGTATCTTCTCAAGAAGAACCATATAATGTACCATCTATGATTGGAAAGCTCTGAAAGTCTAGTTTCTGGAGAATTTTACGGTTCATTATTCCGAGTTTCCTAGATGAAGTTATGGCATTTTTGGTACCAATGCGCAGTGTTGAGTGGCAAAAGAGATAATACGCAGGAAAGATGATCGGATCTTCTTCCCCTATTAAGATCGATCTTTGTACTGTAGCAGAGATGACAAAGAGCAATAATTCAAAAGATTGATCTTCTCCCTATAGAAGATCGATCTTCCTTGGGCGCAGCCAACTATACGGGATAAAAAGATCGATCTTCACCCCTAGAAGATCGATCTTTCATTACCAGTTAAGCAAAATGAAGGGCCCAAATGTAATCCGAAGGGGAGAAGCTTGAGGGTTATAAATACCAAACTTTTGGCTCTTATAGGTGATTCCTTTTGGGGACAAGAAGAGGCTAAGGAAAGGGGCAACCCCCTTGGGTAAGAAAGGGAGCTCTCATCCAAGAGGGAGGATATTGATGAAGAAGAGAAGGATCCATCTCTTCTCCATGGCTTCTCCATCGAAAATGAGTAGCTAATCTATTTACCTAGTGGAATACCATGATGTTTTAGATTTTATTTGTAGTTTTCTTTGGATTTGGATGCTTTAATCTCTATTGAGACAATAGTTGTTTGGATCTATGCTTACTTTCTCATCTTTGTAGTTGGATTCTAATGTTGGATGGATGAATTCTTTGGTATGCATAAGTTAGAACCTTGTGCCCAATAGGTGTTTGTTGATATTCCCCAATGAGTAGGTTGTGCTACAACCATGGCCACTTGTGTTGAAGGGAGTCTTGGCTCTAGGTTAGGGACTTGGTTGTGCTAGAACCACTCCAATCCACATCTAACCTAGCATCTATCCTATCTTTTGTAGTGTTTTGGATTCGAGATGTTAGAACCACCTCGATCCATTACCATATTCCATACAACCCAATTCCTTGCGATAAGATGATCCTAACTCGACCTCTCGTTGGCGATGATCGAAGCTAATCCCTCGATCGTCGACTTTCTAGCATACACCTAGTGCGACGGATAGTCTTTAACCAGTTATTCATTAGCGACAACCTTTGTTAGCCACAAGGTAGTCGATATTGTAGTGTCTCGATAGGATTGCGCATATTGATCCATTAGAAAGCTATGATTAAGCCTAATCCGGATTGAGATTCCCTAGGACCTCTTTCTATCCATTGAATCATTTACATGCTTTCTTAGCTATCATATCCTAAAATCCAAAACCATTTCTTTTATTATCCTTGTAGGAACACTTAGATTGAGGTAAGTAGTTTAATTGTTTTCATACGCATTCCTTGTGGACTCGACACGGACTCACCGCTAGCTACCCCCAAAGTAGTTAGCTAGTAGTTCGATTATAAATTTGTAATTTTGATCGGGCGCGTTAAGCCGCGACACTTTTCACGTCCTATCAGCCTCGCGGCTTCGGCACTCCTCGCCGACGCCGTCTATGGTGTCAGCATCAACATCATTCTTGATTCCGCTCAAAGAGCTCTAAGACCTTGGGATGTGCTGAGTGCGATGATTACCTCAACCTCTACTCCAGCACCAACCAAACGGCAGAAAGTTTAGAAGTCAACCAACTCAATCTCTACTCCAGCACCAACCAAACAGGAAAAACTGACAACCTACTTCACATGACTTCACTTTGCAAAAGTCTGCACTCTAGAAGTGACTCCACTCCATCCAGTCCTGGGCAACCAAACATGCCCTTAGCAAGCATACCCAGGCCCAAATGTGTAGTGGGTTGACCCACTATCCTCAATACCCAATATGGCCCAGATTAGTTTAAGTTTGGTTCGTACATTGTCAGGCATAATCGAGTTTTTGGGCCCGGCCTGCCGGCCCAAAAGAGTTAAAACTGACTTTTAAATAAAGAAAAGTAGATGTTATTATTATCAGTGGTTAATATCAGGGCTAGGCTAACATGTTAGAACACTCTTCACGAATTTGGAACCGATCAACTTTTATATTTTATTATTGGATTATTTACATATGTACTCCCTAAAAACATATTAAATTACATATTTACCCCTGAAATTTGACATATTGCACATGTACACCGTATAAACATCGTTTAGAGTCCAAAAGTGCCCTTATGTTTGCTACCGTCTATCTAAGGCTTCGTTTGGTCGGGCATTGTGTTTTTTATGGGTGTGGTGAGGTGCAGTGCGCTTGTGAACTGTGGTAACATGCGGTGCAGCAACAACTGAAAAACTGTTTAGGGGTACATATGTAAATAACCCAACAATGCCAACAGTTGGTTGCGAATAGAACCGATCTCTTCCCTTGTAATGTGGTGATTCGAAACCCTAAATTTGGAGGAGAAATGAATGATATGGCATATTCAAAACCCTAGGGAGAAGACTACTAGTTGCAGAATAGAACAAAGAGGATGGATATACATTCTATTTGATTTAAACTCATAGGACCATTTGGTAAGGGGATAGGTTATTCCGGGTTAATGGATTTTGGGGTTAGAAAAGTTGGGATAATGAGTGGGGTTAGACCAAAATATTTTTTTAATAACAAATAGAAATGGGGATACAAATCGAGGTGGAGTTAAATGGGTATAGAATAAGTGATATCCCCATTCTGTGGTATGGCTCACCTTAACACACCTTATCCTTATTTCGCTAACTCCATTCTGTTTGGGGATAAGGTGGGGATAAAGTTGGGGATAACCCACCTTATTCCCTTTAACTTTCAATGGTAGGCTAAGAGTAGAGGGGATATCTCGCATGTCTCTGTTAAAGCTGTCAGGCATATTCCCTTTGGATCTGACGGGAAGTGACTCGGGGGTGCACTTTTGATTTTAAACGATGTTTATAGGGTACATATTTAATATGTCATATTTCGTGCCTAAATATGTAATTTCATATGTTTTAGGGCTACATATGTAAATAACCCTTTATTGTTTTGATTATTATTTTTAGGGATTTTTACTTATTAATCCCTATAAACTTCTTAAATATCTATCATAAATACCTTGAATTTTTTGAACTTACATATATACCCCTCAGAAACATGAAAAAATAATTAATATGCCCCTCAGGTTACTTGCCAACAAATCAATATGGAATATTCCAAAGGTGCTGTGTAAAAAGATCCTTATGCCCCTGACAATGGAATGTATACCTCTCATATCTCTTCTTGTCTTTTCGTTAACGGTGCGAGCACGCCACCATCGCCGACGGCGGTAGCTTGTCGATGATTCCTTGCCACTACTCCCACTGCAATTCTTCATCAACCTTCTGATGCTCCACGTCCTCCTCATCTCCCCCATCTCCCTCCTCTCTCTCCCCTTCTCCACCACCATCATCATCTTTTCGGCCGCCACCACCCACTTATCCTTCTCCTTCTCACCCACCACCATGACGCCGGCGCCACCTCCACCACCACCACCCTCTCCTTTGACATCCCTCTCCGCCCCACTCATCTCCAACACCCTCTCAATCCCCACGTACCCCAGCGACTCCACTATCTCCAAGGTCGTCCTCCCCTTCGCTGTCCTCGCCTCCAGGTTCGCCCCTTTCTTCACCAGCACCTCCACTGCCTCCACGACGTAGTGTAGCGCTGTGTACCCTTCATCATCCCTCGCGTCCACCTCCGCCCGCATCTCCAGCAACACCCTCATCGTCTCCACCCTCCCCTTAAACACCGCCCTCATCAATGTCGTCCACCCATTCAGGTCCCTCCCATTAACCCCCGCTCCCTTCTCCACCACCCGACCCACCTCTCTCGAGCACAACTCGTCCCCCAACTTAAGTACGACTAGCAACCTCCCATGCCCCATCTCCGCCGCTGCATCGTACACCGTCCGCCCCGCTTTATTCCTCGCAGCCTTCAACCCCGCACCACCGTGGCTGATCAGAAGCCTCACCGTCACCTCGTTTCCCAGCCTCGCCGCCGTGTGCAGCAACGTGTCGCCATCGATGCTGCGCGTGTCCACGCGAGCCCCACCGACCAGCAACACCCGCCGGCGCCGGCTTTGGAGCTGGTGATGAAGATTACGCCTTCTTTATCTGGCAGGAGAGGACTCCAAGGTTACACCTGATGGGTATGGATATTTAAATAAGTTTGAATACATGATCAGGTTTAAATCTTGGTTAAACTATGGCTAACTTAGTTAGGTTGACGGAGGTAGATGGACGGGCATATTAATTATTTTTTCATGTTTTGAGGGGGTATATATGTAAACTCAAAGAATTTAGGAGTATTTATGACATTTAAAAAGTTTATAGGAATCAATAAGTAAAGGCCAAAAAGCAGTTCAATACACTGTAGTTTCTAAGTTTTGCAGCTTAGTACCACTTCCTTTAAAAATTATCAAAAAATGCTCCAAGTTACATAATAGTGCAGTATAAACCCATCATCCGACGTCGTTACTACATTTTAACGGCAAACCAGTCACTGTATTCAATTTTGATCGATTTTCATCAATTTTGACTGGTTTGCTGATGTGGGAAGTGAGAGAGAGAGATACGGGAGGGAGAGAGACAGCACTCGTCACATTTGTCGACGGTGAGGGGATCTACGGCACCGGCAGCGGTGGTGGTGGCTATCATGCTGCTGTCTTGATGAACTCGGGATTCGTGGCTAATATTCGCATCAAAGCCGGGCAGGAAGGATGGTCCTGTGGACGTGGCCCCAATCTACGCCGCCTTTTGAAACAAGGTTGTCGCCGACGCGCTGGGCAGCGGTGGCGCCGGGTGGTGGTGGAGGTACTGAGTGATGTACAACAATGGGACGGTAGCCATGATAGAATGCGAGCTATCGTTGGGTAGCGAGGTGCTCATTAGCTCCCTGACGCTCGAGCACGGCGAGAGCTTGTTGACATTGTTGTTGCTATAAATCCAGCTCAGTCGGTGATCGGGTTGCTACGCGTTGGTCCTCCTCCCCTCCCCTCCGACTCCTTCCTCCGTGCTCTCTCCTTCCTTCTCTTTCTTTCCCTCCTCCCCTATCTTTCTCTCCTCCCTCTTTCTCAGTTTCTCTCTCTCCTCCCTCTTCCTCTATTTCTCCCCTCCGGCTCCGGTTCCTTCCTCCCTACTCTCTCCTCCCCTCTCTTTCTTTCCCTCCTCCCCTCTCTTTCTCTCCTCCCTCTTCCTCTGTTTCTCTCCTCTTTCCCTCCCCTCTGTGACCCTATCATTTGAGTGCAACTCCATCAGTTGCATGTGCCATTGGAGGAACCTGATCACATGCAGATGCTCCAACATAGCTCAATTCGTCGGAGTAGCTATCGAACGCGCCGAAACCAAGCAGCTTCTGCCGCATTACGCCGTCCAACTTCCTAGCCATCTCCGAGCTCAAATGATTCTTCCACTCTCCAACCCTACCCATCTTCGATATCGTTGGTTTCATATGCATCATGGGCTTCTTGGCGATCTAGTGGTGCTAGAGAGGCTGGCGGCAAGCGAGAGGGAGGATGCCGAGAAGGTGGCGGAGGTGCTGCCGCTAGTGGTGCCGGTGGTCACATGACTTGTTTACCGTCACCCCATGTCACACCGTCAGTCCGTTGGATCCAAAATAATCAGTATAGTAATTTAGAGTATTTTTTGATAATTTTGAAACTACATGGTACTAAACTGTAAAACTTGAAAACTACAAGTCATTGAAATGCCTTTTGACCATAAGTAAAAATCCCTTATTTTTATTATTTTAAAGTTTGAATGCCATTTGGATCAACAAACCATCTAGCCCACAGCGAATCCTAGCCGTTCAATCTATATTACATTGTTGATAGTCTATCCATCGGACGGGTCAGTCTTGACGCCCATCTAGCCCACGAATCACCAAGCATAGACAAGGGCACCCCCCGTAATATCCCACGCCCTAACGCCTTCCGTATATAACAGACGAAAACCCTAATCCTCAGTTCTCCTGCCGCCTGGGGTAGGTCTTAATCTCGCGAGCGAAGAGGATCTCCGCCGGCACCGCCGTCTCCGGCTGGCACAACTGCTACCGCCGCCATGGGTCGTATGCACAGTCGCGGGTAACCTTCTAATCTCTATGTGATAACTCTAGGTCATCTGCGAATGCTTCTTCTAATGGATTTCTTCCCTTTTGGTTCTCAGAAAGGGTATATCGTCGTCGGCGCTGCCGTACAAGAGGACTCCCCCGAGCTGGCTCAAGATCTCCTCCCAGGACGTGAGCCATCTCTTTCGTTCTATATGCTCTTAATCTTTTCGCATCGTATGGTGTTCTTAAATGTTCTGATGGAGTTGATCGCTTAGGTGGAGGAAAACATCTGCAAATTCGCGAAGAAGGGCATGACGCCGTCACAGATTGGTGTTATCCTCCGTGATTCTCATGGGATAGCCCAGGTGAGGAGCGTCACTGGAAGCAAGATCCTTCGCATCCTCAAGGCTCATGGTATTCATCTTTGTTTCTCCATTTGTGTTGATGGTTTCGTCCAAAGCTCTCATCTTCCATTTCAATGTTATTGATTTCTGTTTTTTGGGAGTAATTTTGAAGGTCTTGCGCCAGAGATCCCAGAGGATCTCTACCACCTGATAAAGAAGGCGGTGGCGATCAGGAAGCACCTGGAGAGGAACAGGAAGGATAAGGACTCTAAGTTCAGGCTCATCCTGGTCGAGAGCAGGATCCACCGCCTCGCTCGCTACTACAAGAGGACCAAGAAACTTCCGCCTGTCTGGAAATAGTGAGTAGCCATTTCTTGGTTAACCTGTTAATTGGCACACTGCAATGTTTCTTTGGGTCAGTTGATGATCTGAGCACAATTACGTATTAGATTGAGAACATAGGATGCCATAAACCTTCTAGATCACGATTTACTCAATGATAGGTATGAGTTACGAATACATTCTTTGGGATCTTAAGGTGGATTAATGCAGTTCTTTCATGCTATTACTTGACCCGTAAATGTTACATATTTTATATGGGTTTAGTGGTGCACTAGTCCTTTACCATGATAAGGATCCAGTGGTATCAGCATTTCCTATGGTGATAGGGCTTTCATTTGATGCATGTTGTGTTCTATTTAGGTTCTTTTTGATGTATTTTGTTTGCTAAAGCTTTGAAGTTTATGCATGTGTTATCCTGCTTCTTTTTGAGATGTGCTTTAGTGGAGAAATGAAGAGGTCTGAAGAAACTCATAAAGAATGAAAGATTGGATATAATTGTGAGGAGGGAATACGTCTATGATTTACTTTCCTTTATAGATTTGCATGGAGTTTGTCAAATTATGCTGTGTTGTAAGTTTTATTAAAGGTGATTGAAGGGGCTGAATTAGGAGAGGTGGAAGATGACAGCAAAGTTAGGATAAATTGGTTGTTATCTTTTGGATATGTTTAAAGCCTATTTAAGCTCGATTTTATCTGAATGCTCATCTGGTTTCATAGATGAGCATGAGGGTGGATGTTGAATTAAAATTATTGTTTGACATGTTGGGTATCTTTAGCTTAGTTGCTTGGATTGTGACACAGGAGCTTAATGCTTTTCGGTTTGACTACATTTACAAATTTGCAAAACTGGTGGCATTTTAATTTGAAGGCTATGGAATTTACAGTCTGCCGTCTTTATGCAATTGATGGAGATGTATGAAACGCATGTATGGACCATTTGTTGTGGTGTGAGCTTATTATGTTTGGTACGATTATGATTACATTTAATTGGAGTTCCATGGATGTTGAGATAACTACTATTATGGGCCTATGGTCCTGTATACGTTCTTGGCATATGGAAGGTTGATGATAAGTTTTTATAGGCTAGTTTATTTCATCTGCTTAACTTAGGTTCTGTTAACAAGGTTGCATCAAAGTTGGTTAACTATGGTCTATTATTGCTCTGCATTGATTCCAGCCATATGAAGATAATTAGTTGGAGTTGAACATAGAGATCGTAGTTGTACCAATATGTTTTGCATGAAGTCTTACACAATTTTTGTATTGATGCTATACATGGATATCCCTTTGGCTTCTGTCACCTACTTCTGTGAAGTGGAATGTTCGAGCCTGAAACAAATTGTTTTCTTGGAAACATATAACTGGATGGTTTTCTGAATTTTTTTCAGAAATTTGATGAGTAAACAGGATATGTATTTACGAAAAATTAGCTCTTGCCATCAGCTTTGAGACTGTCTTTGTGTCACATGTATCACATGTATATATATCTACATGGTAATTTCCCTGTACATGAGCAAGTTAGTTTTAATTTTCAAAATTAATTTGTCTACTAACCTAATTCTGGGACTGTTTTCATAGTTAAGGGACATGGTTGGTTGCTCCCAGCTTAATAGGGAGACGGCTTGGAAACATATAACTGGATGGTTTTCTGAATTTTTTTCAGAAATTTAAATGAGTAAACAAGGGTATATATTTCTCAAACTAGCTCTTGCCATCAGCTTTGAGACTGTCTTTGTGTCACATGTATAGCTACATGGTAATTTCCCTATACATGAGCTAGTTAGTTTTAATTTTCAAAATTAATTTGTCTACTAACCTAATTGTGGGACTGTTTTCATAGTCAAGGAACATGGTTGGTTGCTCCCAGCTTAATAGGGAGACAGCTGTAGGTCTGGGTATTTTTTTTAGGGTGTATCACAGAAGATTAGGTGCTCTGGGATTTTATGATTCAGTATATGCTTCGTTATATTGTTGCTTCCAGTATTTTCTGACTTTGGTTGGCCAAGGCTTGGGGAATTTGTTTTGGTCGGTCCCTTAAACTAAGCTCTGTACTTGAGCTCTAGTTTGTGAATTACGGTTCAGATTCAACACATTGCTGCTGAACCCAACTGGAAATCCATTCTCATTGTATGCCTATCATTTTGACAACAAGGCATTGTACCTTATTTTCAATGGTCTGCTGCTAAGTTGATTGTGCAGTGCCAATGGTTATCGTACTTTAATCTTTCGCTTGTTAAACATTGATCATTTATGTTGTTTGCTTGCTTAATTAATGGATGATTATCTTGATTATTAATGTATTATACAAGTTGCCTTGCTATGTTACTAACGCCTGATGTTTTCCTGCAGTGAATCTACCACCGCCAGCACTCTTGTAGCTTAAGCTTGTTTTGTTCGTCAAATAGCTTGTGAGGATCAGCAACTGAAATGCAAAACTCTGAGTGGGAGTTAATCTGAGTAGAGACAATAGTTTGTTTCTTATATTTTCATGGTCATGCATGGAAGGGATGCCCTTCGGCGCATTGAACTGAACTTTTTGGCTCTGTTTGTTGGGAAAGATTTTTCCTAATCTGCTATTTCCGCGTGTACCTCAGTAGCAGTGATTTGTGCATCCAAGCACCATCCATTTCCTGGCATTAACTTTATGCTCTTTTCCTCTTAGATGGCCGAGGAGATTGGTTGCGAAGGCTATTATTCACATCTTACAAGCCTTTGGCCTTGTAAGGATTTTGTCGACTTTTCTTTGGCGCTAGCCCAAGGAATGCCGAGATCTCCACAAAACCCGATTTGGTTTGTAGGTGTATTAACAGTTGTACTATTTCACTCTTGTTTGCCTTGGCTTCTGCGATTTCACACTGAAGGCTACTACGACCTTTAGCCACTATTAACATATTGGTATCTCAATACTACTTAAACATAAGACCTTTTATTTTTGGGTTAATATCATTTCGGTACCCTCTAGTTTCACGAATTATCAATTTGATCTTCATATTTTAAAACGTATCAAAATGGGGTCTATAGTTATCAAATTTTTCAATTTGGTACAAGTATGGTAATGCCGTTTGCTGATTTAACGTCAAACTGATTGGTGATTGGTTTTGCACGATTTTGATCAGTTTTTGATCAATTTTGATCGGTTTGGCATTAAATCAGCATCCCTTGCCGCTCTGTCTCTCGGCCCTCCACTCAGACCTCCTTCTCTCCGGCTCCCTCGAGGGCCGAGACCTTCTCTCCGGCTCTCCATACGCCCATGTGGCTTCCCCTCCTTCTCCCCCGAGCTCTCTCGAACTACTCTCCTCGATCGCGCCGGCAGCCGCCGCCTCTCTCTCGAACTCTTCTCTCATCCTTCCCTCTCGGCACTCCGGCCTCACCTCCTGGAGCTCTGGCCTAGCGAACCATCTCTCTTCCTCGGACTCCCGAGCTATCGAGGTCTCTTTCTCTCAAATCCGAGCAGCAAACCATCTCTCTCTCGCCATCGATCATGCCAGCAGCAACCCATCTCTCTCCCTTCACCATCAAAATTTTTGACTTTGACCGTGTCTTCTCTTTCCTAATCTCTCTCCCTTCACCATCGAGCTCTCCGGCGAGGGTGGCGACGAGATTGCCCGGTGACGAGAACCGACGGAAGCTTGACGGGCCACGTCGATGGTGAAGACGAGGGTGACCGGCGGTGAAGAGAGAGATCGACGACGATGAGAACTCCCTCAAGAACATCTTCTTCTCATTTCCTTTGTTCTTTTTTGTTTGCTTCAAGGCTTGGCCGGTTTGAGAACTCCCTCAAGATCATCTTTTACTTCTTCATCATCATTCCCTTCAAGTTTCAGCAGTCTTCTTTCTCCAATCAATCACACCCCCTCATCCATGAATCCCAAGTTTCAGAACCTCTTCAGGATCAAGATCCTCTTCCTTGGGTTCATCCTTTTTGTTGTAGGAATTTGATGCCAATGGATGGCATCTTCCAAAATTCATCTGCATTCTTCGATTCTCGGAAACAATAAGCTCTGTGGGGGTGATCCAAAGTTGCAGCCGCCACCCTTCTCCATCCAAGCTGGCAAGCATTCTCTGCTGTCATAGGTCTCATCTTTTTGACTCTGCTCGCTGCCTTCCTTTGGAAGAGGGAATCTGGAACTCTACCACAAGTTGTCTAAGCTCATGTAAGATCATGTCTAAGCTTTGCTCAGAGACTGAACATAGCCATTGATGTGGCATCTGCAATTGAGTATCTTCATCACCACAGCGAGACCTCCATTGTTCATTGTGATCTTAAGCCGAGCAACATTCTTATAGACGACGACATGAGAGCTCATGTGGGTAACTTTGGGCTGGCAAGAGTCACCAGAGAAGGAGGAGGAGGATCTCGCCGGAGGAGTCGTCGAAGGAGGAAGAGTCACCGAAGGAGGAGGAGGAGGAGGAGTCGCTGGGTTTTGAAGTGAGATGGGAAAATGATGGTCACGTGTGAGCACGTGACCATTTTCCCGTTAACTAAACTAACACCGTCATCGCCACAGTTCTAAAATGAATAGTCGTGTAACTACAGGGTCCGTTGTGACTAGTTTTGAAACAGAGGGTCTAAAATGAAAAATGCTGAAACTAGAGGGTACCAAAATGATATTAACCCTTTATTTTTATGTTGGCTGCGCTTAATTGAGCTCAAATGCTGGTTACAAACCTATTTCACCCAAAACAAATCATGTTGGCCCTCAACTCGCCCTTACAACCAAAACATTGTCCACCGGCCTACCCATCGCTTCCTTCGAAAGCCTATCAATAATACTATTTTCTAAAAGAAACTAAGTTTTGGTGTGGGAGGATTGATTTCTTTGAAACATTTTTAAAAACAAATTAAGTCTTTTTCCCTGGTTTTTTTTTTACTACTTAAACAAAGCCAGGAAGCACACCAGCCCTCTATTCGCCAAAAGTTGCTGTAGCTAATCCCTCTAGCAGTCCATGTCGTGTCAGGTGATCACCTTCTACATTGTCTCCTCGAGAGATAAATCTTAGGGGGTGTTTGGTTGCGTGAATCGCTAGTGCAAGTGCATCATGAGATGCATGCACATGCATCGTGGAATGCATGCATCGCCCATCTGATGCTGGTGTTTGGTTTGTCTTTGGGATCATATGATGCAACATTATTTATATAATGTTCACATTAAAATAATATATATATTATTCGTATAATTTTCATATAATGATGCAATAAAGTTAAATTTTAATATATATTATATGATATTTTAATATTATATATATATATATATATTAAAATTTAACTTTATTGCATCATTATGTGAACATTATACGAATAATATATATATTATTATATATATCTCAATAATATATATATATAATTCATATAAAGTTCACATAATGATGCAATAAAGTTAAATTTTAATATATATATTAAAATATTTATATTATTTTAATCTCAATAATATATATTATTCATATAAAGTTCACATAATGATCCAATAAAGTTTAAATTTTAATATATACATTAAAATATTATATTATTTTAATCTCAATGATATATATATATATATATTATTGATATAATGCTGTGAATATATATTAAAATTTTATTATGTTATGTTTGGTTTGCCTTTGGGTCAGTGTCGAGTTCGTCAGTGAAAGCTCGCGCAGGGGTGCATCATATGAAAGGATCATTTTGGTCGTTTCATATGCTGCACGAAATCAGCTGAAAATGCATGCGTCGCGAGATACACTATGCGAACCAAACGGTGGATCGGAGTATCAGGATGCATCGCACGATGCACCTTGCGAACCAAACAAGGGATTGGTGCATAAGGATGCATCGCACATAAGGATGCATCGCACAATGCGATGCACCCTGATGCACAAAACCAAACAGGGCCTTACGACACGTTTGGTTCGCACAAGGAATGGGGGGACGGAATGGGAATGGGATTGGGATTAGGAATGTGTTATTACCAAGGTGATTTTGCGATATCAGGATTGGGAATAGGAATGAAGCATTACCGTGTTTGATATACAAACAGAAGCCTGGGAATGGAATAGGAATGAAGTACAAATGACTAAAATAGCCTTGGTATTTAATAAGATGATGGATGACCATATCCCCAAACAACGTAACTAAATATGTAAAATGGCTATAAGGTTTATGATGTAACGTAGCCAAACAAATTCTTTTTTTTTTTCTTTTTTCCCCTTTTTTCACTATTGTTTTTAAAATAGGAGAAAATTGTGGAATGAAAAAATGAAAATTGTAGACGCTGGTGAGTTTTTTTTTTTTTTTTAAGTGATAAGCTCTAAGGCTGGGCACATCAATTAAGCAATAGGAGATAATGATAGGTCAACCAGCAGTAGGATCCTCTGTTCCCTCCCTGTCTACCGGAACAGAGCATGCATGGCTTTCTTATTCCTCCTCTTCCACCTTGATGTGCGTGCCATCGTCCTCGTCGGAGCCCCTCACTAGCCCTGCCCGCGGCGGGGCTGCGCCGTCCCCCCTCGCGTCATACATCGAACTCATCCATCTCATCGTCGATCAACTCGTAATGGAGCTCTGGCTCCATCTCCTCCTTCCTCAGCTCGCAGATGTTGTGGAGCACGCAGCAAGCTCCGAGCACCACCGGCAAGTCCTGGAGCTTGACCTCAGTCCTCTTTTGCAAGCAGCTCTACCGCCCCTTGAGCTTGGCGAAGGCATCCTTGGCGGTCCTTTGCACCTCCCGGATCTTTTCATTGAAGGCGGGAGAGAGGTCGTCGGAGGATGAGAGAAATAGGGTCGGCCGCTGGAGAGAGGTCGCCAGAGGAGGAGAGAAACAGGGGAGAAGAAAGAGAGAGCTCTGGCCTAACCACACACAGGGGTTACTAGCGAGCGGCTTGCCCGCTGCTAACCGCGCACAGGGGTCGGGCATGGGAAAGAGGTAGCCGAAGGAGGAGAGAAACATGGGAGGAGAAGATGGACGGGGAGGGAGAAGAAGAAGAGAGAAGAGGGGAAGAGATTAGAGCCATACCTTCGCCGATGACGACGAGAAGAGAGAAGAGGAGACCGTCCACCTTGATGCACGTGCCATCGTCCTCGTCGAAGCCCCTCACTAGCCTTGGCCACGACGGGGCTAGCGGCGCTGTCTCTCTCCGCGTCGGTCAGCCGGAGGGTGAAGAGCAACGGGAGCGTCAAAGGGGGCGAGTCCACCATGTTCCCGGCTGTGGGGGGGGCGGAAGAAGGGGTGCGCGTTCGAGGCGGCCGGAGGAGGAGAGAAGCAGGGAGGAGAAGAGGGGGACAGGGAGGGAGAAGAAGAAGAGAGAAGAGGGAAGAGGGATGCAGAATAGAGAAGAGGGAAGAGGGAAGAAGAAGAAAAGAGAAGAGGGAAGAGGGAAGAGGGAAGAGGGAAGAGGATGCGGAGGATACCCGACCAGGGGTAGTTTAGTAATTTTATTTTCTAATCCCTCCATTGTCCAAAACGGAATGAGCCAGTCCGAGGTATGAGATGGGATTGGCCTATTCCCAAGTTGTCAGGAATGAAGTATTCCATTCTTGGCGTTAAGTGTCAACCAAATATGGGAATGAGATTTGTCCCGGGAATTGACCATTTCATTCCCAACATTTTTGTGCAACCAAACATGCCGTAAGAAAATTAATCTTAAAAAAAAATTAACCTTTCACCTTACTTAGGATACAATCATACATTCATACCGAGTATTCGAACCCAAGACACACTAGTGGTCTTCAAAACTTCAAATCACGGCAATGACACAATGACCCGACTCATCTGAAATTCTATACAAAAATGACTCGACTCAACGGAAAATTTAAGGCCAAGCAAGTGCGGTCCCTCTTGTGATTCAAACAGACTTGTCTTTTAATCCTTCTACAGGAGACGCAGCTATAGGCATGGTTGGATTGCTACCCAATGGTAAGGAGGCTTGGGCATGGGCCAAACCTATAACCACCGATTCAGTACTCAAAGGAGAAATGGAGGCCATCCTTGAAGCGTTGAAGAGAGCAAAAATTCTTGGGTTACAGAAACTAATCATCGAAACAGATGCCTTAATTGTTGTCCAAATTCTAAATGGCTTAAGATGATGGCCCCCGGACATAGAGGGTATGGCTAAGAATATCTGGCTTCATACTCTGCTCTTTGATTCTGTCTTATTTTTACACATTTCTAGAGATTGTAACGCAAGAGCCGATAGTATAGCTCGAGCGTGTCGTAGAAGCCAGGTTGTGTTGACCTGAATCTGCGAGGAGTCATTTGGTAGCTGAATCTTGTAATTTTGCTTTGTAATTAATTAGCCTATGGGCTCATCCCATCAAAAAAAAGTGCGGGTCAGCCATTCTATGTACCCAGGTTCAGGTCAGCCCGGTTTCCGGGGGCTTGCTCGCCGCGCTTGCTGTAACACATTATAGCGCCCGAGCGAGGGCGAGGCAACATAGCGTTCTAGCATTAGGCGCGCGCGCTCTTGTTTGTGTGTGTGAGGGTGAGGGTGAGGGTGAGGGTAGAGAGAGACATGGTTCTAGGGTTAAGGCAGCTGGCGGAGAGAGTAGGAGATGGGCTCGGCGAGCCTCGGCTGGATGCCGACGAAGGGGAGGAGCTGATGCACATACAGCCCGGCGTTGCCATTGCCCTCGGCCGCCGGCCCCCGGAGTCGCCCGGCACACTCTACATCTCCAGCAGGTTAGCGCTACCCCCACCAACAAACTGTTTTCCATTTGCTCGGAAGCTAGGGTTTGGGGTTTTTCCTTTCTTTCTCTGCATTTTCATCTGTGCATTTGGTTGATTCTTTAGGAGGGTTATGTGGTTGAGCGACGACGATAGGTCGAAAGGTTACGAGGTCGACTTCCTATCTATTTCGCTTCACGCCGTGTCGAGGGACCCCGAAGCGTATCCATCCCCTTGCATCTACACGCAGGTGAGTCTTCTTGGTTTCATTACTTCTAATAGGTTTGTTTGTGGAAGGCGATTAGATTACATGTTGCAAGGAAGTTGATGATACCAATGCAAATTTTACATGGATGGATTGCGTTATTCCCTCCACTTCGTTGTGGTATTTCTATTCATGCACTTATCTTCAAAAGTAATTCGAATGTATCAATTCTGTAATCTCCTGTGATCTTTCTTTAAGATTGAGACGGGAGAGGATGAGGATGAGGATTCAGAAGAGCATGAGTCAGAATGCGCTGGGGATGTGGAGCTATCCAAGATCAGGGAAATGAGGATCCTGCCCTCTGATCCCAGTCAGTGTATCCTTGAAGTCCTTTGGACATTGCCTGCTTTTACTAATCTTGATCGCATTTCCTCGGTTTCTATTAGTTATACATCCGTTATTATCTTCTCCATATGGAAAAGATATTCCTCGAAATATGCTTTTGTTTTGCTTGAATCTGCCGCTGGTGCATGTGTATGCCCTAATGTAAATGCTCATGCTTCATGGTCACCTCCAAAGAAGGGGCGTTTGGATGCCCGATGGGATTGGAACCCACGGAACCAACTGGAACCGCAGCTTCGCTCATTTTGAGCGGACGAATCGTGGTTCGCCCCGTTCAGCTCGTTCCGGCGGTTTCGGGTCATCCAAACGCCCCTAGAATTGATACGAACCTCGCCAAGTTCTGACGAAACCCATAGTAAGATGAGCTTGTAGGATCGTTCTACAATCAGGTTTGGATGGAAACCGCGACCCGTTGTTT
Source organism: Narthecium ossifragum (assembly GCA_963920575.1). Lineage (NCBI taxonomy): Eukaryota > Viridiplantae > Streptophyta > Magnoliopsida > Dioscoreales > Nartheciaceae > Narthecium > Narthecium ossifragum. The sequence continues at coordinate 12,871,172 of OY986964.1, read as the reverse complement.
ATAATCAAGCAAGAACCTTGGTATGAGGTGAGGACGCCACAAACGGGGATGGAAATTCGTTCGATAAGTATAGATGAACGCCACAGGAAATCCTGATAAGTTCGATAATTCTACGAAGAACCAAAGATAAATTCTCTCATTTTTTATCAATCAAAATATGTTGTTCCAATACATAGATCATGCCCATATATATGCCAATACATTGAAAAAATCATACTCCTAGTAAATCCGAATTTATGACTCTCCATAATTCCAAGACTTGAACAATCAATGTAGAGCACAACTAGTTAATAAGCTGAGTTCCCAAGTCAACCACTTCCAACTACCTTGATTTAAAACTTCAACTCTCTTGACTTGAAACATTAAATGTCACACCAAGCTCATGCAACCTAATTCTTGATGGCCTTGATAATGTGGACCCACCTTGGTTCTTCATTAGTTTTGAACATGCATTCTTCTCCAATCTGAACCTCTTGAATTAATCCACCAGTGCTACTTTGAACCTCTTAGCGTGAGCTCTTGTGACTGGTCCTATTGGCATCTAAAATGGTTCTTGACTCTCTTTGTCAGTCCTAACCATGGTCCCATCAAGAATGAACCTATAATTTCATGCGTAATGGTGTGCAGGCATCTCACCCTTGTAAGGAAATATCATTTGTCGAAGTAAAATATATATAATTAATTATTTCTAGCACAATCTAAGTTTCAAATGAGCTTCTTGTTGGCTTGCATGTTTTGATCTCATTTTTTTTGCACTGTAAATATGCTTCTTTTGTTATTTGTTCATAATCGAATTTTCATTGTAGTATCCAGATGTTGAATGTTCTATGCAGTTATCATGTCTTCACATTTACTGTCCATCCTTGACTTGACTGCCTTAGTGCAAGCCCTTTTTGTTGTTTTCTCTAAATGTGCTGAATTGAATCCAGATCCAAATGAAGGTTAGTACTTATGCGTAGTGTTTTTCATAATTTTTTTTTAATTGTAGAATTTGATCATATTTTTTCCTGATTGCTTCAGAGTTAGAGGAAGAAAATGAGTGGTTTGTTGGCGGTGATGAAATGGCTGATGATGGTATGTGCTTGGAGATAGCACCCTGGCTTTGTTTTCTCATCAGTTGGTCAGTGTTTACTGCCAGTTAAGCAGAAAATTGACTGCTGCTTTACCAATTGCAGGGGACAATTCTGATTGGCAGTTTTCAGAAAATCTTGCTAACCCAATCGGTCATGCGAATGGGAATCATGACATTACTCGCTCAGTGCTCGAGGTGCGTAATTTTTATGCTTATAATTCTCTAAACTTATTGGACAATTCTCCCTTGGAACCCCACAATCTCCATGTTTTCGTGTCTAGGTGGTTTCAACATGTTTTAATGTGTTTGCAAATCTAACACCAGAAAGATCAGCCATGATGTATTATCTCATATCCTTCTAGGACTTTATTGTCAGTAGTTCTTTCCAACGTGCTGTGTTCCAATATGGAGTATGGGGCATACTTGATACAAGTGTGGGAAATAATTGCATGTATGCATGCGAGTATACGGTGTAGTAGTTAGAGCTTGTGACCTCCAATGTGGAGCTCACAAGTTCAAGCCTTTGTGGAAGCAATTTATACAGGGTTTATGTTGCAGAAAACTATGGCATGGGGTAGCAAACCCTATAATATAGGGCATTTTCCCCTAAGCCTGAGTAATTGGCTCAACTAATGAAAAAAGAAATTATTGCATGCGCACATTGAAAATGATTAGGTGTTTCTGGCAAATGACATAAAATTTCCAACTCAAGATATTCCATATTGCCATGGATTCTAGCATGAATGTGAGGCATATATATTTGATGTGCATCTTTGTCTTTTTTGATGTTGGTACATGGTACTGACAACTGGCACCTTATTTTATTTTTCTATGTAAGCATTTAGACACAGTTCGGTGAATTGAGAAATCTAAATCTGCACAGGAAAGTAAATTGTTAAAAGTATGAGATGTTATTTGTGTATCTAGTTGGTCAGTGAAATGTCTTATTCCTATAATCTGCTTGCCTTTTGACTCATCCAAGTTTGCCTTTCCAAACTTTGTGCCCCCTGATTAGAAAACTTCGGCTGCACTCCCCCCCACCACCCCTCCTCCTCCAAGTCAATATTCAGCTTGAGCCTTTGACATTCTTAGTGCTTTAGTGTTGACATCATCTGATGTATCATAATTGTTCATAAGATTAGAGACACACTTTGCTTTTCTTGTGAGTATTGGAGTTTAGCACTGATTGATATTATTATTGGCCTCTCCGACCTCATCCTAAATTTGTTCCAGGATAAAAAGGATGTTTGAACTGGGAGTCTGTGAAAGTTGGATTAGTTTGGTGGTCCATTGATATTTATAATTTGATGTCATCACGTAGATGGAAGTTGACAGAAGAAAAAAATAGAACTAACCATGAATAAGTCTTTGCTGGCCTCTGGCTCATTTAACCAAAAACATAACAGATGACCCTGTACGCTTTACTGATTGTGTATTATATCCTCTAACCAATAGGTTTGTTTTGATCATCTGATTAGGCTTGTTATAAAGTAGATAATTAGTAGAAAAATAGCATATTCACATCTGAGACATGGTATCTATTTATAGAGCTATGCTATTCTGGCCAGTATTTACTGGCCCAAATTTGATAAGTTCTGGTTATGTTGAGTGATCAACTTTTTCCTTGTAATCCATTTTTAGAGCTATTAGCATCAGTTCTGTCGGTACAAATTGCTTATATGCTCCGTGGTTGGCCCCTATCCTGTTGTCTTGCAGCTCCAGATCAATGATCAGCGCTTCGAAGATGCTGAGGAAATGGAGCAGAACTCACATGCGGAACATCAAGGATGACATTTTACTCATCTAGCCTATCTCTATCCCTTCCCTAGAAGGGTTCCTCGGGTTATCTTTAGTCATAGGTTCAGCATACTAAAGAAAATATGTGCAGAACGAACATGTTGGAGATCCTATCTGTGGTCGTGTATCTTACCACCTTAATATAGCGTGATGGTTCTGAATAGATTCTTGTGTTAGTTTGACTGTCAGAAATGTTTGCGCCCTTGGGTCTGTATTTAATCCGTTGGATTTGCTGCTGGAGTTGAATCAGTCTCACCAAGATTAGTATCATGTTATCGGGCAAATTGCATCTGCTTATGAGTTACTCTGCCCGATTCTTAATGATGCTCTGCACCCAGGAGTTGCCCACGAATCTGACTTAGGGTGGCTGTTTGGCGTTTTCTTTAACGGGTTTCTGGTTTGGCCAAGCCATGTCTGGGCAGTGGTTAGAGAGATCTGGGCTGAATTTTTTATTTAATAGTGTTCGTCTGTATACCCTGGACTGAGATTTGTGTAGCAAATCGTCTTTCCGAAGTTCCTTTGTTTTTGTCAACGATTGCATGACTGATTTAGAGAGTTTTTTTTGTAACTCTTAGGCTGCCTGTGCTCATCTTATCAAACAGAAAAGACGGTTATCGCATTCCGCGGTTTTACCAAAAAAGAAAATTGTCCCAATAAATTACTGGTGGATTCCATGGTTTTTCAGTTATGTGGTTTGGGGGGGGGGGGGGGGGGGTGCGTGGGGGGGGGATTTTCAATTTGGTTTTAAAATTCATCCCCCCATCGGTCAAACTCTCACGCTTCTTTGTCTCTCTCTCCCTCCGTCCCCCTCCTCGACCTATCATCCCTCTCTCTCCCCGGCGTCGCCACCGCCCCCCTCTCTCCCTCCTCGACCTCTCGTCCCTCTCTCCCCCCGGCGTCGCCATCACCCCCCCCTCTCCCTCCCTGACCTGACATCCCTCTCTCTCCCCAGCGCCGGTCTCTCTCTCTCTCCCTCCCTCTCCCCACCGCCCCCCGACCTCTCATCCCTCTCTCTCCCTGGCGCCGGCGTCACCAGCGCGTTTGATCGGGGTTTTGGGCGGTAGGGTTTCCAAATCGGGGAGAAAAAGAGCTACCCTCTCTCTCTCTCTCTCTTTCTCTCTCTCTCTCTCTCAATCCCTCCCCCCACACCCCCGACCACCTTTCACCCCCAAATCCGATGCCTTACATTCTCTCTCTTGCCTAACCCGCGGGTCGACCCGACCCGACCCATTTATTTGTGGGTCGTAAACGGGTCTACTCGTTTATGACCCGAACCCGATGACACAAAACCCAAACCTGTTTATTTTGGGTTGGGTCGGGTTCACGGGTCATGACCTGAATTGCCACCCCTAGGAAGAGCTCATCGATCACTTAAAAAAGCATCCGAAAAGTGGCCTTTGTTGAAGATTTTGAAAATGAGTTTGTTTGATGTAGGTTGTAGATCATCTGAAATCTAATGTCGGGATTGACGCATCATAGATACATTTCTTGTAGCACCACATTCTTGTCCAATTGCGCTTGTGCTCTTGACAACTCTATACAATTTGGTGAAGGCTTTATTGATGATGCTTTATTGAAGGATGTAATACATAAATTGGATGAGATTTATTAACAATCTGCTTTTTGACATGTCGGTGATGTATTAGTAAACAGAAGTCATTATGGTTCATATTTTTTATCCTTTAATGTCTGCCACAGATTTAAGGTTTTTGTGCAGCATTTCTTGAGAATTAATCTACAATTGCTGTTAACTATTAATGGTGACTATCAAGCAGAGAGGCTTTTAATAGCACAATGGTTGGTATCTACTGCAGAATTTAGCAATCACTGGAGAAATTTGTGATTATGAGGCAGCTGTATCTTTTGGTGTCCTATAACTTATGCACGACCTCAAATTTAATGTAGAGAAACTACAACTGGTACAACATGCACAAGGATTATGCTTTTCCTGAAAAGAGATTAAATCTTGAATAATATGATTGGAATTCTGCTCATTTATAGACCTTTTAGGTGTATGTATCATCTGATAGGGGGAAACTATATGGCAATGGCTATACGGGATCAATTGCAGATGGTTTTCGTGGTTTTTGATAATTGCATGTCTATTAGCTAAATACTGGATATGTTCTGAATTATACCCGATTCTTTTATTTTGATAAGTCTACTGAAACCACTACATCTTGTGAAGCTTTGTGTAGTGTTTTCTTTTCGTATACATATGATTCTCATTTACCAAGCAGAAAAATAAATGAAAAAAAGCAGGACTTGTCTTTGTAGATCTCTTCTTGTCATCAAAGAGTTTAGGACCCAACTACGGTGTAAGCTGTTTAGAAGTAGATTAGTATTTAGTTTTTTTTTTGTTTTTTTATGCTTTTGTGTTTGGAGCACTGGTTAATGATTAATGGTTATGCAGGATCAGGGGTGGTGCGATTTCTTCGACTGGTATGATCCTGTGATTTGTGAACGTGGGAAAAAGGCGATCAAAGCTCTCAGAGCAACTAATTCGAAAATGGAGGCAGTGATTGAGGATCTCAGGGCAAATAATCAAAGAATGGAGAGATTGATCAATGATCCAAGAGCATAGATTAAGAGAATGGAGGCTGAAATGGAAAAATGCAAAGCAAAAGAGGCTGAAGCTCTAACTAAACTTGAAGCTTGTAAGCTGGAGGTGAAGAAGCTGAATGTCATGTTGAAGAGGAGAAAAAGTAGGGAGATGCTATTGTGGCTAACAATTGTTTTGTTATTTGTAGTACGCAATCATGTAATAGTGAGCTTGGCCCCATTTGAAGTGTGATTTCTTGTTTTTGTTCTTTGTTGTAGTGGTTGTTTTTTGTATAAGAAACGACAATAGCTCTAACCAAAATTATTTATATCTCCCATGAGGTATATTTATGTACCTCAATCAACATGTGTTGCATGCTGCTCTTTGATGAATTGATGTAGGTTGTGAGGACCTGCCCTCCATTCCTGGGTCGACCGCTTGGGTCGAGCCCGTGGCTCGTTGTGGACCGTAAGGGCAATTTGGTAAATTACGCCTTATCGGTTCGTTTTATACCCGCGTTGTGCACACACGGCCTCTGATTGTTATTTGTGTTTGATTAGATTCTCATAGGTGTTCTTGATAAGAAGATCGAAGTTCGATCCTTTGGGCGGTCGGATCGTGACCACTGTAGCTGATCGGCTACTGTAGCTACAGTAGGTCGGTACTGTAGCTACAGTACCGTGTATAATACCCCCTCTCTCTTCTCCTTCTCTCTTTTTCTCTATTTTCCCCTGTTTCCGGCTGAGTCTTCTCTCCCTCCATTCTCTCTCCTCCGGCCACCAAAGTGAGTGTTTGAGGGCTCGTTGGATTCTTAGAAGCGTGAGTAAGATCCCTGACTTGGTTTCATTCGGGATTGGTGCTCAGATTTGCGGGATTCAGCCGAGGAAAGCGTGTAATCGGTAGGTTTCTATGTTACGGTTTGTTTGGGTGTTTGCTTGTTGTTTATTTGATTTGTTCTTCATGTGAGTGTATTATATGATGTATATGGGACTGATTAACATCTATTTAAAGTTTTGTAGGAATTGGATTTGATTTAACATGGATTTGAGCATGTTTTCATGGAGGTTTTCTCGAATTTTACTCTTCTAATCAGAACAGTGGTGTTCTAGCTTTGATATAGAAATGGTACGTGTATGATCTGAGTTTATGTTATACATAGAAGTTGTATATGGATGAGTTCGCTGCCGATTGCAAGTGGTTTCATGAATTTTGGAGCTATGTGGAATTTCTGGTGAATTATTTGAGCTGGCTGTACAGGAACAGGGCAGCCACCTTAATCCGAGTATTTAAGTGGTTTTTAATTGTTTAATTGAGCTGATTTTTGGTAGGGATGATCTCAGTGGTCTTTAGATGAGATATGCAAAGTTTGGTTTTAATCCAAATTTTTTTTAATAACATTTTGATTTAGATTGTTAAATCTGAATTTTTACAGAAATTATACGTTTTGATCTACTATCGTTTATTCGATCGATCCAGATTTCGAGTATATGATTTGGGGTATGGCGTTGAGTGGACATATCTAGTTCGACATCAATCAGACGGTTGGATTGACGATTATGGTTTTCTGAAGATTATAGATCATATACTTAAAGTTGATAAATTGGGTTGCTTTTTCTCGCTTTATATAAATGTTATTATATCTGAGTAGGCCCTGTGCTTGGCATGTTCACCCTTGGGCGAGCAGTGTGCTGCGCCTGGCCCTTTGTATAATGTTTGGCATCGTGTTGCATGCCTGAACTGTTTATATATGTGTATGATCATACATGACATTGATTATGCATTAGTTGCATGGTTAGGGCGTGGGCGATCTGTGGGTCGTCGTCCCGAGGCTGGAAGCTCGGATTTAGCCCTAAGACCGGGGTTGGGTAGTTTGGACCCGGTTTGAATTGTGATGTTCGGTCAAACTTGATGATAAGCTTAGATGACTGGTACACCTGTTGCTTGGTGCTTATAGAGGTCGTGTCGGCCTTGAGTCGGATGCTGAGGTGTAGCCGGTGTTCCATTGTGTTGACTCTGGAGTAGAGGAGTTGCCTACTCAGCGGTGTCATTTCCCGCTTGCAGTGTCGAGGTTTCTGTTTGTGAGTCAACAGTGTTGTCTTCCTGCTACTGAGTGTGACATGACATGTGATCAGCCCGGCTGGAAGACCATGATCGTGGGCCTCAGGGACACGCGGTGGGGTTATGGGACCCCTGTATACACCCAGGTCTTACTTGAGGGCGACACTGTTGCGTTTCCCTCTTCCTTCTGTGTGTCATAGTGTAGAACCCTACTGAGCTTTATGCTCACTCCTATCTGGGCTGCGTTTTGCAGGTGCAGGCGTCAGTTCTTCTTCTGTAGCCCCTACCGGGCAGTCGGTCGGCGGTGCGGCGGTGCCAAGCGAAGTCTGAGAGGTGGTGATCTTTTATAGTTTTTCTACCCTATGTTAGATAGTCTCCTACGGGAGTAATTTTGTATTCAAATCTTCCCCTTCCGAGAATATGTATATTAAACACTTTGGGTTTTGAATCTGTGGTTCGAGGTTCTGCTAATTAATTGTTATTTTAAATTGAGGATATTTTGATGAATTTTTAGGGAGACCAATAGGTTAGAGGGAACCCTCGCCAATATTTTTCGCGTTTCGTTAGGTTCCGGTTCGCGTCGTCCGGTCAGGTTGGGCTTTCACGGGTCGGGGCGCGACATAGGTTGTGCTTTGATGAGTTTCATATATATAATCATGGCACCTGCACTCATAGCCCATGAAGAACAGTGTGGAATACTGTAGGAAGACATTCACAATTGGTGCATGTTGGAAAGTTGAAAATTAGGCTAATTGCTTCAGGTTTAGGTGGTGATGCTCTTGGTTCTATGATTGAAGATTATGACAGCTTATCTTTAGTTTCATCAATCCTTTTCTGGTGAGATTTGATTCTGAGATCCTTAAGCTAAGCTAATTTTAGGAACTTGTGTACACATTGTCACCCTTCTTAGATGTCAGTTCTCGATCAAGTTTGCTAGATTTAATCTAAGAAATGGCATAATTAAGCTGAGTTTTTACAGCAAAAAGATTAATGAAGCTGTGAGTCTTTTTCAATTATATTTCAATTATATTCAACCAAGCGGATAATTTACTTTTTTGCAACATGAACAGTATACAATTTCAGAAACATTGTATATAATTTTGACAAGGGATTCAGTAGTACAAAGACACGGGACACAGCGAATCTCCATCAGTTATATGTGTGGCTACATTAACTCGAACCAAGCTGCCAAGGGAAAATCACTCCACAAAGTCATGGGTATCAAAGATCTAGTAATTAATACATCAAATAACACATGACTTACAAAACTAGCAGTGGCACTAGATAGCCCATATCACCAACTTGCTACTAGGAAGCAGAGTATAAACATAGGTCACTCAACAAGCTCATCTTTCAATCATACAAACCTCCAAACAGGGGTGATCATTCAATCATACAAACAACATAACATACAGGTTTCAACCTTTGATTGCTACCAAATACAGCTGCACATGAAGCAAAACAGAGGCCGGATACAATCCATCCAACTTCTCTCCATCAAGTGGTTTCTAAAACTCTCACAAATGAAAGAGCTATATACACAAAGGACTTGCAATCTGATCTTATACCAAAGCCTCTTCCAAATGGATGCCAAAACTCCACTACTACCCACCAGAACGGCTCCACAAAACCAACAGTTCCCACAGATACCAGCATCAGTAACCAACTATGCCTTCATTCTTCTTGTCCTCTCACATCCTCATGCTCGGCAGCTTCATACTGGCATTGGCCGTAGAACATTATAACATCCACCGCCGACTTGCCATAAATGTGAGTTCCAGATGACCAACCATTCTTCTTCCCCATATAGTGAAAGCATAGAAAGTTTAACATAAACATAGGAAGTTTAACATACCATGCGGTGGGGATAGAGTCGATGGCTGCGGCGAGGGGGGAGAGGCGAGGGCTGCGGCGAGGGGGGGATGGCCGTGGGCCCGCGGTGAGGTGAGAGAAGCGAGGGCTGCGGCGGGGGGAGAGAGACGATGGATGCGCCGAGGGAGGAACGGCTGCGGCGAGGGCTGCGGCGGGGGGAGAGAGACCATGGCTATCCATTCTGCAGGAGGAGGAGCGCGCGGATGCCGGAGGAAGAGCACAGAGGAGTGTGAGCGGATGCCGGCGTCGGGGAGAGAGAGGGACGAGAGGTCGGGGAGGGGGGCCGTGGGGGAGGGAGGGAGAGAGAGACAAAGAAGCGCGAGAGTTTGACGGACCAAATTCAAAATCCCTTCCCACGCCACGTGGCTTGTGGAGATCTTGACACGTGGTCATGGCTTTGCAAGAACCTTGCAAGCCCTGGTCTCTAGCAAAATCCCCCCCCCCGCGCCCTCCCGCCCCCAACACTCGACCTCTCATCCTTCTCTCTCCAACGGCGGCACCGGCTCCTCCTCCGGCATCCGCGCGTGCTCCTCCTCCGCCGGCATCCGCGCGCTCCTCCTCATCCGGCATTTGCACGGTCCTCCTCGGCGCTCCTCCTCCGGCATCCGTGCAGGTTTTGTGTTGCAAAGAACCTCACAAAGTTGTAAATTCCTGTAATGATTTGGACGGCCTACATTAACTTGGTACATTTCTATTGCAATTTCTAGCTCTCTACTCAGTATCTGATTTGATTGAACTTTAAAAGAGGTACTATCTAGCATCTACAAGGGAACTGGTAAGGATCAATGGAACAACAAAGGCACCTGTCATGAACCATGTTGGAGAGACAATTCTTGGAGTTGTAACAATAAGAACTGGTAACAATTTGCTTCAAATGGTTCGACGGTTCCATCATTATTTTATCTGTCCATATATAATGGAAGCCTATACGTGCAAAATATGTTGCATCCCATCAATCGTGTGGTAGTTCTGATTCTCACTAAGCTTCTAGTTTTATACTTCAATCTTTAGACTGATTAAGTGTTAGGAGCAAATGATTATTTTGCAGACCAAAACACATATCTAGCTAATTACTAATTACTGCCCTGGTGGAGAGCTCTTTCTGCTTCTAGATAGGCAGCCTCTAAAGGTCCTCAAGGAAGATGCTGTCAGGTAGCACTTCCAGTTCCAGATACGAGCATTTGATTTATTCCACGTATTAATAAATGCTCTTGTAAAAAGAAGCTATAATGTTATGTGAAGCAAAGTTGGTATACCATACTAGTGTGATAAGACATGGCTTTTAATATATTGCTTATTGAAGGAAAGGGGAAAGTGGTAAGACATGGCTTGCAATCCATGCCACACAATAAGAAATCTCTACCGTTGGATCTTGAATCAACGGACGAGTATAGAAGAGAGCGATTACTTGAATCACTAGTAGTCATGGTAATCCAACCGAGTCTTGTTTCTCTAGCAGGCACACGTGTGCCGTCGCGGGAGTCAGTTGGGTGGTCTCTATTTCCAATTCGATGTGGGCTTCGGCTAGCTCTACTCTAATCCGAGCCCTTCGCTGCCGCCGACTACCTTCTCCTCCTCCTCCTCCTCTTCTCCCTCCCTCGTGCTCACCTCTTGCTCTAAAACCTCGCCGCATTCGAATGGAGAGCTCTAGAGCTGAGGCCTTGTCCCGCTCGAAGCCCTTTTCCTCCATCTCCAGAGGAAGGTGATACATCTCTCTTTCGTCTCTCCGTAGTATTCTCGTCATTAAAATCTCGAAACTCTCACCCACATGCTATTGCTTTGACTCTCTTGCAGTCGAAGAGGAAAGGGGAGGGATTTAGGTGCCAGAGACGACCGGCCCGGCGGTCGCGGAGGCGGATCCGATCGCATCGACGCTCTCGGGAGACTCTTGTAATCTTCTTCTCTTCTTTATCTCATGATCAGGGTTGGTTCGTTGGAGATCAGTCGACCCAGAGTTTCCGAATTCAGTTTCACCCTATTCTATCTAAGAGGATCATTGACTGGATTGGTTTGATCTCAGGACGAAAATCTTACGCCATATGGCTTCGGAGCTGAAACTGGATATTAGGAGCGATGGGTATGTCAAAGTTCGTGACTTGCTGAGGTTGAATATGACGACATTCGCTAAAGTTCCGTTGAGTTCACACACAATCGAAGAAGTCAAGGAGGTTTGTATCTCTACTCGCTTAAATATTTTGTTCTTTGTATGGTTTCAAATAGATGGAGTAGAAGCCCGTGCTCTTGTAGCTGAAGTTAGTGGGTTTGATGCTGAAAAAGATCCTTCACACCATGTACCTATTTGCCTTTTAAGTACCTTGAACATATGACATTTGTCAGGTCATAACTATTAATTTTCTTACAACATAGATAAACAACCCATTCTTTTATGTACTATCGTGGTTTAGACTATCATTCTTATGTCATATGTCATATTGTTTTGATCTTTTAGTTTCCCAATGTTGGTTCCTGAATGTTGGAGAATGTATAACACACCATGAAATTTCCATTTCAATGTAGTTAATAGAATAATAACGGCGGAGATAATGAATTCTTCTTCTAACCAGAGAATATTACCAAGTTTCCGATGACAGTTTGTTAAGCCCAGTATTCATTTTCAAGCATTTGTGCTATTAATATCAAGATGCACATTTGATAGACGGTGAATCTGAAGAAAAATTGCTATAGTAACATTCAACAATTTGAATGCTCTTTTCACTCTATGTTCTTTGCTTTATGTCAGTTATTTCTATTCTGAATAATTAACGTCACATTCTGTTTTCTACAAACTGTCAACTTTTGGCAGTTTGTGTATATATTCCTATTTGGATGTTCCTGTGCTCCAAGCATCATTTCAAGTCTTTATTTGGTTTAGTTATTGATTGAAAGTACTATTTGCTCCATAACATGCTCCTAACCAATTTCTGGGTTGTCTATGCATACCTAGGCAGTTGGGAAGGACAACAAACGGCGTTTTAGCCTCTTGGAAGAAAACGGGGAGCTTCTAATCCGTGCAAACCAGGGACACACGATATCTGTAAGCAGTTATTGAATTTTTTTACATCTCCTTGACAGTTAATGAAAATAAATGTGCTGAAATTAAAGGAAAATACTATATCTGGTTGCTTTTTGTTTTTGGGAAGCATTGATATGTATATGTGCAAACAAAGCTTTGGGTTGGCAATATAACTTAAGTTGATTTTTTCTTGGGATGTCATATGGAATTTGATCTCCAGTAAGTTTGTGGGAAAATTGAACATTTTTATGCATTGTTGATGTGATTTCAAACTTATATTTGATACGTTGCCAATGATCTGATGAATCTTTCTTTTGTAATGCACACTTCAAATATTTCATAAGATGCTACAATTTTGTTGCATGTCTTCTTCTAAAATAATGTTTAGGTCTTTGCTATTACTGGCATAGAGATTCAGTTGAGTCACTAAAACTTCTTGTGTTCTCACAAAATTTAATTAGGAAAATTTCAGTGGATGCCAATGGAGACGTTCTTAATGGAACACTGTCTCCCTAATTCTGTCATGATTATAGTCTGCTAGACTTGATAGTGTATATTAAATGTCCCTGACAGCAGCAAACAACTTCAACGAATCTAGGTACCTTCCAAAGATGCAGACAAATAAGTCATACAGAAACTTAATAATTTTGAGCTCTACAATTTATTGCTTTAAATCATCATCTTGTATGTGCTGTCTAAGAATCTTATTTTGATTTCTGCTTTTTATTCACACATAAAGATTGAATTCAGAGTGGAGATACTTATTTTATTTAAAACTTCTGTATTTACATAATATTCTCTATAATATGTTTATGTCACCAGCTGGCCTATATAGCCCTTGGAGAACCGTTAATGTCATAGTTGACCCCTATAATCTTTCTTCTTTTTTTATGCTCTTTTTGATTGGTGGTTGACTGACTTTTGTGCAGAGTATTAGCTCTGAATGCTTGTTAAAACCTATTTTATCAGCTGAAGAAATACCAGGTAAAACAATTCAACTCATTGTATCTGGGTCATAGTAAAAAATCTTCATTGTACTGGTATAGATAGCTGATTATTTTCCAGAATAGTGTGTGTGCACGGAACATATAAGAGGAATCTGGAATCAATTTTGCAATCTGGGCTCAAGCGTATGGAAAGATTACATGTTCATTTCTCATGTGGCTTGCCGACAGATGGAGAAGTTGTTAGTGGTAAGTTCTTAGGAAGCTTTGATGGATTTTATTTGTAGTTGTCATATAAACTGGGTCATCGGCATTTGTGACTTGGATAGATGCATTACAAGAAGTATGCTTATTGTTCTCTTTGCTGTATTAACTTGCTTAAACTTTAACGTAGTAAAGTTATAGGTTTAGCTTGAATGTCATCTCTTATTTACTGTTCTCATTAGAGGCGAGTCAAAGCACTAAATTCTCTTTCCTTTATTCAATTGACATGAGCTAAAATTTGTGCGCTTAATGTCATGTTATGATTCATGTAGTATCAATTGGCACACCAGTGTGGACTGTTAGTTTCAATAAGATTATCTGGTTCTTTCTAATTTTGAAAGGCCAGTGCTATTGGTCCTGCCTGCAGTCTTGTATTAGTTCAAACTTACCAACATGAACGTGCGCAGCTGATTGCATTTTAATCTTAGATTGAATAGTAATGCTATGAGCTGATATATAGGAATTCCTTAGCTTTAAATCTTTCTGTTTATGAGAAAATATCAACTTTAGTCAGCTCTTGATGACCTTTATCTTACCCAGTTTGCAAGGATGTTATCATTCTGTACTTTAAATTTTCAGGTATGCGGCGTGATGTCAATGTTTTGATTTTCTTGGATCTTAGAAAGGCCTTACGAGGTTCAGGCTGATCTCTTAATATTCATATGTTTTTTTCCCAGATATTGTTCCTTGTGTACTTTCCCAGGACCTAACTTTTTTAGTTGGAACTGATCTGTTTTCAGAGGGAATGAAGCTGTACATTTCGGATAACAAAGTGATTTTGACTGAAGGCTTCAATGGTATCGTCCCAGTTGAATACTTCGAGAAGATAGAAACCTGGCCAGGAAGAGAGCCCATACCTTTTCGAAAGACATAAGATCGCTTAACCTGGCCAGCCTTTTTGTGCTAGATATCTTCCTCACCAGTTCTGGGCTATCTACTAATATGTTGTCCTATATAGACTGAATCATTTTCACTAGAGATACTCTAGAAAATGGAAAACTGTCTTGTGTTGTGGCTGATAGCTACCGATATTTGCCAAAAGAAATAGAGAAGCTGGAGTTTCCGGAGCACCACTAATTTGTAAATGATGCTGTCTTCTTGTTATACATATTCCATGACTTACATCCGTGCATTAGTTCTAGTGAAGCCTTGATTTCTCTATGATCAGAAGATACATTGACTTCATCTGTGATGAATTCTTGGCAGCTGCGAATCAAGGAATTAGAGTCTCATAATTCGAGTTTGCCCAGATGTTGTTAAGACTTGAGACGAGTAAAGGAATTAGAACAAATGGTGTTTTTTTTTTTTTTTGATTAGTTAAGCTTTTTACCCTGACTTAGGGGTCAAATGTCCTAAATTTCTATCAAATTTGGGGACTCCAAATCCAATCTGTTACCGTCCAAAGCAACTCAAGGTATATCAAAATGGTCTGCTATGATTCCAGTTCCGATTGGCTCGAAATTTTTATCCATATTAGATCAAAATGGACTGGGCCGTCCCATGACCAGAAGATTTAGAGCAAGGGACCCAAATTGAGTTCCACCATTTGGGGCCGAAACAGTTCGATCGGACCACATGGATTTAAAACTACTCTTATGTTACACTGTATAAAAGATGATTCTAAATACACCAAGTTTTTTTGCTAGGAACACCCCATTAATATTTTTTGATTAATATCCAACATATCCTTCAGAATAATTGATTAAATTATCCTCTTTAAGTAATGATAAGTCCTACGCCCTAGTTATATGAAGCACACCCCACCCCACCATCGTCTTCCACATCGTCTCCTACCCCTAAACCATGAAACCCCTCTCCTACGTCTACATAGCTCCAGACGTCTTGACATTATCTTCCGGACCTCCTCCACCACCACCTTCTTCAACCTTCTATAACACATTTGCTCGTTGGAAGGTTGAAGATGAAAACGGACCCGAAGAAAGTGAAGAAGGCGACATCATCGGATGCAGATGTATATGAGGAGGATCAAAATGTGGTTGGTGTTTGTCAATCCAGTGATGTCGGCGAAGAAGGTATCAGCCCCCTTCGAGTTGTGTGTTTGCCCTATCGTCGTTTGTTCGGTCTGGTTAGACCGAGCACATGACCTCGCCTCGGTTCTAAAAAACCGATACATTTGGGCATGTCTGGTTGCAACCAACCGAACATATCCTTTATGAGCGGTTATTATTGGCCGATCATATTCAGTTGTTCGGGTCCTTTCAGCTGAACATTTTCTATTTGCTCGGATTCTTTGGACCGATCATATTGATTGTGTTCAGTTATTGGAAACCGAACATTTGCTTCATGTTTGTTTTGATTCCACCGAACATGCACGAGAACGTTGTTATTGTTCTCTCCTTAGTTAAATTATCATTATTGTACTTTGTTAATGTTCCAGACATATACTTCTACTACCGATAGTGGTGTTGGAAATGCTATTATCATGGACTTTTCGGCGCACTTTACGACTAAGACGTGGTGTGTATACTTCAATTGATCAATGCTTACCATTATGTTATTAGTTTTAAATTACATCCATATTGATCACTGTGGTATTTTGCATGCTCTAAGATCTTTTATAGTCGGACTTGTCTTATCCAGTGGGCACAAGAAATGGGTTGGCAGACTGGTCTTGTAGTTGTCATAAAACATTCAGATGCTGGGGCATGCGGGCAAAATCCGAGGATCACATTGGTATGCGAAAGAAGTGGCGAATACAGGAGCTCGGCAAAGTATAGGAAGAAGAAGAGGGCTGATAACAGCAAGCAGAAGACCCATGAGAGGAAGAGGCCGGATAGTGGCATGAAGAAATGTAATTGTCCATTTAGACTTTAGGGCCTGAAGCTCTCTGCGGATGATGAATGGATATTAAGGGTGGTATGTGGGGTGCACAATCACCCAATTGCAGAGACTCTTGTGGGCCACTCATACGCCGGGAGATATGTCTAGAGAAGGAAATGATATTGGTTGATATGTCGAAGAGTCTAGTAAGGCCAAGAGAGATCCTGACCACCATCAAGCACAGGAACAAGGATAATGTCTCAACCATGAAAATCATATACAATGCACGGCAGAAGTATAGAGTTATTGAAAAGGATGGTAGGTCAGAGATGTGATAGGACTTGAAAAGTGTCGCAACTTAACGTGCCCGATCAAAATTACAAATTTATAATCGAACTTCAAACTAACTACTTTGGGGGTAGATAGCAGTGAATCTAAGTCGAATCCGTAGCGAATGCGTAGGAAAATAATTAAACTACTAAACTCAATCTAAGTATTCCTACCAATAAGTTGAGAAAAGATTCAGAATTGAAATTAAACTAACTTTATACTAAGAGATTGATAAATATGAGAAAAGGGTACTAGGGAATTCTTAATCAATAACTAGGATTCTACCAGCTCTTCCTAAGATTAGAACGAGCTAACCAAACTGAATGGATTTCCTAATGGTTGATAGATGAATGGTTAGTTCTCCCTATCACTCGACAAGTTCCGGTTAGGATCCCTTGTTGGTGAGAGCAATTATATAAAAGTCAATGACCTAATGATTAGTTATGGTCACTGCTAATGAATCCTCTGATTAGGATGAATTCATCGTGAGAAAATAGTATAATATGGATTTACATGTAAGATCAAGATGGTTTTAGCACCTTGATGGGCCAAATCTAGAAAGTATCAAGGATTAGAAGTTACCCTAGTGGTTCTAGCACTACGAAATCCCTAATCTTAAATTAAGATGAATAACGGATTAAGAGTTGGTCATAATGGTTCTAGTATTACGTGTAATGGTCCTAGCATCACAAGACTCTTAATCTCGAGAAGAAAATCCTCACATCCATGGTTCTGGCATGAATGTTTTGATGAGAATCTCTAATCTCAAACCCTAATATGCTCAAGACCTAAATCTAGGGCATAAAGGAACAAATCATTCATTCACTAATAATAAAATCACATCAAGTTCATAAAGAAATTAAGATCAATCCATACAAACAATTCAAAGAGGTATACAAGCCCTAAATCTTAGGAATCCCTAATAGAAACCCTAGTTACATCATAAGAATTCCATGACGAGGAGTTTAGCTACTCATCTTGAGGGTTTGATCCATAGATGAAGGTTGATGAAGCTCTTCCATCATGGATTTCCTCCCAAAAGATTCTAAAAAGAAAAGTTAAAAAGAGGAAAAAGAAACTAAGAAAGAGTGCTTCCTCTCCTTGGCCTCCAAGTAGCCAAGAGAGAGTTTCGAGAGCCCCCAAAAACCCTAAAATATGCCTATTTATAGCCTAGGTATCCCCTTAACTCGGATTAGATCTGGGCCTTTGATTTTGCTTAACTGCTATCAAATGATCGATCATTTAGAGGTGAAGATCGATCATTTGATCCAAAAAACTGGCTGCGACCGAGGATGATCGATCATTTGAAAGGAAATGATCGATCATTTGAAAGGAAATGATCGATCATTTAAAACATGATTGTCGGCCAAGGATCCACGAGCTAACCACTCGTACCAAAACTCCAGAGTGGTAGTAGAAGGCGCCCATCTAGCCTTAAACCGCAGAGCTGCAGTCCGGACCCACACTGTCGCGCCCCGACCCGCGGAAGCCCAACCGGGCCGGGCGACGCGAACTGAAAACTAACTAAATGCGGAAATAAAGGCGAGGGGTTCCCCCAATTTACTGATTTCACAACTCAATTCATAAGCACCCTGAATATTACAATAAATTTAAACCCCAACAGATATAATACAATAATCCAAAACCTCTAAAGGGGTTACAACAGTTTATACATCAAACTCCCGTAGGAGGCTATAACAAAAAGATGTAGAAAGATAATCACCGAACCTCAGACCCCGCCAGACGCCGCCGCGCCACCAAACACCTGTCCGGTAGGGGCTACTGAAGAAGAGCCGGCGCCTGCACCTGCAAAACGCAGCCCGGGTAGGAGTGAGCATAAAGCTCAGTAGGGTTCTACACTACGTCACACAGAAGGAAGGGGAACACAAAAGTGTCGCCCTCAAATAAGACCTGGGTGTACACAGGGGTCCCATAACCCCACCGCGTGTCCCTGAGGCCCACGATAATGGTCTTCCAGCCGAGCTGGTCACATGTCTGGTCGCACTCAGTAGCAGGAAACAACACTGCTGGCCCACAAGCAGGTACCGGCACTGCAGGCGGGAAACTGCACCGCTAAGTAGGCAATCCCTCTACTCAAGGGTCAACACAGTGGAACACCGGCTATACCTCAACATCCAACTTAAGGTCGACACGACCTCTATAATCACCAAGCAACATGTGTACCAGTCATCTAAGCCTATCATCAAGTTTGACTGGACATCACAATTCGAATCTGGACCAAGCTACCCAACCCCGGTTCTAGGGCTAAATCCGAGCTTCCAGCCTCGGGACGGCGATCCACAAATCACCCACGCCCTAACTATGCAACTAATGCACAACAGAGAATGCATGCAATGAACATACACAGATAAGAGAAATAAGGCATGCAACAGTATGATCAGGCAACATACAAGTCTAACAGGATCGCTGCAGCGGTACTACCAACCGCTGCCAGCCGATCTGCAGTGGGTCCCGGCATTACGACGGTACCACGACCGTCAACCGCGAACCCCTGCAATGGGAAGCAACCCCGAAAACTTCTTGAACAGTAAAATATATTATTATAATCCGAGCTTATAATATCTTATTCAAAACCCCAAAAAGTTCGCTACAAGCTGCTAGTTGACCCCGTCGATCCGACATCCAAACGATGTCGGATTCAAGATCCAACTTAGCAACCAGTAGATCTATATGTATGGATCAACATATCCAAAATCCAGGATCATCCAACGACTGGATTCACGAGAAACCATTACTCAAAACGGCTAATCAAAACTCCATAAAACTCCATCAGCCAGCCATAGGATCGATCCTGGAGTAGTAGGATCGATCCTATGCTCATACCGGTTTCAGCCCAGCCTCGTCGCATGCCACGAGAAAAATCACCAAAATTCGTAGGAAAATCGTAAAAATACAAACTAAGATGGCATGGAAAGATAACAAAGAGATCTACAACTCTTATGTTGATTAAAAGCCAAGATCATACACATACAAGCCAAAAATCTCGCCGCAAGCTGGCTGTTTCTCAAGAACAGCAGAAAACCAGAAATTCGAGACTAATCATAGATAAAACCTACACAAATCTCAACGGATTAACATGAAACTTAAAGTAGTTATTCTAATAGATAAGATACATCCCTCAGCATAATTTCATCAAGATCTAACGGCTAGATCTAACTAAACCCATTAATTAACTCATGTAGGTAGAACACCTACCTAGCAGCGCTTTCCTCGGCTGATTCGAACCTGCGACCTCGCTCTGATACCACGTGTCGACCAAGGATCCACGAGCTAACCACTCGTACCAAAACTCCGGAGTGATAGTAGAAGGCACCCATCTAGCCTTAAACCGCAAAGCTGCAGTCCGAACCCACATGGTCAACTGCCGACATCACGGATAGAGCAAACACGGTGCCCAGGCCGGGTCCGTTAGGAGCCCACCCCTACCCTGGGTACCTACCCAACGAACAGGGGTCGAATACAGGGAGTTG
The DNA here is from genome assembly GCA_963920575.1 of Narthecium ossifragum. Lineage (NCBI taxonomy): Eukaryota > Viridiplantae > Streptophyta > Magnoliopsida > Dioscoreales > Nartheciaceae > Narthecium > Narthecium ossifragum. Next base: position 12,851,008 of record OY986964.1, on the reverse strand, counting down.
CTGCCTGGGTCTACAGCCTGGCCCGCAGCCAACACGGCCCGCAACCAAGGCCTGCAACACCCAACACTAATGTTCAACTCCTTCGAACTCAGTTCGAACAGAGGTGTCAAATTATTTGGAAATGCGATCAAACCTAATTGAAATATATTAAAAGGGATAATTATGAAGAACGCTAGGGATAAACCTAAATTAATCCTAGTTTAATCCTAATTTAATCTACTGAAATAATAAATCCTATCTAGAGTAACTAATTAAACCTAGAAAATGATAAATATCATACTAAAAGAAACGAATCTACATAAAAGCAAGATTAAACCTACAATAACTCTAATTAATCTACCGTGGAGAACTAAGATTACTTAAACTACACTAATATAAACTAATCTAAACTAGTCTAAGAAGACAGTAAAGAAAAACATTAGATAAACTAAAAGATCTTCATTAATTTAAGAACTTACAAGTAAAACAGGAACGTAAAAATCCATGCTCGTAGGCTGATTACAAGAGTGTTAGAGAGATTACAATAGTGAGAAGCAGCCTATTTATATCTAATAGACTAATAGTTGTTCCCGCCTAGAGTGATCATGGCGTAATTATAGGAGATCGTGTTATAACTGCGCTACAACCGCTTTTCCACGTGCAATGCTTTGGTCGATGAGGACACGTGCCCGAAAGTCCTTCATTGCATACGTCATGATCATGTCTGATCCATGATCTTTACTTGTACATGTCATAATCGCTTCTGGTCGATGACCTTTACTTGCGTGCTTCATCATAGCCTTTGGTCGATGATCTTTCTTTGCATGCTCCATAATCGTCTTTGGTCGATGGCTTGACTTAATGGCATTTGGACGATGTTGTTTCCTGTATATCCAACATTTGATCGTCCATTTGTATTGGACGATGAAGTCATAAACTAATCGGTCATTGGTCACTGGTTCTTTTTTTATGTGTCGACCATTGATTGGTTAACCATTATTTTAGCTAACAACACCCTAACCAAACATACCTTTAACCTTTACGATCAACTGAGCAATGCTTGTGGTATTGGTGTTGAATGTTTTGATCAAAGAGGTGATTGTATCTGGTTTTGGTCTGGGGTAGAGCAAGCCTCTTCGGCAATTGGAGCGGAGCTTATGGCGATTAAGGCGGCTATCAAAGTCGCAAAGGATCATGACTTACATGATATTGTTTTGGAGTCAGACTCTAAGATGGCGATTGGATACAGAAATGGGTCTCTTGCTTGACCGAGAGAACTTGAGAGTACTCTCAAATCAATTTGGTGGGAAACGATCCATTTCAGGCGGTCAGTTTTCTCTCACATTCCTAGGAGCTTGAATGGTGTCGTGGATGGTTTGGCAAGAAGGGCTCTTGTTTCGCTTGTTTCTCCGCTGGTTGGGGTGTAACCGTTTTTTTATTTTTGTTCTATAGTTACTTGTTTGTAGGATTCTCAGTCTTCGGGCTTATCTAATCAAAAAAAAAAAAACTGAGCAATGCTACTGCCCGACACAGAATGCCAAGTCATGGTATTATTTTTTTCTTTTGCAAAGGCCCACAATTGTTGTCATTCGTTGCATCTATCTCGCACACACACACACACACACACACACGAGAGTGAGAAAGAGAGTTGTATCAGACAGCTATTAGTCTATCATCATCTATCTGATGATTGGCCTTGCATCAGACAGCTGAGAACTTGTATCCCAATAGCCTTTTTTTTTAAAAGATGAGCCCGAAGGCTGGGGGACATTAACTAGACAATCCCTTAAATAGGATCGCCATACTCAGGAGCCAAAGGTAGCTCCTGATTATTAGCAGAAAAGGAATTAGCAATAATCCGTGCCTAACGGGCAACCCAGTCCGCTCTTTCATTCTCCTCCCGGGGAATGGAAATCATCCTCACACTCCGAACCTGACCAATCTTCCACCATATATCATGCAGCATCGGGATTATAGAGGACGACGCAGGCATCCTCCCCTCCACCAAAGCCACAGCCGCCGAGGAGTCACATTCAATTATCAAGTCCCTTGCTCCCCGACGCATGCCCTCCATAAGCCCAAGACGAATAGCAGCTAACTCCCCGTACAAAATCCCATCTGGCGCACCCGAAAGTGTATCAGAAACAGACCAAGCAATGGTATCTTCATCCTCCAAGCATACTGCCCCCAACCCTGTACATGCAGAGACCATATCCATAGAAGCATCAACCTGGATCACAGTCCCCTTGCCATCCCCTCTGTTCCGCTGGGTACCCGGCCAGTGATCAAGAAGATGGAACTCCCTTGCCAACCATTTGCTTCTCCTCGCTACCTGCCCAACATCAAACGGCACATCCTGAAAGAGCAGCTCACATCTAGCGTTCCAGATAGCCCACAAGCCATAGGCGATCACTGTCTTCAATAGTCTCCGCTGCTCATCCTTGGTACTACATCTCAACACCTCCCAACATCTATCCAGACACCATGTCTGGAGATCATTTCCTGATCCACCTAGAAGCCTTTCCCATACTTGGAGCGAAGCTGGACAAGCAACGAGTAAGTGTTCCAGCGTCTCCATCTCCTCCTGGCATCGCGGACAGCCTCCAACCTCGAGGACCCCGGCAGTCGCCAACTTCGCCATCGTTGGAAGCTTTTCATGCATCAACCGCCAAAGGAAGAGCCGAACCCGAGGTCCAACCGGCACCTTCCACACCGGCCACCACCACCGGCGAAGCTCCTCCTCCTGTGAACCCATCCGGTGAGAGGCCTCCAAAAACTCCTAGCATGATGCCGTAGTGACCTCCCCTGTCGCCGACCAAACCCAACGAGCCTTATCCACCATCTCCGGCGATGTTGGACCAACCGCCACGATCATATCTACCAGATCCCTGTGAAACAGAGACCTCAGCCGTTCCACATCCCATGACCCATCAGCAGATTGGAAACTCCTGACCCGTAGCCGGTCGGACATCGCCGTCGTGTCCGCCAGCAACGGCCAAGCTTGCGCCGGCCCACTACCTACCCACCAGTCCTCTAGACACCCAAGATCACTTTCCCAGCCCGGCGACCACTGCAAACCCATTCGGAGCCTCCGGATCGCCCCACATGTAGCCCGCCACAGAGATGAGCAACGGTTTGGGGGAGATGAAGCAGGGAGCTTGCCCTCCCATCCGTACTTCCCCTGAGCAACCTTGGTCCATACAGAAGCCTCTGGTTCCAGCAACAGTGCTGCCCGCTTCATCCTCATCGCGTCCCGCCATACCCGCAGCTTCTTCAACCCCAAACCACCCCATGCCTTTGGCTGAGATACCCTGTCCCATGCAACAACAGAGACACCCCCCCGTCGCCCGCTCCAGAGAAACTGACGGACGAAGGATTCAATCTTGCCCAAGATCGTTGCCGAAACTGGGTACGCCATCATATGGAAGACCGAGAGCGACTGCAAGACGCTCTGAACCAGCACCACCCGGGCCGCTGAAGCGAGCTTCCTAGCGTTCCAAGAACAGAGCCTTCTCTGCACCTCTTCAAGCAAGAAATTAAAGTCTGGCCTTTTGAGCCTCTCTACCTTCAATGGAATTCCCAGATACCTCCAGGACCCCAACTTCTCTGCAATACCTGTTCTTGTTATCAACCGCCGCCGTCTTCGTAAAGATGTCTTCGTCGAGAACTTGATACTTGACTTTTCCACATTCATCTCCAGCCCGGAGAGGGCTTTAAACCGCTTCAAAACATTCATCAGTTTAAGCGCTACCTCCGTATTAGCACTGGAGAAAAAAATGCAGTCATCAGCGTATAACAAGTGGCTCAATTTAAAATTATTCTTGGCAAAAATAAATCCTTCCAGGGCGAACAATGGCAGCTCGAGGAGTCTTGACAAAACTTCCTGGCAAAGAATAAACAGATAGGGGGACAGGGGATCCCCTTGCCGCAGACCCCTATTAGCCCCAAACAGCCCACAGACCCGGCCATTCAGAATAAGAGAAAACCTGGGAGTCTGAACACACTGTAAAACCCAACCAATCCAACGATCAGGGAACCGCATCTGGCGAAGGACTCGCTCAAGAAAATCCCAGCGAATGGAGTCATATGCAGCCTTCAAATCCACCTTCACCGCCATCAATGATTGATTTTTGGGAGCTATTCTCATGCAATGCATCATCTCCTAGGCAGCACTAAGATTATCAAAGATCGACCGTCCAGCAATAAATGTCGATTGGTTGGGACTAACCAATCCATCCAGGAGCGGCTTCAAACGATTCACCAAGATCGTAGAGATCAGTTTGTAACTTACATTGCAGAGGCTGATTGGCCGATAATCCTTGACCCTCCTCGGATTTTGGATTTTAGGAATAAAAGTGATAAATGTATCATTCCAGTGCGGCGACAAGGTCCCGGATGAGAAAAAATCCTTTATCAGCAAAGATATCCCATGGCCGACAATATCCCAGTGCTGGACATAGAATTCTAAAGGCAGACCATCTGGACCCGGGCATTTGAAGTTCCCCAATTGATGTAGTGCACAACTAATCTCTGCGTCGGTCACTTCCTCAACCAGCGATGAGGCAGCAGCTTCGGAAATTGCCGGGAGCGGCGGCAATTCCACCCCCCTTCTCCGTCGTTGTCGCTTCCAAAGGTTCTTATAGTGAGAGATAAAGGTGTCAACTATCTCCTCCTGTGAAGAAGCAGTAATACCATCAGCATTAATTACTTCAGCAATTCTAGATCTGTTACCTAGCTTTGACAAGGATCGGTGGAAGAAGCGAGTGTTACGATCCCCATCCATCAGCCACGAAGTTCTCCTATGCTGAGCAGAAAATGCATCATGTAGTCTGGTTAGCGCCACATGCTGATGCTCTATGGACCTCATCCGAATCTCATCCTCATGTGTCAGTAAGCCGGCCTCCTCTAACAGATACAAACTGTCCAAGTGCTGAAGTAGAACCTGTTGAGAATTTACCAGATCGAACTCATCCGTCCTACTCCATTTCTTCACGGCCCTTTTAACCTCTTTGAGCCGCCCAGCCACTTGAAACTGTAGAGAACCTCTGCGACGCCGCATGAAGGCCCTGGATACCACCTCCCGAAATTGTGCGGTGTGCAACCAGAACTGCTGCATGCGGAACGGAGTGGGACCATGCAACTCCCTCTGAGGGACAAGGTCAAGTAGCAAAGCTCGATGGTCAGAGCCAAACTTTCAGAGGTGCTGGATCTGTGCATGAGGAAACCAATCTCGCTAGGAGGAATTACAGATACCCCTATCCAGTCTTTCCAACAGCCTAGAACGGCCTAACTGACCATTAGACCAGGTAAAAGAAGGACCCCGGAACCCCAAGTCTATAAGATCATCATTAGCAATGAAAGAGAGAAAATCCCTAACAGCTTTATTATAGGTAAAAGGAATACGACCTCTTCTCTCTGAAGGCGCCGCCACAATGTTGAAATCTCCTACCATCAGATGTGGCCACCCAAGTGCATTGACCTTCCCCAAACTGTCCCATAAAGCCTCCCTCCCTGCACTTGTCCGAGCAGCATACACAATAGATATAAACCATTGGCCAACCTCGTCAGATGTAACCACTCCATGTATAACCTGCTCCGAGAAGTGAGAGAAAGAGACATCCCCCAAGTCCACTATCCATACTGCCAAGATACCCCCCCTTTGACCTTGTGAGGGCAACAAATAGGTCTGCCAGGCCAATCCCAGCTTCTGACGAACGAACTGCATCTGCTCTTTCACAACCACTGCCTCCAACATGAATAACATATCAAGCTTATAATCAAACAAAAGCCGGCGACAAGAATCGACGACCCTCTTCGGGCCCAGCCTGTGGCAATTCCAGGTAAGGGCACGGACCATAATGACCTTAGTTAGGGAATAGCCCCACAGCAGGGGCCTCTGCCCTAGGACGCTTACCTCCCACTCCCGACACAGGGGCAACATCCTCCATCTGAGTATCTGATTCAGCAACTCCTCCACGACCAGCCGGTGTGAACCCCGGCGGAATATCCCTGTCCTCAGTCAACCCAAAGCCATCCATCAGCAGAAGAGGCTTGGGTTGAAGGGCATTGACAAGCAGCTCCACCCCTGCCGCATGCCGGCCTAGCATCTCCACTGGATCCGGCGGCGCCTCCGGATTCCCGGTACGAAGTCCCCTGGGAATGACAAGCGGTCCCGGCCGGCGAGGGTCACCATTTGTTCTTGCGATCCATGCGGCCTCATGCTTGGTTAACTCAGCAATCTCCTCATCCCGTAATAGTGACTCCGGCCCCTGTAACGGCCTGAATCGACTCCCTCCGCCACGGCTCAACCCATCCTTGCGATCACCTCTGTTCGAAGCAACCGGCCTACTGGGCTCACCCAAACGCCCAGCATATGAGAGTGGGCCAAGTCCAATACCGGTTGCTTACCCTTCTTATCTGCTACCAAATCCGTCTTCCCTACCAACGGATCACAAGAATCAGGGATCTTTGACCTCCAGATCTGCTCCGGAGGTAGTGGAGTAGATGACGGTGGTTGATTGGAATGCGGCCTCGAAAAATGGTACGCTCCCGACAATCCCGGTGCTAAGCCATCCCTTCCAAACTGAGACGTCCCTTCCTCCGATCGTCCGGCCAGCTCCCCGGACCCTCCATCTACCTTGCCAATCCGGCCAGTTCGAATTGGGCGCCGCCTAGTCTGAACTGTCTGCCACTCCCCATCACCCTCATCAGCACCTGTGTTCAATTGCTGAGGCCCATCCACAGTAACACCGGCAGCAGACGACTGGAATATCGGCGTCTGGTTGTGCTCCCCACCAGAGCTCTCAGCAACCATGGGCTTGACACCTGCATGCTCAGCCAACTGACGTGGGCAACGCCCCTTCCCATGACCAAAGAAACCACACGCCGTACACAGAGATATGTTTTCATATACCAGCAGCTGCAGGAACGACCCATTCTCACCAGCAGGAGTAACAAAGTCCACCTCCGTGTCCTTCTTAGCCGGCACATTCAGATTCACTTCCACACATACACGTGCATACCGACTGTGGTCTGAAAACTTAGTGGACACATCCACCGCAACATGCCTACCAATCGACGCCGCAATCATCAATAGAGGTTCCCTTTCCGTGAGATCCTGCGGAAGTTCAGGCATCCGCACCCACACCATGGCCTTGGAAAAATCAGACGGTTTGGGCCGGAAGCAAGGCCGCCACCTGATCAGCGCCAAGGTCTTCCCGTCAACAGACCAAGGACCTGCAGGCAACACATGCATCATATTGGCCTCATTTCCGAACTTGAAGACAAAGATCCCATGAGCACGATCAGTCACCAGGAACGGCTCCGACGTCTTCCACATAAAAGCAAGACGCCGTCGAAGAAACTCCAAGCCAACCGGACCTCCAAAGAACCTCCCGAACAATATATGTTCCCATTTCTTTTGGCATCTAGCAACCACATCCGCCGGAATAGTCACCTTCCCTGAGTGGATACGCTCCAGCGCCCTCCCCTCAACCTCCCCCACCATTGACGTAGCATGTTCTTGAGGACCTACAACTTTTGCCCAGGAATGCTTATCGCCCCCAGGACTAGAGCCAGGTGACACTTCCTCCATCGTGAAAGCGAAAAGAGATTACAATTCTTGTGTATCCCAATAGCCTTGTCCAGGAAAACAACAGTGTCCAATAGATAGAACACATTCTTCATTTTTTTCCCCACTTTTTTGATTAGTTGAGCCCAAAAGGCTGGGGATAGATAGAACACATTCTGATTCCAGAGGAAATGAAAACATAGAAAAAAGGTGAGGATACATAGATTGTACAATTCTCGGGCACTCTCTAGTATTGCGATGAGTGAAAACACGTTCGCACATTTATTTACGAACAAATCAGAGAAACTTGCAGGGAATAAATAGCTTTATTAGTATTACTATTTGACCATCTTATTGTACAACAAAACAAGAATGGCCATGCATCACAATAAAGATGGCACCTAAGAGCCATATAATGATTCACCGCAACTTCAGGTGAGATTCTCTGGAGCTACCAGACGTTTAGTGCTTTGTGAACCTCTCCAGGACGTCAAAATAGTCTGGAAAAGTCTTGCGGGTGCAGCGCGGGTCTTTGATTGTGACAGGGACGTCTGAACAAGCAGCAAGAGAGAATGCCATTGCCATTCTGTGATCATCGTATGTGTCAATTGCCGAAACGTTCAATCTCTCCGGTGGTGTAATGACACAGTAGTCAGGTCCTTCCACGACTGTTGCCCCCAGCTAAAACACGGCAAGAAACATGGGAGGGGAGCTAGAGAGTCAATAGGTGTGAAACAACAAAGAAAGTAGGTGGATGTACAGAAACAGAAACCAATGGCAACAACCTTTCTCAGTTCTGTACAAATGGCTATCATCCTCTCAGTCTCCTTGACTCTCCAAGAAGCCACTGCAAGAAATTTTGATTTCACATTAGATTCCTATGATGAAAGGAAAACATAGTAGCCAGCACTTGATTGAATTAGTATCAAACATGGATTGTATTTCCTTGTAGATGCAAGCAAATATGTTCATACAATATCAGATAAAAATCTTGATAGTTTACCATCTCTTATGGTAGTCGGCCCATCAGCAAATAGTGCTACAACAGCAAGAGTCATAGCAACATCAGGCATCTTGTTCATGTTGACATCAATTGCATGCAACCGCTTCATCTTTGAAGAATCTTTTGATGGGCCTGTAACAGTCACACTGTTCTCAGACCATGTAACCTTTGCTCCCATTTTCTCGAGAACTTCTGCGAATTTCACATCACCCTGCAAGTGCAGGGCAAAACCAAAAGAAAGGAAAGAGTTTCTAGTCAAACATGACAATGAGGTAAATTTGCTAATCCTCAGTATTTACAATCCATTGCAGCTATCAATACCTGTAAACTGCTTGTGCCACAACCTTCCACAGTGATCGTGCCACCAGTGATTGCAGCACCTGCCAAGAAATAACTAGCACTTGAGGCATCACCTTCAACGTAAGCATTTCCAGGTGCCCTGCCATAGGATTAGATGACGACAAAGTTCATCTCCTGATTTAAGCTGGTAATGAGCATATCAATCAGTTTCAGTCAAGTTTGTGGTTACGTACTTGTATTTCTGACCACCCTTGACGGAGAACTTGTCCCAAGAACCAGAATGCTCAACAGTGACCCCAAAACGTTCCATTAATTTCAATGTCATTTCAACATATGGTATGGAAATGAGCTTATCTATTATCTTGATCTCCACATCACCAAGAGCTAAGGGAGCTGCCATGAGCAAGGCAGTCAAGTATTGACTGCTTATTGATCCAGAAAGCACCACCTGAAATCAAAATAAAAGAATCTACATCAGATCACGTTAAACAGGAGAGCATAATGAAGGCTGAACTAGGAAAATATTCTTCAACGATAAACAAGTATCAGGAGCCCTTGTGCATAATGATATGGAAGGTTAAGAATCGTGTAAATGGGAAATGCACAGAAATTTGATCGAATCACGATAATGAGATGCTTCATGAGATCCTCACACCAGCTCATATTTGTCCTAATCATGTATTATGCCTTACAAGCTGCAAACTTCAAGTTGCAAACTTTTAATCCTACCAAGTATCTGATCTGCAATCAGGCAAGTTCTTTTGACAAGCGTCAAGAGCACATGATAATGTACCGGGGTAGGTAATCGTGATTGAATAAGCAAGGCATTACGGAAGGTTGTTGCCAGCATTAACACAGTATAATGCTTAAATTTTGACATTTGATCAGAACAACAGTTTTATTACTTGCTTTACATTGTGCACTGTTTTGCTTTGAAATGTTGTAGTTACATTTTATCTAGTACTAGATAATCCAGTCACAAGTAAAATTTAATAAACTCCCAAGTTTCTCAGCAAGGAAGGCAATTCAGGTTGTATGAAGTAATTAAAGATACACAAGGAAGAAACACAAAATTTATGGACTTCCAAAATGCAAAGCTGTATGTTAGCGCGTGGCTGATCAACATAAGACTAACCTTCCCTCCAGGAAGACCTCCATTCCCTTTAACACGAACAGGGGGGCAGTTAGTGCCCAAGAAGCAATCAACATCCGCACCAAGCTGCTTTAGACCGGTAACCAAATCCCCTATAGGCCTCTCCCTCATCCGTGGTACGCCATCAAGTATGTAGCTGGACAAAAAAACGTCCGATCTTCAGGTAAATTACAACAGCATTTTCCACGAAATGTGTAAGCAGAATTCTCAACTATAAGAAAGAGGACCTTGCATTTCCACCAGCAGCAGTAACAGCGGCCGTCAATGGACGCATTGCTGTCCCCGCGTTTCCAAGAAAAAGTTGGATCTCTTCCTTGGCATCTTTTGCCACCGGAAACTGGCCACCACCACCTACAACTGTTGCTCTTTTCGCCATGCTATCTTCTTCAACAGAGAGCCCGAGGGTTCTCAATGCGCCAAGCATATAATGAACATCCTCACTATTTAACAAGTTATCTAAAACAGTTGTCCCCTGATGAGTTGCAAAATAAATCAATTTATGACATCTTGCATGTCACAGGATATTTTAAATTAAAAAAAAAACGTAAAAGCAGCTTGGATTTATCACAGTTGCAGATGCTTATAAAAATATAAATAGTAGGCAAGGCAGTAATGGAACTTGTTATTGCCATCCACTAGAGTCGCATGTCGGGGAAAAAATTGTAACCATATACGATGTTGCCACATGATATAACGGGTTGCAATTTCCTTCCCAATTGATGTATTATGTGGATCTCATTCAAACAGTCTACTGGACTTTGAAAAATTATAAAACCATTTCAGAGAAAAAGAAGCACAATCGAAAGCCAATTGAGCTTCTACTACATGGACTCATGAAAGTATCAAGAAATCCCCAACTAAGGTGACTTCAACAGTTCTTCGTCAACGAGGATTTACTTAGCATTCATATTCGAGTAATCGAAAGCAATAAGCGATCGAAAGCACCAATCTGAACAAGAATAGCTCATCCAAACATTAATAAAAAAGAAAAAAAAGATGCATATTTCCTGCTTATTACTCCCTATTTCCACAATGAACTAAGTATTCCACAATCACAAGACTAAATGAGATAAGAAGAAAAGAGATTTTTCGATCGCCTCACCTCAGAGAGCGCTGCAAGGAGGAGGATCCGATTGGAGAGCGACTTTGACCCGGGGAGTTTTACAGTCCCACTGATCTCCTTGATCGGCTGCAGCACGATCTCCGGCACCGTCGACGGCTTATCGGCAGTGGTAGTGACCGAGGCCGAAACCCTAAGAACCGTTCTAAGAGAGACACCTCTCCCGAGCCCTGCGGCTCTCAGAGCTCCAAGACTCCCCGGCTTGGAACCCGATCCAAGCCGGATGATCGACGAGGGGAGAGGCGCCGCCTGCCGGGCCGGAGACAGCCGATGGTTGCATGCCGCACCCTTCGCCATGCTCGCTTGCGCCGCCGCCATTTCCGTGTCCTCTCTCCTCCTCCGGCGGCGTCTTCTCGTTTATCTTGCGATAAGATCTCTCTCAAAATTCAGTGATATAAACAAACTCTTTTGGAGTCTCACCAACCCAACCCCACGCCCGCCTTCCACCAACCCCTCTGACGGGCTGTCCCCTTCCGGCTTACGTGGCTGTAAGTTATTGGTTCAAAGACTTGACGTAGATGTTAATTAGGCAATTAGGCCGTAGTTAAGGTCCCAATAGTATGTAGTTATTATGTACTGTACCTGATGGTAGGGACCATGGGTTGGTGAACCGCTTCATCCAACGGGTGTGATGCTTTATTACAACTCTAGGGATGGAGTTTGTAGTCTTGTAGACCTGGAATTTTTTTTTGTTTTAGGTTAGGTGATGCATTAGTAAGCTGACTGAGTTGGTTAGGTGAGTCATAGTTTGTTGCTACTAAAAAACAAAGGACCATGAAGTGTATATTTGGACTTTTACAACTTATTACTGATTGCATCTCTCGGAAAAACTTCACCAATTATTCCAAAAGATTAAATTGATAGGAAGAGTAGAGATGAGTTCATAGGCTTATCATTCAATAGATGGAACTACCATACAAGCTTATCAACCTCCTGCAGTACCTCACCTACTGCTTGAGATGTTTATTTGAGCTTCAACAATTGTTAGAGAGTACAGTGCACAGGAAAGAAAGAACAAAAGACACCAGCCATAGCATACTTTCCACCAAGTGGGTTGCCTGGTAGTGGTAGTATAAAGGACTCCCAAATGTTATGGAAACATGAGAAGAATATACCCTCAACAAACAAAAGCATCTACATCTACTATACCCTTTCTGTGAAAGCCTTCAAAGTTCAAACACATCTCTTAAGGCCTTGTTTGTTTGCGGGATAGGGATAAGCTATCCCGGGATAGCTGACTGTAATCCCGGGATAGCAGCCAAACGATAGCTTTATCCCAGGATATGGATAATGGGATTACAATCCCGGCATATATGTATCCCGGGTTAAAAGGCTCGTATCCCGGGTTTAGCAAACATCGCAATCAATGTGCCTTTATTGACTGTCGTGCACAAAGAAAGCTGTCTCATCTCGACCTCCAGCCAGAGCTCCAGCCACTCGACCTCCAGCCAAAGCTCCAGCCTCTCGATCTCCAGCCAAAGCTCCAGCCACTACAGCTTCTTCGCAGGTCGCCGTCCATCTCCGCGGACCCCCGTCACCGCCGGCGTCCTCTCCGGCATCCACCAGCACCACCTCTCTCTCTCCCATTCTCCGGTATTTCTCACTTCCAATACCCTACAACCCAACCCCGTTCCACATCCAGCCCTCCATCGTCACCCAGATCGAGCCCCTCCATCTTCACCAACCCAACCCAGCTGGAGATCCACATCCATACTCTCCATCCAAACCCAGATCCAGTCGCGGCCTGCAACCAGCCTTCGCCGGTCGAAGCCCGTCACCTCCGGGCGCTGCAGCCGTCTTCCCCAGCCGTTATCCATATTCGCGGAGCCCGTGATCTCCGACGTCTTCTCCGGCAACGACCATCTCCCATTCTCCCTCCATCGTCCCATTCTCCCTCCATCTCCATCGTCACCAACCCAACCCGGCTGGAGATCCACATCCAACCTCCCCATCCAAACCCAGATCCAGCCGGTCCAGCCGCTGCAACCACCCTTCGCCGGTCGCTCCCCCCTCACCTCCGGCCGCTGCAGCCTTCTTCCCCGACTAGAGTCCATCTCCGCGGACCCCCTCATCTCCGACGTCTTCTCCGGCAACCACCCTCTCCCATTCTCCCTCCATCTCCATCGTCACCAACCCAACCCGGCTGGAGATCCACATCCAACCTCCCCATCCAAACCCAGATCCAGCCGGTCCAGCCGCTGCAACCACCCTTCGCCGGTCGCTCCCCCCTCACCTCCGGCCGCTGCAGCCTTCTTCCCCGACCAGAGTCCATCTCCGCGGACCCCCTCATCTCCGACGTCTTCTCCGGCAACCACCCTCTCCCATTCTCCCTCCTTCTCAAAGCTTCCAACACCCTATCAACCCAACCCCGATCCACATCCAACCTCTCCATCGTCACCCACATCCAACCTCTCCATCCTCACCAACCACTCTCTCTCCCTCTCTCCCTCCATCCTCCGGCGTCCACTCAGGCAACCACCGGCACCACCACTCTCTCTCCCTCTCTCCCTCCATCGCTCACATCCAACACCCCATCACGGCAACCCTGATCCAGAGCCACTGATCCAGAGCCAGAGCTCCAGCCGCTGCAGTCTTCTTCCCCTGTCTCCCTGTCTCCCTCCCTCTCTCACATCCAACAGCCCATCTACCCAACCCGTAGCCAGCCCCTCCATCTTCCACTTCGACGCCACTCCGACCTCCTGCGAGGTCCTTGCCGAGCCGCCAACCTAGTGGAAGGCCGCATCTTCTCTACCCCACCGTCCGAGCTCCCTCCATCGCCGGCGTAACGTCCAAGCCGACGGTGAGGCTCCTCCCTCCTATCGGATCCCGTGCCATCACCATCGTAACCGCCTGCGGCGCTCCTTCCCAGACCGATCCAGGTTTGAATTCGTCACTCGTCCTCCCCTTGTCTGGTGATTTGTGTGGGTAATTTTGCTTTCAATATTCAGTTTTCTTCAATCATATGAAAATGGATTCGGATTCTAGTTTGTTGTATCGTCGAGACCTACACTCTGTTTTTTTCCCTAGACAATTGCATGTAGCTACTACCTTGTTACCTGCAAATGTGAAGGTTGCTGCAAAGTTATAATACTGGAATTGACTTGTTATCTTGTTGTGCATGTACTAACTAGTTATAATACTGCAAAGTTATTGATCCTATGTTGAGGATTCACTACATCCCTGATTATTTGGAAGTGTGCATGTCCTAAGCAGTGGAGGCTGTATAATTAAGTTGTTTATTTCTTACATATAGCTCCTTTTGAACATACATGAAACTAACTATACATGCATGTCAATGTGTCTCAAGTTATATGATGATTTCACCATTTGCATTTTCACATTCCTTTTTGCTCTTCGTTATGTATATCGCGTCAGAAATATGGCGATGAGGGCCAATGAAAATGACGATGCATCTGTAAGGAAAAGTAATTGGACTGAAGCTAAGGACGAGTGTTTCTTGGAACTGCTTAGGGCAGAACAACTGAAGGGGAATATGTCGCAAGGTGTTTTCTTAAAAAATGCATGGAGGGATGTTTTACGGGACTTCAAGAAGAGTATGGGCAAGGCTTTGGATTTAGATAACCTGAAGGGTAGGTGGAAAACTTTAAAGAAAAAACATGCGTGCTACAAAGAGCTCCTGCGTATCACTGGATGGGGTTGGGATGTGCTGACCAATATGCCCACTGCACCAAATATCGAGGCTTGGAATGAGATGATTATGGTATATTTTCTGAGCTGAATGCTTCATAAATTAGTTTCAGGAAATATCTTCAATCCATTCTTCATTCATTTTGTTTGCATATGTCCAGATGAATAGGAAGTTCAAGGCCCTCAAAGGGAAGACTTATAAATTCATGGAAATCATGGATTTCCTAACTTGCAAGAATACAGCCAACGGTGAGTTTGCGGAATCATCTGTGAATAGGAAGAAAGATGCCGAATCAGAGAGCACTGGATCTTCAGATACACCGGCAGATGCCCAATCCCCTCCACCTCGATGTCATCCATCACGCGTGTCTCAAATGCAAAACAGTGATGACTTTGCATACTACACGATGAATTCCATGCCGACGTCCTATGCGGATGCAACGCGTGAACCATACCCTGACGGCCCGACAGAGCAAGTTACACCAGAAGCGCATACTACACATGGATGTACTACCTCCGGCGCGGATGCGTCTGGTTCGTCTGGAAGCAAGCGTCGGCTGCAAGAGAGTGAGAGGAAAGGTAAGAAGAAGAGGGGTGACGGTGAACGTGATATAACACACGTTATTGCGCAACAATTGCAGCGCAAGCTTGACATGAAACAAATGCAGTTTGATAAACTCTCCGAATTCTCCATTCAGCGTTGCATGGAGGTGGCCAAGGACCTGCCTAGGATGACAGATGATAAGTTTATCTTGCTGGATGTTGTCTTCCATAAACAGTCAGTTAGGGAGTTCTTCATGTCCCTGTCAAATAATAATCTACGAGATATGTGGCTAGAGAAGGAAGTAAATAAGATTCTAAATCGGTGATCATGAAGCAACCAAGCAGCCAGAAGGAAAGGATCAAATCAATTGGGCTGTTTGGAGGGGTGGCTCACTGGCCAAGGGGACAAGGCATTGTTGAAAGTGACAACACACTAACATATTTACTCTTCCATAGTTTGGGAATCTGCTCTCTTTCTCTTTATCCGAAGTAATACTATCTTTTTTTTCAGTAAGTCATAATTGCTGCCTAAATTGTATTGATTTTCTCATAAATTGAATTGGGCTGTTTGGATAGCACTACTAATAGCATCATATCATGTCTTGCAGGTGGCATGTTGTGGGAGTACCAAGTTGATGTAGTTGTTGGAGCTACTTTTGGAAAATCTGATTCAATGGCATGGAGGGGTGGGCCATTGGCCAAGGGGAGAAGACAAGGAAGTGATGGAAGTGACAACACATTGACATATTACTATTCCAAAGTTTGGGAATCTGCTCTCTTTCTCTTCATCCAAAGCAATCCTATCTTTTTTTTCAGTCACTCATAATTGCTTCCCTAAAAAGCTATGTCCATGCTCTCTATATTAAGCACAATGTGAACCATATCCGATTGTATGTATTGGTGAAGCTAAGTTGTAGAGGCTGCAGTTATTGGTGAAAGGTTCAACTCTGGAACTTATTTGTTGTGGTTCATTCTAATCTCCACCAAGTCACTTGTAAGTTATGTTTGTTGTTGTGGTTGTTTGATTAGATTATTGTGTGGAAGGTTCAACTCTGGAACTTATTATTGTATTCCTCTATTTGCTTTGTGCAAACATATATATATATTTTGCTTGGTTATATGGTCACTGCTGCTTGGACATATTTGAGTAGAATGATTAGATTAGATTGTGTGGAAGGTTATTTTATTATATGGTCACTGCTGCTTGGTTACAGTTTCATTTTCTACATGCATTGATGAACTAATGTTATTTTACAAGTTTATAAGAAGACCAGATTTGAGCTCAAATAATCGTTGGTCACTGCTGCTGCATCAGATTATTGTGTTTTTTTCCCAGCTTGGAGTCAATGATTCATATATGTCACTTAATTCTTTTAAGAAGTAAATCCAATTTTAGGAATTTGTTTCTTTTATTTAAGTCTTCATAGAGATTGAAGTTTATGGTAACTATCTTAATGTGATTGCTTTTATGAGTTTTATCTATGAATTCTTGAACAGAGCAGTTTTAGCAACGTCAGATATGCTCACAACTATAGAAAATATGTAGCGAAACGCAAAGCATAATTTCTTGTACTTCTTCAGATTATATCAAGTTTGACACCTATTAGAATCAGTAACTATTGTATCTAATTCAAATTGGAATATTATGTTTCAATCATCGAAAAACTAATGGATTCAGATTGTTGTTCTCTTTCATTTTGATTCGATTTAGTATAAATTTCTATAACTAGAACTGCATCACCGAAATACTTGCAGAAATACATGGAATCTTTTTTCTGGGGCTTGCAAATTTGTATTAGATTGAGACTAATTTCTGGATGTTCCTCAAAAACCATGAACATCATATGGAGCACCCTAACTTTAGGGTGTCAATATCTTTTTTCAGATTGTTGTTCTCTTTCATCTAATAGCCATGCAAAAACAGAATCTCAGTTTGTGCCAAAAAATCCAGCATCTGATATTCCTAAACTATGGTGCTCCGTTGCGTCATTGATTGAATTGAATTAGATTTTGTGGTTTTTGATTTTTTTTAGATTGATAATATTTTATGCTTTTTCATAACGACACATAAATGAATCATCTACCATTAGATAGCTCAACGGGTTCATCAGATGAGGATGATACGAATCATCTACCGTTGGACACCTCATCAGGGTCATCAGATGAGGAGGATATACTCATTTATCTTGCTCTACGTGGTCTTCCATCTTCTTCGCGGCAGAGAACTCCCATTCCTTGCCGCACAAGGCCTTTCACAGGACATGAACTAGTCCATGATATCCTGACGGGTCACGAAGGTAGATGTCCAGAATGATTTAGAGTGTCAATATCGGTGTTTGAGGGCTTGTGTGCTGCATTGGCGGATAGGGGTTTGGTTGTTAACACACCGCACGTTACGATAAGAGAGCAAGTTGCAATTTTCCTTCATGGGATTGGGCATGGAGTTTCCAACAGAGTATTAGCTGATATATTTCAGCATTCTGGAGAAACAATAAGTCGTCATTTTAATCATGTGTTAAAGGCTATCGTCGAATTGAAACATGATTACATGCAACTCCCCGATGAAAATGTCACTGTCGACCCCATATTTGAGGGGAACTCCACGTGGGGCCCATTCAAGGTAATGATCTATATTATGCAACAGCCTACTCACTGTCATGTACAAATGCTTCATCGCATGAACCTTACAATTGTATTTGAGTAGAATGCTGTTGGGGCTATTAATGGGACACATATTTCTGCAATTGTACCCGTGGAAGATCAACCAAGGTTTAGAAATCGCAAGGGGACAACATCACAGAACGTTATGGGCGCTGTGTCTTTTGATCTCCAATTCGTCTATGTTGCCGTCGGATGGGAAGGCTCAGCAGCGGATATGCGGGTCCTAACTTGGGCGCTTGGCCCTCGTGGCCAGTTTACAGTTCCACAAGGTATTGAGCCTCATCAACTATACTTGTATATTTATATGCTTTTGCAAACTTGATTTAATGTATGGATCGTATATGACATGCAGGAAAATTTTATTTAGTCGATTCCGGTTACGCAAATACAAGGAAGTTTATGGCACCGTACAGAGGATTACGGTACCATATCGCCGAATTCCAAAACATCCGCACAGGGCGTCGGGCTGAATATGCCAGTAAAAGAGAGATGTACAACCATCGCCATGCACAACTGCGAAATCACGTTGAACGGGCATTTGGCGTTATCAAAATGCGATTTAAGATCTTGAGAATAATGCAACCGTATCCTTTCGAAGTTCAACGTAATATAGTAACGGCGTGTTGTGTAATCCACAACTATATTATAAGGAATGGGCAACAAGATTCCTATTTATCTCGAACAAATCGGAGATCGGGACCTCGAGTACCAAATGTAAATGGAGATCCACAGAATATGGCAAATTTAGATGATTCTCGTGCGGGGGAATTGCTACGTGATAATATTGCAACAGAACTGTGGGCAAACAGAGAATAGTGGAAGAATCACTAGGTTAACTAGTATTCTAGGTTTTTCTTCAACTTGCGTAATATTTACTCCGTTTTTACATTTTGATTTATTTTTTTATGTAGCTGTTATGATTCTTGATACTGATTCAAATATATACTATTTGTGGTTGCAGATGAGTTAAGCTGTCGTCCAACAAGACAGCTTACACCGCGCTCGATGAGGCACGTTTCGACCAATGCTTGGATTATTGTACCGTTGTCTACGTAGTTGTTGTTTGCTTTGCTATCATTCTGGTTTATTTTCTTCTCCACTGTTGTATTTCCTTTAAAACTGTAATCTGGCTCTTTGTTTACTGCTTTTCAACTGGCATTAGAATATGCCAGTTTGCATGTGTATCTGATTATAATATTTAATGTTTTAATCATGTTGATTATGTCGACTATTTTATTCAGCAGTTAAAGTGAATATATGCATTATATTATTAATGAAATGAGAAAATATTTATTAATTAAATTATATTCAACATTTTTTATGTGGACTAATTTCTATTATTTGAATTATATTTACATATAATTAATTACACTACCAATATTTCCGAACAAATATTCAACATTTTTTATGTGGACTAATTTCTATTATTTGAATAATAATATTCAAATAATGTTTTAATATATGCATCATAATATTAATAAAACGAGACAATATTATTAACTAAATTCAATGCTTTATCATATTATCTGTATTATCATATTATTAAATATTTTATTAAGTGAAGCTGAATATTATATGCATTATTATCATATTTTTAATTAAACAACCAATATGTGTCATAAAAAAAGTAAAAATTGATTTTACTTTCCACCTCACCAATCTCTATTCCTATTCCACCTTTTTCATCCAAACAACATTTCCTTATCCCACTCAATCATTACTTTCTTATCCCTACTTTTCAACCAAACACCAAATAGGAATAACTTTTATCCCAGCTTTTATCCCTGCATACCAATCCCTATCCTCTCTAATCCCAGAATTGCTTATCCCGCAACCAAACGACACCTAAAGGTCAAGACTAGTAGAAGAGGAAACAATACATCTCTTAAAGGTCAAGACTAGTAGAAGAGAAACAATACATAAGGTCAAGACTAGTAGAAGAGGAAACAATACATCTCTTAAAGGTCAAGACTAGTAGAAGAGAAACAATACATTCAAGGATGATACCCAGCCTCCCGGCTCAACTAATAATAATAATAAGCACATTCAAGGATGGCTACCACCAACTTTGTCAGGAGGCCTCTTTTTTATCAGGTCTTTGGTCGAACTTTGCCCACGCTAAACTAAAGTTAAAAGGCCCAATTAAAAAAACAAAATAAGAAGTAGAAGAGGAAACACTCGAGCTTCCATAGATACGATCTAAAAAGTTCTCCTTTAGAACATACAAAATTAAAATTTTTGATGGGACAGCCATATGCAATCCCACGACTTGTACAAGATGATTTCTCAACTTCAAGAGTAATACAGAAGCGAGCTAAACAAAAGGTCTTTATTCCAATCTAAAGGCCAAACTCTAGTCTCTTATCATTAAATTTTATTTCACTACACCACAGCACTCCGCAAACGTCAACTACATTCTCCTCCACACTAGGAAGAAAGAAATGAAACTTAAAGAGATTTGGCTGTTGCAATGACATTCTCAGGGGTTAGACCCAACTCCTTGTATATCCTCCCAGCAGGAGCACTTGCTCCAAACCTGTCGATCCCGATCGCCTTCCCTTCCTTTCCAACAAACTTCTCCCACCCGAGAGTTGACCCTGCCTCAATGCTTATCCTAGCAGTGACAGCACTGGGCAGGACGCTCTCCTTGTATTCATCAGATTGCTCATCAAATAATTCCCAAGAAACAAAAGAAACAACACGAACCTTCTTTCCCTCCTTCCTTAGCTCTTCTGCAGCCTTGGCAGCAATTTCGAGCTCAGAACCAGTGCCCATGAGAATGAGATCTGGTTTGTTGCTTGAAGAGTTGTCTGAGATAATATATCCTCCCATCTCAACTCCTTCAATGGATGTTCCCGCAAGCTGAGGAAGTTTCTGACGGGAGAGTGCAAAGATCGACGGTCTCTTCCTGTTGAGCACCGCAACCTTGTAGGCACCAGCAGTCTCAGTTCCATCTGCAGGACGGAGCATTAAGATGTTTGGCATGGCTCTGAAGCTAACCAGATGCTCAATGGGCTGGTGGGTGGGCCCATCCTCTCCGAGGCCAATGGAATCATGCGTCATCACATAGATAACTCCAGCCTCAGACAAGGCTGAGATCCTAATGGCAGCTCTCATGTAGTCAGTGAAGACAAAAAAAGTTGCACAATAAGGAATCAGGCCAGGGCTATGGAGAGCAATTCCATTGCAGATGGCACCCATTCCATGTTCCCTAACTCCGAAGCGGATATTTCTCTCCTCAGGGCTATCCTTTTGAAAGTTACCAAACATTTTCAGCAATGTCATGTTGGACGATGCAAGATCGGCGCTACCTCCAAGAAGTCCAGGGAGCACTTTGGCAAGTGCATTCAGGTTCTGCTGGGATAGGTTTCTAGTGGCATTGGCAGGACTTTCAGTAGTATATGTCTGAAAACAATCAGAAGATGGTGATTTAGAAATGTGAATCAATCAGCTATTTCCCCTGCCAATTATAGCTGAGGTACAGAAAGGTAAAGGTTGGAAAAGAATATTACTGGAAGTGCCTTCTCCCATCCAGCAGGAAATTCTCCTGACATGATCAGCTTCAACTCTGCAGCATCTTCAGCATACTTTTTCTCATACTCTGCAAATTTGGAGTTCCAATCAGCCTCCAAAGCAGCACCTTCTGAGACATGGCGACTCCAATGTCTGCACATAAGATTATTTCATTTGTTATGAACCAAAGGGTTGGTTTATTTCACACGAAAAACAAGGGAAATAGAGATTGCAGACCTCTTGACATCCTCAGGAACATGGAATGGCTCATGAGGCCATCCAAGGTTCTGCCTAGTTGCATCAACTTCCTTAGCACCCAACGCACTCCCATGAACACTGTATGAGTTTGCCTTGTTAGGTGATCCATAACCAATGGTTGTGGTTACCTATAACAAAATCATTCCTTGGTAAGATGATCACACAGAACCATAATCACATTCAATTAAGACTAATCGACAGACCTTGATCAATGTGGGTTTGTCTTTGACGGCCTTTGCCTCCCTGATTGCAGCACGGATCTCATTATAGCCTGTGTTACCGTTCTTCACCCAGATAGTGTGCCATCCAAGAGCCTCAAAACGAGCATTTACATCTTCAGTAAATGCAATCTCAGTGTCTCCATCGATTGAAATGTGGTTGTCATCATAGAAGGCAATCAACTTCCCGAGACCCCAATGTCCGGCAAGGGAACAAGCTTCATTCGAAATGCCCTCCATATTGCAGCCATCCCCAACTATACAGTATCTAAGGTTATGCAATTTATCAAATTAGCCATAAGCCTAAAGATCGATGTACATGAGCTAAAGAAAAAAAGATGCAAGAAATGTATGAGATGATGTGGTCATTACGTGTAATGATCAACGATCGCGTTGTCAGGCTTATTAAAACGTGCAGCCAGATGCTTCTCTGCAAGTGCCAATCCAACAGCATTTGCGATACCCTGACCCAGAGGACCTACATCACAATGTAAGCGCCAATAAAGAGATATTACAGACCAGAATTTAAACAAGTGATGTATAAATGAAGCGATGAATGGCGTCTATCCAATTGCTACGGTACTAAGAATGCTCTAGGATGATTGGCCCAAGAAACAAACCAGTAGTGACTTCTATGCCAGGTGTTTCAAAGTTCTCAGGATGACCAGGTGTCTTGCTTCCCCACTGCCGGAAAGCCTTCAGATCCTCCTCCTGTACGATCAAGTTGGAAGGATAGCAGTTCAGTACATATAGTCCAACTGGACAGTACACAAATAAAGTAGAGTTTAAGCGTTGAAGAAATACACATAAATGTCGAGCCACTCCAATCAGTAGAAACAAAAGGTCTGGTATACATAGAGTTTCTAACCAGATGTTTGAACCAAACTTTTCTGTCAAGAATATGCTAACAAATGCTAACTACAGAGCACAAAGCAGAACACCACTGAGCACATACATCATCAAGAAGGAACATGATCTTTATTTCATCTGGGAAAGATAAAGGAACCGCGAGAAATTTTTTAACTATAAAAGTTAGATCAGGTGAAACAAGATAGATCATCTCATACCATCAAAATTCAAACTTTCCACAAAGCAATTTGTCAAATCCACATGATCGAAACATAATTGACGAATCCAAACTCCAAAGATGCAAGGTAACAGATGAGAAGATCCAATCCACATCAAGCTCACATATTTCCCAGTTTTTTTTCCACGAAATAAAACCCCCTCATGCGAGGGCTTACCTTGACGCTATCGTATCCGGCGAGGTGGAGGAGCGCGTAATGGAGCATGCACCCGTGTCCGGCCGAGAGCACGAACCGATCCCTGTTGAACCAATACGGGTTCTTGGGATTATACCGCATCACCTCGTCGTAAAGGATGTGGCCCATGGGGGCGCACCCCATGGGAAGCCCCGGATGACCGGAGTTTGCCTTCTCTACCGCGTCGATCGCCAGGAACCGGATCGTATTCACTGACTTATCCACGATCACCTCCCCAGAAGCCGCCTCAATCGTCTCCACCGCCGCCGCCCTTACAGCCACCTGGCTCCTCCCCCTCGCCGCCCGCAGTGGCAGTCCCGACTTGAGGACCCTGCCCCGGACCAAGGCGCTCAGGCCGGACCCGCCAGTGAAAGCGAGCTGGTCTGGCCGAAGCTGCGGGGAGCCGGAGATCGCCCGGCCGAGCAGGGCTTGGGCGGGGCTCACAGACGAAGCAGCGGCCATCTCTCTCTCTCTCAACCTCCGCTGCTGCTGTGAACTTGGGAAGGGAGGCTCTGGGTCTAAAGCAAGGGGAGTTATTAAACGGTACGTTCGAGGAAGATGGTTGGAGACTAAATTAGATCAGGACCGTCGGATTTCAACAACAATTTGATTCGTTATAATAATAGTGTATGGGACTACCGCATCGTGCTCGTTGGACTCCGACTCCATAAGGGCCATAAGTATAAACAAATTAATGTTGCTTATTTCAATTTAATAACGCAACGAATTTCGTGTTTGAATTCTCAGCCTGGGGGTAACCCGTCCATTCATTGGTGTCACCGCTCTCATTCGTCAGCTATGGCATTTCCTGGGTTGACCACAGCCCTTCAACCTGAAATGAGTTATTTCACCGACCTAAACCTACAACTATTTCATTGTTCCTTTGCTACATAAAAGAGAAAGATTGTTGTCCCTGGTTTCCTTGGTAGATTTAGATCAATCTTATGTGATAATGATGGCTAAGAACTCACTAGACTAGCACATTGCTAAATCACCTAAAATTGGGCAAAGGCGCATCCAAATACACCACATTTTGAACTTAGTATATCATATTTTGCCTTTTTTGTTATCAGTAGTCCACTACTTGATCACTATATTAACATGATCGATAGTTTATCATCGAATGATATAATCACTACACCGATCGATCATGAACTACCGAACATGTAAACATATTAATCAATAAGACATATTCCATTATACATTACTATGATGAATTAGCAAAAAATACAATGTAGATAGAATTTCCAATTGGGCAATCATATCACCCTTTACAACGGGACTGGTTGATGAAAAAAAAAAAGAATTGCTTTCACGTTTTCTTTTATCTGTATGGAACCAGTTTATGATCCTATTTAGGTGCTGCAATAGAGAGTGAAAAAAATTCAGCATGACCAACTCCGGGGTTAGATTAGAGAAGGAAGGATGCGCAGAACACGTGACGAGTCAGGTCACGATTGCTTTGGTTTGATATAACAACCCTCCCCGTGGTAGGTGCAATGCGGTTGGTGGTTGTTGTTAGAGAGGTCGTGTCTCCTACTCCATTAACGCACTTTTTTCTCAAGCGCCGGCACAGTGGGATGCGCTAGAGCAGCATTTGAGTGGGTGGGTCGAATTAAGCCAAGTATTCTAAAAGACAAGAAACAAGAGCCCCTGTTACATTTTTATCTTAGATCCCTATCCTCATTGGTCTCCCCTTTGTATCATGTTTGGCACGGCACCACCATCCCATGTTAGACTAGAGCCCTGGGAGAGCAGTAGCTTTGCACCACGTCATCTGACATCTCAATGCGACAATGCCCGAGTCATCATCAAGAATTAACGCAGATGAAGCAAGTGGCTGTTTGAGCAAGGCTCGAGTCCTGAATCGAAAGAGGGCCTACACAGAAAGAAAAGAAAAGACACCTTAAAAAGAAAGAGTTCTCTTAATCTCTTAGCTTTTTAACAAAAAATATTGCACAGTAAACAAGTGAGCTACAAAATTACACAAAGTGCTATAGATCAGAATAAACCAACAGAGAAAGCCGGGAGGAAAATGAGATTAATACATATCCCTTTCCAGGGAGTAAAGCTGGCCTTTAGAAACAGAATGAAATTTGGCAAGAAGTATATGCTACTGACCTGTTCTCGCTTGAAGTAAGCAACTTACATCATCCTGACACGCTTGCATTGTGGGCTGGCGTTGCGGATCCCTTTGCCAGTTACTGAGTAAGGAGCTGAAGCTGAACGAAGATAGGGGGACTTATCAATATATGCATGTCTCTCATTTCCATTCCAGTATAAAATCACCCGATTTGTACAAGCATGTGACCAACTGTCTCCTGCTCAACATAGATGACTGTTATGGGTTTAACAAAAAAACAGTCATGTAGAATACTATTTGGGAGATCATTACAAATTGGAGAATCCTTTCCTGATATGTGTGCATGGTGTGAATAACTGAGGATGTAGCCTACACATTAAGCATACAAGTATAGCAATTATATCTATATGAGTTTACAACGATGACAGGTACTTTTCCAATTAAGAATGGAAAACATCTGAAGATATCTGAAATATTTATGCCAGATTGCAAGTAGGATGTTTGACTTCCTAGTCAAGATCAAAACCTAAAAGAAATTTTGCGTATGAATTCCCTAGGCAATGTTTGAATAGCTAATTAAGTAGTATTATCTGTCAACATATTAATAAATTGTAATATATATACATATCAAGCTGTCCTATGAATTGTTCAACTAGTTATGCATCTCAATCTTGTATTTGACATCAGATTGAGCCATGGTCACCAAATTTTGTCTCCAAGTAATAAAAAGTTAATATAAGATTAAGCAATACTTGATCCAAATAAAAAGTAAAAACCACAGCAGTGATCAAGTGTTTTAGTAACAAGATTTGCCATAGAAGGAAAGATCTCAACCAACTAGTAAAGTTATTCTAATTGAATCTAGTAGTCACTCTGTGCTTTTAACATATACAAATTAACCACAATCCAGAATATAATAATCCTTCCAAATTAGAAGTAACACCCCATTAAAAAGGAAAATGACATCTCAAATTTGGATTTCATAAAGCGCATGAGCCCCTTCAGTATGCTGTCTTTGTTCCTGGATTGTCTTCATTATGATACTTAAAAATTCAGGAATTTTATATATATGAATGTGCACATAATAAGAAATGGAGCAAGGCAGGCCTTAACCTAATAGGGCCATTTCTACACGATCTTATTCAACTCAAATAATGGTATAGGTTGACAAATTTGAAATATAGCTTGCTATGCAAAGGACCTTCTCCCATTCAGGTTAATTTCAGGAACTAACCAGATTAGCCTGTACGGCAAAAAGAGGTTCTTCTTGGCATCAAGGAAAAGCAAGAAATCTATCGAAAAAAGATGGAGCACTAGCTAATACTAGTCTCTTTGTGAACTGGTGTACAACTAAAGGTGCCAATGCAATGAAAACCACTGTCAAGAACAGCAACCAAGACGATGTTACAGGTAATTGAGAATGTAACATTACCAAGGGCTAGAGTGAGCAGAAATGAGCCCTCCATGTATTTCGTCGTTACTTGGTTCACTAAAACAACCTGCTGACAAAGACTAAAAAATCAATCTTGGCATCCAATTAGAAGCCAGACAATCAAGTGCACTTATCCACAGACACGCACAAAGACTAATAAAGAGAGAATAATATATTTCAAAAGAAGCCCCCAGAAACCCCATTTTTGGTAGCCTTGAGCCATGTAGGAAATCATGTGTTAATGCACCATGGCTAGTTGATAATGGCCCACATCAAGTAATAACAAAATCGAAAGCAACATAAATCTAAAATACAAGTTATGACCCATCACTACACTATAAAAAGAGGAGTAAGAAGATGACGACACTTACAGCCAAACTGAACGTTTTGGCAAGTTTCATCAACTTCAGAGACATTTCACCTAGTACTCTCGTCCTAAGGGCCAAATCATCGAAATCTTGGCGAAAGTGAAAGGTAATACTGTCAATGATCACGATCTTTACCTGTAAAAAAAAAACCGGTGGTGATTGTAGAACATATATGAAGCGAGGATACTTTCATGCTTTGAATCCCCTTAGCGAAAGTTCAGGTAAGGACCTAGCATAGATCTTATAAACTTGATCATACAAGAAAACAAAGCAAATCTAGTTAGTGGATGTCTCTCTAATTCACTTACCCATCTGTACAAACCCTCATATTCCATACCATGCGCCGAAATAAAAAATTCAAGATGAGCATTTGAGTGGGTAGGACGTTTTTGTCTACCAAAAATATCATGTGGGGTATCATGTGGGGCCTTCCGAGGATGACATGCTCAAACAAGAATCTTCAAATTAAATCGACCATCCTAGGGAGACAAGCCCAAATGGATCCTCACCTGCTTCCCTTAGGTTTTGAGAGGCATATCCGTGAATGAAACCAATAAGATGTCATAAATATACAAAGCAATGTCTTCAGATATCCGTGAATTAAACCAATTAGGATGTCTTAGTCCAAAGCAATGTCCTTTCATTTTCCCGCTGCCCGTATGGAAAGCTTTGCAAAAGAAATGCTCAACTTCCTCGGCAGTCTAAAGGTACTTCAACGCTCTAAGCGACTCGAGGATTTTATCATTCTGAAACAATATCTAACTACTAGATAGCATAGAATCTTAGCTCAAAATTTCTGAGACAAAACAGAATCGTGAAGATAGCATGTACTCATCTTAACTTACATTGTTCTGCTCCATAAGAAACCTCTCAAGATAGTTTATCACCGCAATTTGCTCAGTATAACTGCATATGCGGAAATAGAAGATATTTGCCAAAAATTTGTTTGGATCCATTCTTTCGGAGAAAGCTTGAAAATCAAGTTGCTGACAAATTAAATTGTCGAGTACATCTGCTATGCACGCTTCAGCAATTTGATAAGCACGTTCCACCATGAAACTGCCTTCAGTATCTAGCACGATAAAATCAAATGTTATCTATAGCAGTGAGCCCAAGAACCCAAAAGACATACTAGTTGAATTAAAGATCTACCTATATAGATTGCTTTTCCACCGAGACCACCATAATCAACTGGAATTTGAACATTAACGGCAAGCTGTATCCTACAGATTCATGTGAGCTTGTATTTCATGAAACCACACAAGAACGTAGCTTAACGCAGAAGACAAGACATACCCCAATTGTGTCTTTCCAATGCCTGGAACTCCACCTGATAAAGGTAAAAATGACAAGGCAAGTCACATAACTCCCAGAATACTGTAACCCAGAATAAGCATTAAGCCTTGAGACATAACAGCATGGGTAGCGATATACTATTTCCATGTGGGAGAAAGAATTGGGCATTTCAATTTGACCTTAATTGTGTTCGCAGATGAATAGGGTAAAATTAGAAGGTACGCTACAAGTATGAAAGATAGCTTTATAAAAATGGTGAGAGTTGATAGAACTAAACTGGAATATATAACATGAATATATACCAACTCAGAGCTGATGAACAAGAGATATAGCAAAGTTATGGATGTGGTGATGGATAGCAGCAGGCTGTCAAACACAACTACAAAGGACTAATGGAAGAACTATAGAGAGGCACTGATCAAGGTCAAAGAGGTTGGTAACCTAATAAGAAAGAAAAGGCATGCACCAAAGATCAAATGAGATCCAAGTCACATACGAAGCTCACAATTTTATCGCAGCTATCAAAAAGAGCAAAATATCAACACGATACAGGTAAGGAATATTATAATTAGGTGAAACATTCAACAGTCTTATACTAGTAGGTGGAAAACAAGAATCCAGAAAACCAAACGGAAATAGAAGAGAATTTGGTGTCACGTCATCTGAGGGTGAAATGTGAAGTACTAAAATGATTTCACTTGGGAACTTTGGTGAGTAAACGAGGCTAAACGTGCCAAAGGAACAAGGAGTTGAGGAAATAAGTAATATGCCACTTTTTGAATTGAGGAGTGATATATCAAAAAAATTATAGTATTCTGAGCTCTCGTCCATCATAATAGCAAACTGAAAAGGTTATTAAGAAAAAGCTGCTGAACACAAGTAACGAATAATAACTATACTGTATTGAAACGTGTAGTTCTTATACATTAGTAACTTCCTATTGTGCGGAAGGGAATTGGAATCCATCAAAGAACACAAAGAAAGTGCCATTGTGTGGCAGGGAATTGGCATCCATCAAATAACACAAAGAAAGCCAGCTATAGTGAGAAAGGACAAAATAAAGACAATGGATACTGTGGTCTGTGGATACACATACATCCAAATATTTACCTATTTCATTAACTTCATTGCAATGTATTCCCCCTCCAAGTATGCTGTCTAGATCTTCAGAACCAGTACTTATGTGCCTCTGAGTCTGCTCCTCCGAGAGCATATCCCATGCAGTTTGCGCTCCTGCAAGATAAACTTTTTGTTTCAAATATTCATAAAACAAAAATCATCACAGATGTAGAATCCCTAGTCCTGCAAAAGGAACAGATGAGTGAATGTAACAGGATTTCAACCTTATTTGATAGCAGATCCAAAATATACTTTCAGCAGGAGCAAAACTCACCTTTTAAGAGTACATGTATGCATATGCATATATCTGTCTCTAGTTTATTCATTGATTTATTCATTGATGGTCTATGATACAAGTGTATCAGTGTTCAGTGTGTCATTGACCGACTGAGTGTGTCTATGACGAAGTCCTGTTTAGCTTTATGTGCACATAAGAATACGAGTTACGCTCAGTGAGGGATTTAAGTTCACTTACAATGCAAGCATTGAAACTCAACATATGAACACCTAAAGAAGTTATTTACCCTTTTTACATCTTAAATGAGAACTAGAAAGACAAAGTATTCGATAAGAATTGATACCCTTACAGATTGTATAACTGTTGCCTAGCTTTTCAGGCTTACTGTCTTCTGAAGTGGCCTTCAAAATGTCAACTGCATCTTGAACTGCAATTTGCAAATCTTCCACATGGAAAAAATATATAGACACTAATCAAAAGTCTTATATACGACATTTGCAAATCAAGAATCATCTCCAATCTGCTAGTTAAAAAGGCAGATGAGGATGTAAAACAACCAGATTTATATAACAACTGAAAGCAAAAATGCTGAACATTGAAATGTCTAAATTGAAGCAATTATACGCAAGAAAGGGAAAATGTTGCATTAATCTATTCGGTTTATACATCTCCATAGAAGATAAAATGAGTACAGTATCTTCCATCCCACAGATATAACGTAAGTCACGTGACTTACATCCTTAGCAAGCTGCGATAATCATGATAGTGACACTGAATCAATGGTAGAATTAATTGTTTAAGCAAGTAATATTAACTTGGATGCAGTTGGACTTATTCAGCTCTTCCTCATGGAATCAGGACTATTTGAAAGCATAAGGCAAGAATGGCATGGTAACTTTTATCGTCATTGACATGTCTGTAAATTGCTACTTGATGCTTTTCCTCTTTCACTTACTCTGGGATAACATTGTTGCTGTGAAGAGCATATATTTTACTTTCTTGCTACAAAAATTCTTAAAAATTTATTCAAATGTTAAAAAAGATTGATTTCTTTATGTCAACAAATTGGACAAGAAGATGATGTCCTTACTGCCGTATTTAGATAATAAATCAAGCTCAATTTCCAAAACAAGAAAAGAACAATAAATATAATATGCATGATGAACTACAAGCCCCGTTTAATATGCATGTGGTTCTATTAATCCAGAACTAAAGACTTTTTCAAATTATGGTGATGATTATGCAATATGCCATATGCACATACTATGCATTCCCTAGCTTTTCTTCAATAGACTATCTGCTAAATTCCTCTTCTAGTAAACGAGCTTAATCTATAAAGCACTTTTATTTCTCTGCCAATAAATGCACATATAGCATTTTTCCATAGATAAGGAAATCATGGGTATCTAGAAAAACATGAGTTATTGGTTGACTCCAACTTCAATACCTCTATATTCATTCTCAATAGCTCATCCTCATCTCCTAAATGGTTCTTCTTATGATTTTGCTGTTGACTACAAGATACAAGATCAAAAGCTTATAACCAAAGTCACCAACAAGAACATAATATTTATACCTCCTACGAAATCAAAATCTAAGGTTTCTACGAATGCAGTTCAAATCAAACCAAAACAGCAGAGAGCACAAATCCAACCATCTGCAGTTGTAGAATTACTTGGTTTTCTGAATCTTCCAATTTTCGGTCACAATTCCAGATTGCCATTGGCGACAACATGTACAGTGCATCATGCTTGTTTGCCATAGTTGGTCAACTTGTCCTAGGTACCACCTTCTCTTTTGGACTTATCCCTTTTCCCAAAAGTTTGTTTTAAATGGATCCAGTACTGCCTTTACCCGGATATAACAGATCTTTGCATCCGGCAATAACAACACATTTATGACACAACACACAAGATGCAGACTTCCAGAT
Organism: Narthecium ossifragum; assembly: GCA_963920575.1. Classification (NCBI taxonomy): domain Eukaryota; kingdom Viridiplantae; phylum Streptophyta; class Magnoliopsida; order Dioscoreales; family Nartheciaceae; genus Narthecium; species Narthecium ossifragum. Next base: position 12,819,314 of record OY986964.1, on the reverse strand, counting down.
CAGACAGATATCTTAGTACAAGAAGGAATAACATAGTAAGAGTTGATTTAGAAGCCTGATAGTACACATGCTTACTAAACATATTTTAATTGTCATCTCAAATACAAACTGACAATATTCAATGTTGTCATCTCAAATACAATCTGACGATACTATTGTTTCTTTTGACGAGAGAAAGCCACATGCTACACACTCATGGCAGTTAGCTCGATGCCTATGTGACTAAGAGTTTTTTAAGCAAACCGATGGATCTTCATATCAACAATTCTCGCAGACCCAAAACCGAAGTACATACACATACATTATTTTCTCCTTCCTTGTTTGTCACTGTAAATCCCCTACCATTTGAAGAAGTTATTCAGGTCATATTATTGTTGATCCGGGCTATTACGACGTTTATGGAATGATCCCGATCCATTTAACAATCACAATAATAAAGACACAAAGATCGATGAAAGATTCAATCAAGAAAATTGGATCGATATGATATAGCGATAGAGATAGAGAAGGCACCTTGGGCGAGTTGGGATGGAGAAATGGACGAGAGGGGAGAGCAGGTTGTGTAGCCCGCGGACATGAGCTTCGCTCTGAGAGATGCTGAGATCGGGAGGCTCGATATCTCCATCCCTTCCGCTCCTATGCGTCAAAGAAACCCTAGAAACCGGACCTCTTCGCTTTCTCGAGCGCTGGTTTCCCGCCCCCGCGAATCCCAGAGAGATTTGAAAGTAGAGCGGAGGCTCCGAAGCCTTATAAAAATGGCGATCCTCGAGTCTTCGAATGAGTGTCGAACACGTGCCACAGATGCCCCATAAGCAATACCGATTCTTTCATCTAACTCATCCGTAATGGGCTACCAATAAGATAAATCAATTAATCGGTAATTCATCGGTGGACCCGCGCGCGGCCCCTTCGCCTCCTCTCCTCCTCATCCCCAACTCTGCGGCTCCGCCATCCTCGCCTGGTGCCGGCCCACCGCTCCTCTCTTCCCAGCCCCAACCCATCCCTCTCGACGGCGACGCCGCCCTTCTCCAGTTCTCCTGTTCCACCGCGGCACCGCCTCATAGTCATCGACGTCACCGTGCCGGGACCGCCACCTCCTCTGGCTCCAGCAACGCCCTTCGTCCTCCCATTCCTCCACCACTCCACGGACCACGGGTCCACGGCCGCCTCCTCTCTGTTGCACAGAGAACAGAGGAGAAGCACATGTTTGAAGCAGAGTAGGCACTAGGCAGCCAGGTATGTTTTTTTTTCATTTTTTTTATTTGATTTAGTTAATTATTTGTTAATGTTAGGATTTATAATTTATTAGTTTGATTTAGTTAATTAATTATTTGTTAGGATTTAATTAATTATTTGATAATTTATAAAATATTTATAATTGATTAGTTTGATTTCTAATTGTTGTATTTTTATTTATATATTTGTTTTGTTTTATTTAGATAATGGATAAGTTTGTGATAAAAAAATAACGAAGCGGACCAAGCGGTGAATCATCTAATGCTCATGACTTGCATACTACTTCAGAGAATACTAGTTCAAAAAAACCCCAAACTAGTTTAATTATTTCGAATGATATTATTGGTGACCCAGGGTTGAATCACTTGAATGATATTGTTGGTGATCCAGGGTTGCGTAAACCCATTGAAACATATGATGTTGGGATTAGCGATGAAATTCATAGGGGGTACTTGATCAAAGGCCCTTGTCAACCGTTTGGTCATAATTTTCCCAAGAAAAAATATGAAAAAAATATGATGAGTTTTAGGGAGACATGGTTTAAAGACTATGAGTGGTTGGAATACAGTGTATCAAAAGATGCGGCGTATTGTTTATGGTGTTATCTGTTGAGGAAATCTCAAGGAGAACAAGGCGGAGGAGATGTGTTTACATGTACAGGATTCAACAATTGGAAAAAGACAATAGAAAAATTTGGTGAACATGTTGGTGCCCATAATAGTTTTCACAATGAAGCTAGAGAAAAATGTGAAATACTCAGAAATCAGCAGCAAAGTGTGTCGCACATTGGTTTATTGGAAGTCTTGTTGTAAAGATGGTTGAGACTAGAAAAAATACTCTATTTTCATTGGTTTATCTTCTTATTGAGTTGGCATTGGTCTTACCAGTTGCGACTGCAACCGTTGAGAGAGTCTTCTCTTCGATAAAGATTGTCAAGTCTGATTTACGTAATAAGATGGGGGATGATTGGATGAATGATTGCATGGTGGTATACATCGAGCGGGAAATTTTTGAAACTATTGAGAACGAAGTCATTTTGCAACGTTTTTCAAAAAATGCAAAAGCGTAGGATCCAACTTCCACCTCTCAATCACAGCATATAGCACGGTATGTATATTTTAGGGTTAATATCATTTTGGTACCCTCTAGTTTCACGAATTATCGATTTGGTCCTCATTTTTTAAAACGTATCAAAACGGGGTCTATAGTTACCAAACTTTTCAATTTGGTCCAAGTATAGTAACGCCGTTTGCTGATTTAACATCAAACCGGCTAGTGACCGGTTTTACACGATTTTGACCAGTTTTTGGTCAATTTTGACCGGATTTCTTGCCACATCAGCAAGTCAACAGCAAGTCAATTTTGATAATTTAGACCTCCCCTCCCATTGTGGTGCTCTGCCTCCCGGCCCTCCACTCAGACCTCCTCTCCGGCTCTCCTCCCGGTCCCACTCCCGAGCGGCCTCCCCTCCCCTCCCGGCGCTCTGCCTCCCGGCCCTCCACTCAGAGCTCCTCCTCTCCGGCTCCCTCGAGGGCCGAGACCTCCTCCTCTCCGGCTCTCCCCAAATCCTTCAGCTCACAGTAGCTCCTCACAGGCGCCGTGTAGACGAAAACATCCGGACGAACACTCGCCCTCGAGACCTCATCGAACACGGTGCAAACCAAGTCGAATCTTCTCGCCTTTGAAAGCCCATTCATCAAGTCGCTCGTCGTCCTCGTCTCAGTCCGGAATCCCGATTGCATAGTGAGCTTAAAGACGGCGAGGGCATCAAGAGGTCTGTGGCTTTGGATGTAGGCTTGGATTAAGAAGTCGAAGGCGACGGTCGAGGAGATGCCAAGGCAGGAGCGGGAGGCTAGGAGGGAGTTGAACGCGTCGGAGGGCTTGGTGGAGGGGAGGGAGGCGAGGGAGTGGAGGAGCGAGGAGGCTAGGAGGGAGTTGAACGCATCGGAGGGCTTGGTGGAGGGGAGGGAGGCGAGGGAGTGGAGGAGCGAGGAGGCCGGCCAGTGGAACCCAGAGCGGAGAAGGGCGTGCGATAAGATCGCGAACGAGAGCGGGGAGTGGTTGAAGCGCATGTGGAGGCCGAGGAAGTCGAAGAAGCGGAGGGCGAGGCGGGGAGCATCCAGGGCGTCGTGGAGGAGGAGGCGCTCGACGTGGGCGGGGCGGAGGCGGGCGGAGACAAAGGGGGCGGCGAGGGAAAGGCGCCAGCTTTGCTTGGAGTGTAGGACGTCGCGGAGGATCTGGACGAAGCCATCGTCGCGCTCGGCGTCCGGAGAGGAGGATGAAGTCGACGGCGCTGATGAGTTGCGAGGGTTGCAGCAGAGGTTTCGGGAGAGGTGGAGGATTGGGTTTGGATTCGAGGGAGGGAGACGAGATGATGATGGCTTCGCCATTGGAGGAGGCTTAGAGAGGTCACTGGCCGTGGCAAGAAAGCCGGTCACTGGCCGGTTTGGCGTTAAATCGGCAAACGGCGTTACAATACTTGGCATCAAATTGAAATTTTGGTAACTACAAACCTCGGTTTGATACGTTTTAAAATACGAGGACTAAATTGATAATTCTTGAAACTAGAGGGTACCAAAATGATATTAACCCTATATTTTAATATTTGTATTATTTTTATTCCTTAATATTTGATATTGTAATTCTAAGGTATTTTTTGCATTACTTAAAAGAAAATTTTTTTGATCATTTTGCTTTAGATTTCGCCCCCCCCCTAAATCTCATCCTGATTCCGCCACTGGGTAGTGGGTAGTAGGATAGATAAAAGAATCGGTACTTGACTACCGATAAGTGACATGTGCATTACATATACCACCTATCATGTACACACAACATCAGTCATAAATAAAATAAACATGATGTGTAAAATAAAAATTTAAACTCACATGACATGACTAGTTGTTTGCATATGACATCTTTGCTTATAAATAAGCTTAGCTGGTGGAGTAAAAGGTGAATGAGGAGGATTAGTTAAATACTCTGCTCCTACTTCTCTTCTCTTCTTAGTATGAGGCTTCCTTATATTTAAATATTGTATAGTTTCTTTGTATGTATTCTCATACACACTCATTTCACAACACATTATCAGTACGTACGGGACTCTACCACATAGAGGAAAATGAGAGAATCAGTCAGTTTAATCATGTCTAGCTTGAAGTTGGAGTTCCTTCCACTGGAAGTTACCTGAAATAGCTTCTTGTCCTAGGCGCTAGACGTTGAGCTCCATATGAATGCCACAAATATGGAAAATGTAATTAAGGAAGGGAATACAGCCACACAAATTGAAAAGGATGTTGATCATAACCTTGTTTGGATGATGCCAATATATATTAAATGATAAAATATAAGCTTAATATTAATTTCCCCTTTAATTGGAAGCCTTAAAATTCATATTTGAGAATTTTTGGTACTGACGGTCGATGCATCCGGCAGTTGATTCATTGATCGACCGCGAGGTGGCATGGTAGATGCACCAAACTTGGCTAAATAAAATGTTGGCTCACGATCGATCTTTTCATCGACCCTGAGAAGCCATTTTCTTCACATAGCCTCACGGTTGATGCGACGGTCGATGCACGGATCGACCGTGGAGGTTGTTTTGAGTTTTTATACTTCGACTTAGTAGTGGTTGGAGGGAAATTGTTTTTAATGTTGTAGGCTCACGAAAAATCTGGCGGACGATGCGTGGATCGATCGCAAATTATGGTGACTCAATGTGAAGAAGCGACGATCGATCGAAGCATCGACCCTAGAGCAGGCTTTTCACAACATAGCTCACGGTCGATCTGGCGGTCAATGTGTGGATCGACCATGGCTCAAGAAGGCAGTGTTTTAAACCTTGCGATCGATGTGGCGAGCGATGCATGGATTGACCGCCAGCAACGCGCAGAGTACAAAAACTAACCGTTGGAGAGCTGTAGGGAGCCGTTGGAGGTGCTTTGAGAGCAGGTTGAAGGCCAGTTATAAGTAGTATTGTGTTGTAAACCTGCCATAATTATTATTGATATTTGTTAGAGTATTTGGGCAAGTTTTAGAAAAAGTTTCTCCTCATTTCTCTTGAGCTACAACCTTTGTAAATCTCTTCGAGAGTGAAGAAGGATCTTGTGAAGCATCCAATAGTTGATTGGAGTGATTGTAAGATTACTGATGTGCTATCGCAAACAATCAAAAATAAAACCAAATACTCTTTAAAATGAATATAGTAGTGCAAGTACGAGTCGTTCCCACGAGAAGTGTCTAATCTAGTCTTATGCTTCGTGACTTAAGATGGGGGTTTTGAGTATAGCGAAAACAAATAAGAAATAATCTAAATTGAAGAATTGAATTTAATCAAGAGAACAAACCTTGGTCAAAGTCAACATCCACCATCAAAATGTTTATAACTGATCATTGATGCAAGTATATCAATCCACACCTTAAATATTCACTGTTGGAATTATTTCTGTATCTCTCTTTAGCGTAGTTAATTAGAAACAATCGATCTAATTAACCCTAACTACTAAACAACCCAAGACAAGCGTTGTAAATTTAATATAGTAGCAGCCTGAAGATTCATAGAGATTGATGAAGCTAAATAACACAAGCACAAGCGATTGTATTTAATTTAGTCGAACAATCTTCCTAAGATCTAACATTCTCTCAAACACAGTAAATCAATAGATCTGAGTTGCTTCATAGTGATGTGTTGTCGCAGACACTCAAAAATAAAACCAATACTCGTTAAAATAAATGTAGTAGTGCGAGTACGAGTTGATCCCACGAAGAGTGTTTAGCCTAGTTTTGTGCTTAGTGAACAAAGATGGGGGGTTTTAAACGTGAGGAAAACAGTAAAGAAATAATCTAAAGCGAAGAAACAAGTTAAATCAAGAGAACAAACCTTGGTCTGAGTCAACATCCACCATCGAAATCCAACAACTGATCATAGATGCAAGTATCAATCAATTCATACCATGAATATTCATCGTCCGAATTCAATTCGAATATCTCCTCAATCTTAGTTAATTAGAAACAAGCGATCCAATTAACCCTAACTACTAAACAACCCAAGACACGCGCTGTAGATTTAATCTAGTAGCAGCGTTAAGAATAGGGAGATCGATGAAGCTAAACAACACAAGTACAAGCGGTTGCATTTAATCTAGTTGAATATTCTTCCTAAGACCTAATAATCTCTGAAACACAGTAGATTATTAAACCCTAGTTGCTTCGCAAATTAGAGGGATCAAACAATTCCGGATTTGATATGAAACCTAGCAGTAGATCAAATAACCCTAACTACTAAACAACCCAAGACACGCGCTGTAGATTTAATCTAGTAGCAGCGTTAAGAATAGGGAGATCGATGAAGCTAAACAACACAAGCACAAGCGGTTGCATTTAATCTAGTTGAATATTCTTCCTAAGACCTAACAATCTCTGAAACGCAGTAGATTATTAAACCCTAGTTGCTTCGCAGATTAGAGGGATCAAACAATTCCGGATTTGATATCAAACCTAGCAGTAGATCACCATGAATAATAAACTAGTAGGCCTCCTAGCAATTAGACAAGGTAATCATGAAAATTTAATCTCAGAAGAACATCCAATACTCATGTATAAACTGAACAATAAAAATATATTAGATCTCATAGTTTCATTGATTCCGAGATTTCAGTCTTCTCGACCAAGGATCAAGATTTAGCCACGCAGGGCCATCGAGAACAATCCTCCAAAAGATTTCATTAAACAAGAGAAAACCTAGGAAAATATAAAAGAGGAGAAAGAGCAGCCAAAAGTGTCCATGAATCCCCCCTCAAACCCTAGAAAGAGTCCTATTTATAGCCTTAAGTGTATCCATCCCCGGATTAGATCAAAACCGTTGATTTTCTTCACTGGGAAAGTCTGATCGATCGGACTTTGGGTGTCGGATCGATCGGTTGCGTAAAAATCCTTCGTCTCTGGCTATTCCCGAGTCCGATCGATCGGACTTTAGGTGTCGGATCGATCGGACATAGTAGGATGGATAGAGGGATCGATCGGACCATGCTCAGCTGAAAAATATATGTTCTGTCACGATTCTACATAGTCGGATCGATCGGTCTCATTAAAAATCTTCAATTTCTAGTTACGCCCGAGTCCGATCGATCGAACTATAGGTGTCGGATCGATCGGTTGCGTAAAAATCCTCCGTCTCTTGCTATTTTCGAGTCCGATCGATCGGACTTTAGGTGTCGGATCGATCCGGTGCATAAAAATCTTCGATTTGTAGCTTCTCCCGAGTCCGATCGATCGGACTATAGGTGTCGGATCGATCGGACTCCTTAGGATGGATGGAGGGATCGATCGGACCATGTTCAGCCGAAAAATATATGTTCTGTCACGTTTCTGCATAGTCGGATCGATCCCACCAGGGCTGTCGGATCGATCCCACCAGGGGTGTCGGATCGATCGGACTTTCCAGCTTATTCACTGTTCTGCCATCCAGACTGCGTCATTGGTACTAAAATTGCCGTAACCCCCTCTAGGAAACTCGAAATCACGAACCGTAAAATTCTCCAGAAACTAGACTTCAAGAGCTTTCCAACCATGTATGGTACATCATCTGGTTCTTCATGAGCAGGTACAGATTATTCCTTAAAGTTGATCCATGCACTCTTTTCAGCTTCTTTTCGACTTAAGGACTTCAATTGCATCCTAAATCAAAATATAAGAATAATGAGTGTATTTAGGAACTAAATAAGCATAGGAGACTAAGTATTAAGGGATAAAAATATAACATTATGCATCATCATCAAATTCCCCCACACTTAGCTTTTGCTCGTCCTCAGGCAAAACTAAAATTCACTCTACTCAAGATTTCAAGGTTGCAACGCCATCAACAAAGAACAATCAAGCTCTTCACAACTCATAACACATCATGAACAACATTTTTAGACAAGTCAAGAATCAATCAGTAAGCATTTCCTACTTGAATATGGAGCAAAATAAATAAGTAGACCACACGGAAATAAACACTCAACTCTCATGTATTTGAAGGGTATGAATTTCACTCAAATTCATTCCAATGAAAATGATCTACCATAGGCTTACATATCTTCTCATTCTCCACCACTAAAATCACATGCATAACACAAATCATAAGGATTTCAAAAGGTTGTACTGGAGTCCAGGATTAAGGTGGGAAATATTTGGGAATGTAGCTCAAAAGCCAATGGAACTTAATGGAGCAAAAATGCGTCAATAAGACATGTACAACCAATCACTCCATTCAACAACTTTCTTCTACTTGGCTTTAAAGTACTCAAACCATATAACATTACCACATTGGCAAATAGATTGTTCAAAGGAATACTTTTTAACTGAAATAATGAACAATCTTTTGCAAAAACTTCCCCCTTTGTAGAGATCATACAGAACAATTGGGAGGATTCATAAACACATTTTGTAACATGAGAAACAATTTCCTCCTTCACTTTCTTTTCTTCTTTTCTTTTTTTTTTCAAATATAGCCGTACCACAAATCCAAACACCCCCACACTTGAACTTTTGCACACATACATGTCATAATGATGATCAATGCTCCACTAGTTTTATGGCTTGGGTAACGGAAATATTTTTCAGGTTTAAGGCATGTAATGTGGGTTAACAATGAAGTCAATAAGGCTCAAAGGTGTTTAGCAAAAGGATTTAATCAAAAGGTAGGCTATTTGGCTTATGTAGCTTAAAACAAAGATGACCTTAATCATGTTCATGTATACATGTGTCAATGTGACTTTGAATAGAATCAAAGCAAGTTCTAGAGAAACAAATCCATGGAAGAATATCACTCATGAAAGAAAATAGTGAGACTGAAATGAATGTGTCAGTCTAAAGGCTCAAAATCTCACCAGCTTTTGTCTACTCATTTAGTCACTACCATCTCAAGGAAAATAACTCAACTAATTAATTCCAAGTCGCAAAATTACTCATTCAATTATGTTATGAATTTGTCAAGCTTAATTAGTTCTCGCTCATGGCATATGCAACCTAGATCTCCTCCCCCACACTTGAAACTGACATTGTCCTCAATGTAAGGTGGAATGCAAAGAAAAGCAAAAATAACTAAAATGGAAATGCGAAATAAAAAGAGAAAGGAACGAACTCCCCTTGGGTTGCCTCCCAAGTAGTGCATTTGTTTATTGTCATTGGCTCGACTTCATGCTTTCTTCTTTGAATACTGTGAAAGTTGCCAAACTTTGAATTTCCATAACCACCATGGCTGGGCGAATTCTTCAGGTATGATAGGGAATGCTCGATTACCTAAAAACAAAAGCAAAGCAAAGCAAAAACAAAAGTAAACATGCAAGCACACAACTTAAAAATAATTCAAGCACGCTCAAGCACACAAGAAAGTAAATAAAGCAAACTAAAGCACTATATACAATAAGTTTTAATCGTGCCCTCGGTGGCCGTTCTCTAGCAAGATGGTATGCAAAAGCAATGGATGCCATAATATGGATATTTAACCTCAATAGTGCCACCAAGGTTAATTTAGCATATGAATCCAAGTGGCATATTTCAAAAATGAAAACTAGCTTTTCCATTCTAACACTAGTAAACAAGATAACTAGATCTCTTAAACAGAAATACTTATCATCATGGTGATCAAGAAGAAATGAGTCAACGTTATGCTCAAATATAATCGAATCATCCATTGACCTATTAAGAATGTCATCGTTCGGATTGTCAAGGATGTCAAGATCACATGATCGAAAATAAATCCGTCGATATATGAAAATATCAACTAAGGTCATCTCCTTTTTAACCACTAATGAAGATGAAATAGTCACAGGAAAAATACCTCGCGACGGAATAGGAATGCTTTCAACTTCAGTCGGAGGAGTTTCGTCGAATAATTGCTCCTGATATTCTCGGCGGTCGACCGAATCTTTCTCGCGGTCGACTGGACATGGTTGGACAGCTTCTTCATCAGCCTTCTGTAGACACTCCCTCGAAGCATCTCCAACCGCAACTTCCAATTCCCTCACATCAATAGAATAAACATGACAATCATCAGTAGGATATTTCTTGGCATCATATATTTCAAACTTAACAATTTTACCATCAAATTCCATGGTAAGTATGCCACTACGCATATCGATCTTAGTATTGGATGTCTTTAAGAATGGTCTTTCCAACAAAATAGGAGTACTATGATCATCATTCTCCATATCAAGCACATAAAAATCAGCAGGGAAAACTAAATCATTGACTTGCACAAGAATATCTTCAACTACACCTTTAGGATAGGCGTTAGATCTGTCAGCCAATTGAATCACAACACCAGTTTCATTCAAAGGTCCAAGTTTTAAAGAAGCATAAATAGAATATGGCATAACATTGATAGAAGCTCCCAAATCTAACACGGCCTTCTCAAATTTGGTGTTACCAATTGTACATGGGATAGTAAACATACCTGGATCAATACACTTTGAAGGAATTTTTCTTTGCAGAATTGCAGAAACATTTTCCCCTACTTTCACCTTCTCACATCCTTTAAGTTTCTGCTTCCTCTTAATTGTACACAATTCCTTCAAGAATTTAGCATAACGAGGTACTTGTTTAAGAGCATCTAAGAGTGGAATATTTACTTCGCATCGGCGAAAAGTCTCATATAGATCTGAAAAAGGAGGTACAGTTTTATAATCAGAAAGAGGTGGAAACTTACGTTTAGGTACGTCGTCGTCATCGGGAAAGATTTTGTCCGCGACGATGTCTTGCTCGTTCCCTTGCGATGACGATGTAGGAACTTCCTTTACTGGAGTCTCAACTTCTTTACCACTTCTCAAAATGATTGCACTTGCATTCTCTCTTGGATTTACTACCGTTTGAGAGGGTAATTTTCCCGAACTTTGCGCCTCTAGCTTGCTAATTGCCGACGCCATCTGGCTTACCTGATGCTCCAAACTTTGAATACTAGCCTTCGTCTCCTGTTGAAATTGCGAAGTATTAGTAGCAAGAGACTTAACTATATCTTCCAAAGACATACCAGAATTCAGAGTTGGGTTTGGTTGTTGTCTCGGGGGCTATGGCGGTCTATATTCCTGATATTGCTGGCCACTTGGTCGGAATTGAGTTGTGGGTTGATTTACTTGTGGATTCTCATAGTTGAGATTGGGGTGATCCCTCCATCCCGGATTATACGTATTTGAATACGGATCATATTTCCTTTGCGGTAGTCCTGGGAAACTCCCCGCTGCATTTACTTGTTCAATGGGTTCCTCTTGAAGAGTTGAGCACATATCGGTTGGATGTCCTGCCACCAAACAAATCCCACAAACCTTCACTGTTTGCATATTACCTACATCCAATTGACGAACAAAAGAAGTTAGACTCGCAATCTGTTGTTCAAGAGATGAAACATTTACCTCATTAACATGTTTCGAATAAGAATCAAGTCTAGTATTAAATTGTTGAGAATTAGCCGCCATATTTGCAATCAAGTTCTTTGCGGCTTCAGGAGTTTTATTCACCAAAGCTCCTCCACTAGCGGCATCAATCATACTCCTGTCATTGGTTAGTAAGCCCTCATAAAAATATTGAATAAGTAATTGCTCACTAATTTGATGGTGGGGACAGCTTGCACAGAGTTTCTTGAAACGTTCCCAATGCTCATGTAGAGACTCTCCATTATGTTGCCTTACACCACATATTTCTTTCCTAATGTTGGCCACTCTTGAGGCTGGAAATTACTTCTCTAAAAACAACCTCTTCATCTCATTCCATGTGGTAATACTCTCAGATGGTAAATAATAAAGCCAATCTTTAGCCGAATCCTTCAAAGAAAAAGGAAAAGCTCTCAATTTGATCTGATCTTCAGTCACTCCCATGGGTTTCATACTTGTGCACACAACATGAAGCTCCTTTAAATGCTTGTGAGGATCCTCACCTGAAAGTCCATGAAAAGTAGGTAAGAGGTGTATTAGTCCAGATTTTAATTCAAAAGTAGTAGCAACATCCAAAGTAGGGAATGTAATGCATAAGGGTTGTTGATTCAAATCTGGGGTTGCAAGCTCTTTCAAAGTCCGATTTCTGACCATGACTTCTTCCTCTTCTAATTCCAAATCGCTACGAAATAGATGGTTAAGAGCCAAATCGTCTTCCTCAGAATTTATCCGAGCTTCTCTTCTTAACCTGTGTAAAGTTCTTTCTATCTCTAGATCATACTGTAATTTGTCTTGATTGAACAATCGAGTTATACTCATAAACAGTTAAGAAGAATCTAATAAACCAAGAAAAACAAATCAAGAAAAGGTCTAGAGTAATGAAGATAAATAAAAATCCTATGCTAAAGCACAAATAAACGAAGTAAACTTTTTTTTTATGAAAAAAAAGATCACTATACGCACAAAAATCAACTAGAATCACTCCCCGGCAACGGCGCCAAAATTTGATGTGCTGTCGCAGGCACTCAAAAATAAAACCAATACTCGTTAAAATAAATGTAGTAGTGCGAGTACGAGTCGATCCCACGAAAAGTGTTTAGCATAGTTTTGTGCTTAGTGAACAAAGATGGGGGGTTTTAAACGTGAGGAAAACAGTAAAGAAATAATCTAAAGCGAAGAAACAAGTTAAATCAAGAGAACAAACCTTGGTCTGAGTCAACATCCACCATCGGAATCCAACAACTGATCATAGATGCAAGTATCAATCAATTCATACCATGAATATTCATCGTCCGAATTCAATTCGAATCTCTCCTCAATCTTAGTTAATTAGAAACAAGCGATCCAATTAACCCTAACTACTAAACAACCCAAGACACGCGCCGTAGATTTAATCTAGTAGCAGCGTTAAGAATAGGGAGATCGATGAAGCTAAACAATACAAGCACAAGCGGTTGCATTTAATCTAGTTGAATATTCTTCCTAAGACCTAACAATCTCTGAAACGCAGTAGATTAGTAAACCCTAGTTGCTTCACAGATTAGAGGGATCAAACAATTCCGAATTTGATATCAAACCTAGCAGTAGATCACCATGAATAATAAACTAGTAGGCCTCCTGGCAATTACACAAGGTAATCATGAAGATTTAATCTCAGAAGAAAATCCAATACTCATGTATAAACTGAACAATAAAAATAGATTAAATCTCACAGTTTCATTGATTCCGAGGTTTCAGTCTTCTCGACCAAGGATCAAGATTTAGCCACGCAGGGCCATCGAGAACAATCCTCCAAAAGATTTCATTAAACAAGAGAAAACCTAGGAAAATATAAAAGAGGAGAAAGAGCAGCCAAAAGTGTCCAAGAATCCCCCCTCAAACCGTAGAAAGAGTCCTATTTATAGCCTTAAGTGTATCCATCCCCGGATTAGATCAAAACCGTTGATTTTCTTCACTGGGAAAGTCTGATCGATCGGACTTTGGGTGTCGGATCGATCGGTTGCGTAAAAATCCTTCGTCTCTGGCTATTCTCGAGTCCGATCGATCGGACTTTAGGTGTCGGATCGATCAGACATAGTAGGATGGATAGAGGGATCGATCGAGGGATCGATCGGACCATGCTCAGCTGAAAAATATATGTTCTGTCACGATTCTGCATAGTCGAATCGATCGGACTCTGGGTGTCGGATCGATCGGTCTCATTAAAAATCTTCAATTTCTAGTTACGCCCGAGTCCGATCGATCGAACTATAGGTGTCGGATCGATCGGTTGTGTAAAAATCCTCCGTCTCTTGCTATTTTCGAGTCCGATCGATCGGACTTTAGGTGTCGAATCGATCCGGTGCATAAAAATCTTCGATTTGTAGCTTCTCCCGAGTCCGATCGATCGGACTATAGGTGTCAGATCGATCGGACTCCTTAGGATGGATGGAGGGATCAATCGGACCATGTTCAGCCAAAAAATATATGTTCTGTCACGTTTCTGCATAGTCGGATCGATCCCACCAGGGTTGTCGGATCGATCGGACTTTCCAGCTTTTTCACTGTTCTGCCATCCAGACTGCGCCATCGGTAATAAAATTGCCATAACTTCTTCTAGGAAACTCGGAATCACGAACCGTAAAATTCTCCACAAACTAGACTTCAATAGCTTTCCAACCATATATGGCATATCATCTGATTCTTCATGAGCAGGCACAGATTAATCCTTAAAGTGGATCCATGCACTCTTTTCAGCTTCCTTTCGACTTAAAGACTTCAATTGCATCCTAAATCAAAATATAAGAATAATGAGTGTATTTAGGAACTAAATAAGCATAGGAGACTAAGTATTAAGGGATAAAAAATATAACATTATGCATCATCATCACATAGATTAGAGGGATCAAATAATTACGGATTTGATATCCAACCTAGCAGTAGATTGCAATGAATAATAAACTAGTAGGCCTCCTAGCAATTAGACAAGAGAATCACGAATATAATCACAGAAGAACATCAAATACTCAAGTATAAATTGAATAATGAAAACTGATTAAATCTCATAGTTTTATTGATTCCGAGGTTTTAGTTTCCTTGACCAAGAATCAAGAATTAGCTACGCAAGGCCATCAAGAACAATCCTCAAAAGATAAAACTATTCAAGATAAAAGCCCTAGAAATATAAAAGAAATAGAAAGTAGCAGCAAAAGTATGTAGGATTCTCCCTTTTTGAGTAACCCTAGGTCCCCTATTTATAGGCTTCAAAAGTCCTCAATTCGGATTAGATCTACACCCTTGATTTTGCTGAACTACTATAAAATGATCGATCATTTCATAAAGATGATCGATCATGTCCTCCCAGATCTGGCTACGCCCCGACGTGATCGATCTTCTTATAGGCAAATGATCGATCATCTCCATCATCGATTTTCTCAATTTTCTCAGCTTCGAAGATGATCAATCTTCTTATAGGCAAATGGTCGATCATTTGTATCTTCAATTTCCTCGGTCAAACAAAGATTGATCTGCATATGGAAAGTGATCGATCCTGTTAAACATGGCTCTATGTCATCTCTGGGTGCATAAATGATCGATCATTTATAGAAGAGATGATCGATCTCTTCATGTCTTGCTCTCTGTTAACTCTGTCGTAGCGGAAAGATCGATCATTTATGGAAGATGATCGATCATTTCTTTTCTGCATATTTCTTTTGCTATTCAGCCCTACGCTGGTGGTACTAAAAGCATTGTAACTTTCTTTAGGAAACTCCAAATCATAAACCGTAAAATTCTCCAAAAACTAGACTTCTAGAGCTTTCCAATAATATATGTAATCTTATCTAGTTCTTCCCGAGTAGGTACAGTTTAATCTTTGAATCTGATCCATCGTCTTTGTAATATTCTTTGCACCTTCTGGCTTCGATTTTCTTAATGTAATCAACCCGAATCTCGTAAAACTCAAAACATGTAAGTTGTAGATCTCTTTCTTTACTTTCCATAGAATCTTGAATCATCCAAATCAAAGCTTGGATGGAAACGTCATGCACCATTTATGAATTGATGTCAAAACTGTCCAAAATCGCCCAATCAGCTTTGTTTCGCACTTAAGGACTCCAATTACATCCTAAATCAAAAATAAGAATAATGAGTATATTTAGGTACCAAATAAGCATAGAAGACTAGGCATTGATGGATAAAAATATGACATTTTGCATCATCATCAAATTCCCCCACACTTAATTTTTGCTCGTCCTCGGGCAAAACTAAAATGCAACTCACTCAATATCAAGGTTGCAATGCCATCAACAAAGAACAACCAAGCTCTTCAAAACTCATAACATATCATGAACAAACATTCCTGAACATACTAAAATCAATCAATAAGCATTTTCACTTGAATATGGAGCAAACCAAATAAGTAGTTTCTCACGGAAATAAACATTCGACTCTCATGTGTTTGAAGGGTATGTGTTTCACTCAATTTCAATCCAATAAAAATGATCTATCATAGGCTTGCATATCTTCTCATTCTCCACCACTGGGATTACATACATAACACGAATCATAAGGACTTCCAAAGGTTGTAACGGGGTTTAGGGTGAAGGTGGGAAATATTTGGGAATGTAGCTCAAAAGCCAACTGAACTAATGGAGCAAAAATGCATCAATAAGACATGTATAATCAATCACTCCATTCAACAACTACTTCAATTTGGCTTTAAAGTAATTAAACCAAGTAAAACTCCTGCATTGACAAAGAGATTTGTTCAAAGAACCACATGTTGTTCGCAGCAGGTAACAAACTTTTGTAAAAACTTCCACATTTGTAGAAATCATATATAAACATACTCCTTTCTTGGAGTATTAGGAGGATTCATAAACACATTTTGTAACATGAGAAACAGTTTCATCCTTCACTTTTTTTTCTTCTTCTTTACTTTCTTTTCCTTTTCCGATTTCTTTTTTCTTTTTTCTTTTTTTTCCAGAGACAGTCGAACTCACGAATTGAGAATGAAAACATGTTCCATGTTCCAAATTTCCAATCACAGGCATACCACAAATCCAAAGACCCCCACACTTGAAACTTGCACACCTATACATATCATAATGATGCACAATGCTCCACTAGTTCTATGCCTTGGGTATCGACATTTTTTTCAGGTTTAAAGCTTGTAATGTGGGTTAACAATGGAGTCAATAAAACTCAAAGGGGTTTAGCAAAAAAGAAAAATTAATCGCAAGGTAAGCAATTTGGCTTATGTGGCTTATAACAAATAGGGCTTTAATCATGTTCTTGTATGCATGTATCAATGTGATCTCAGATAGAATCAAGGCAAGTTCTAGAGAAACAAATCCATGAAAGATATATCTCATGAAAGAAAATAGTGAGACCGATATGAATGTGTCAGTCTAAAAGCCCAAAATCTCACCAGTTGTTGTCTACTAACTTAGTCACTACCATCCTCAAGAAAAATAACTAGACTAATTAATTCTAAGTTGCAAAATGACTTATTCAATCATGTTATGAATAGTTCAAGCTTAATTAATTCTTACTCATGGCATATGCAACCTAAATTCTCTCCCCCACACTTAAAACTTACATTGTCCCCAATGTGAGGTGAAATGCAAAGAAAAAGAAAAAATAACCATAATATAAATTTCGAAAGTAAAAAGAGAAAGGAACGAACTCCCCTTGGGTTGCCTCCCAAGCAACGCCTTTGTCTATTGTCATTAGCTCGACTTCATGCGTCCTTCTTCAATCAGTATAAATCGGATCATCAAGATCCAATTTTTCCACATTTTCTGTTTGAATTCATTCATAGAAAGGTTTAAGTCTATGGCCGTTCACTGTAAACATTTTGGAAGTGGCTAAACTTTGAATTTCAACTGCACCATGAGAAAAAACATTAATAATAATAAAAGGTCCAATTCAACGAGAACACAACTTATCTGGAAACAAACGCAAGCATGATTGGTAGAGGAGGACTTTTTGACCAACTATAAACTCTTTTCTAAAAATCATCTTGTCATGAAAAGCTTTCGCCTTTTCCTTGTAAATCCTCGTACTCTCATAAGCATCATTATGAATTTCCTCTAATTCTTGTAGTTGCAACTTCCTGTGTTCTCTACTTTCATCCATCTTCATGTTTAAGCTTTTGATAGCCCAATAAGCCTTGTGTTCTAACTCAACTGGAAGATGACATGGTTTCCCAAACACCAACCTATAAGGTGACATACCGATGGGAGTCTTATACGCAGTCATATATGCCCACAAAGCATCATTCAAATGCAAACTCCAATCTTTTCTACTTGGATTGACTGTCTTTTCAATGATGGACTTGATTTCTCGATTTGACACTTCCGCTTGTCCACTAGTTTGCGGGTGATATGCGGTTGACACCTTGTGAGTCACATGGTACTTCCTTAGTAAAGCCTCCATGTCCGATTGCAAAAGTGAGTACCTCGATCACTTCTTAGAGCTCTTGGAATTCCAAACCTGGATAATATGTTAGACTTGATAAAATCTGGAACAACTTTAGAATCATCAGTCCTGCTAGCTTTAACTTCTACCCACTTCGAGACATAATCTATAGCAAGTAGAATATAAACATAACCGAAAGATGTAGGGAACGGACCCATGAAATCGATGCCCCAAACATCAAAAATTTCGCAAAATAATATGTGGGTTTGTAGCATCTCATTCCTTTGGGATATATTACCTGTCTTTTGACAATTGTCGCATGACTTACAAAGAAAATATGAATCTCGAAATAAAGATGACTAATAGAAACCACATTCTAACACTTTTCTCGTCGTCCTGTTGGCTCCAAAGTGACTACCACAAGCATAAGAATGACAAAAAGTGAGTATAGAAATAATTTCATTTTCAGGATCGCACATTCTTATTACTTGATCTGCACAATGCTTCCATAAATATGGGTCATCCCACACATAGTATTTGGCATCACTTCTGATCTTATCTTTTTGAGCCTTAGGCAAATCTAGAGGTAACATATTAGTAACTAAATAATTCACAATATTCGCATAACATGGTAACACCATATTTGCGGAGAACAATTGCTCATCAGGGAATGTTTCCTCCAGATAAAGTTCATCCTCCACATGCAATAAACGACTCAGATGATCTACAACCTTGATTTTTTGTCCCTCTTTTATCTTTTATTTTCAAATCAAATTCACTCTAGAGAAGTATCCATCTTATTAACCTCGGTTTGGCCTCTTTCTTCGTCATTAAAAAATGAAGAGCTGCATGAAAAGAGTAAACAATGACTTTAGTACTAAGCAAATAAGATCGAAACTTTTCTAAAGCAAAAACGACAACTAAAAGTTCTTTTTCAACGGTATAATAATTTCTCTCGGCATCATTCAAAGTCTTTGAAGCATAATAAATTGCATGAGAAGCTTTTCCAATCTTTTGACCCAAAACAGCACCCACTGCATAATCACTTGCGTCGCACATTATCTCGAAAGGAACGTTCCAATCAGGGGGTTGGATAGCTGGGATAGAAGTCAACAATTCTTTCACCTTATCGAATGCCTTTTTACATGTCTCATCGAACTCAAAAACCATGTCCTTTTGTAATAACCTGCATAGTGGTAGTGCTATTTTGGAGAAGTCCTTGATAAATCTTCTGTAAAAACCTGCATGTCCAAGAAAAGATCGAACTTTCTGCACATTAGTGGGATAAGGTAACGATTGAATGACATCAACTTTAACTTTATCTACCTCAATTCCTTTAGATGAAACTACATGACCCAAAACTATACCTTGCTCAACCATGAAATGACATTTTTCAAAATTTAACACAAGGCTAGTTTCTATGCATCTTTGAAGAACAAGTGTAAGGTAATGTAAACAATTATCAAAAGAATCTTCGTAAAATGTGAAATCATCTATAAAAACTTCTATGATATGTTCAATATACTCTGAAAATATACTTACCATACACCTTTGGAAAGTGGTTGGGACGTTGCAAAGGCCAAAGGGCATGCGACGATATGCAAAAGTTCTAAATGGGTATGTGAATGTCGTCTTTTCTTGATCTTCAGAGGCAATTGCAATACGAAAATAACCTGAATAACCATCAAGAAAACAATAATAAGAATGACCAGCTATCCTTTTGAAGCATCTGATCAATAAAATGTAAAGAGAAGTGGTCCTTGCAGTTTATAGCATTTAATTGTCTATAATCTATACAAACCCTTCATCCATTCTGAACACGGGCGGGTTCAACATTCTTTGTGGTCGACGTGAAGGTTTTGCTCCCTCTTCAAGCAAAATACGATGCATACATGTACTTGGGCGGATTCCCTTGATGTCTGCAATTGTCCAACCAATAGATGTCTTATGCTTCTTAAGAACCTGCACAAGCTTTTCTTCTTGTGGTGCACTAAGGTTATTGGTGATTATCACTGGTAACACTCCTCCATCTCCAAGGAAACCGTATTTGAGGTGACTAGGAAGAGGTTTCAGATCCGGAATAGGTGCTTGCAAAACAGAAAGTAAATATCTCTCATTAGTAATATGTAATGGAGTATAAGAGACGTTACCTGATTGCTAAAGCGTTGAAAAATCATTCAGTGCTGCAACAGTTTCCTGCAAATTAGTACTCAAGGATAGCTCCTCATTTTCTTTCTCAAGAGTCTTACTAATGACAACTTCTAATCCATCTTTGCCATCGACTTCAAAAAATTCTTGTGATAAAAAATCAATCACATCAATAGAATACACATGGCAATCATCAACATGATATTTCATAGCATCATCAATATTAAACTTAACAGTTTCACCATCAAATTCCATGATAAGTGTGCCACTATGAACATCTATCTTAGTTTTGGATGCCTTTAAGAAAGATCTTCCCAACAAAATAGGAGTAGTGTGATCACCATTCTCCATATCAAGCACATAAAAATCAGCAGGGAAAACTAAATCATTAACTTGTACAAGAATATCCTCAACTACACCTTTAGAATAGGCATTAGATCTGTTAGCCAATTGAATTACAACACCAGTTTTATTCAAAGGTCCAAGTTTCAAAAAAGCATATACAGAATATGACATGACATTGATAGAAGCTCCTAAATCTATCATGGCCCTTTCCAATTTAGTGTTACATATTGTACATGGGATAGTAAACATACTTGGATCTTTGCACTTCGCAGTGATTTTTCTTTGAATAATTGCAGAAACATTCTCCCCTACTTTCACCTTCTCACATCCTTTAAGTTTCTGTTTTCTCTTAATTGTGCACAATTCTTTCAAGAATTTAGCATAACGAGTTACTTGTTTAATAGCATCTAAAAGTGGAATATTTACCTCGCATCGGTGAAAAGTCTCATATACTTTTTTATTTTGCTCGTCTCTTTTAGATCCTGCTAAAGCCTGAGGAAAATGAGGTATTGGTTTATAGTCATAAATAAGTGGAAACTTACGCTTAGGTACATCATCGTCATTAGGAATGTCCTTGTCCGCAATAATGTTTTGCCCTTTTATTGTGGTGAAGATGTAGGGACTTCCTTTAATGGAATGTTGACTTCTTTACCACTTCTCAAAATGATTGCACTTGCATTTTCTCTTGAATTTATTACCGTTTGAGAGGGTAATTTCCCCGAACTTTGCGCCTCCAGCTTGCTAATTGTCGTCGCCATCTGGCCCACCTGATGTTCCAAACCTTAAATACTAGCTCTCGCCTCTTGTTGAAATTGTTTCTTCTCCTATTGAAATTGCAAAGTATTAGTAGCAATGGATTTAACAATATCTTTTAAAGACATACCAGAATTAGAAGTTGGGTTCGGTTGTTGTCTCGAGGGGTATGGCTGTCTATATTGCCGATATTACTGGCCAGTTGGGCGGATTGGGGTCGCGGGCTGATTTACTTGTGAATTCCCATAATTGAGATTAGGGTGATCCCTCCATCGAATAGGGATCATACTTCACTTGCGGTTGTCCAGGAAAACCACCCGTCGCATTCACTTGTTCAATGGGCTCCTCTTGAAGAGTTGGGGACATATCGGTTGGATGTCCTACCACCGAACAAATCCCACAAGTCTTCGCTGTTTGCATATTACCCATAGCCAATTGACAAACAAGAGAAGTTAGACTCGCAATCTATTGTTCAAGGGATGAAACATTTACCTCATTAACATGTTTTGAATAAGAATCAAGCCCAGTGCTAAATTGTTGAGAATTGACTACCATATTTGCAATCAAGTTCCTCGCGACTTGAGAAGTTTTATCCACCGTAGCTCCTCCACTCGCGGCATCAATCATACTCATGTCTGTGGGTAGAAGGCCCTCATAAAAATATTGGATAAGTAATTGCTCACTAATTTGATGATGGGGACAGCTTTCACAAAGTTTCTTGAAACATTCCCAATACTCATGTAGGGACTCCCCGTTGTACTGTCTTACACCATAAATTTCTTTTCGAATGTTGGCTGCCCTTGAGGCTGAAAAATATTTCTCCAAAAACACTCTTTTCATCTCATTCCATGTGGTAATACTCCCGGAGGGTAGATAATAAAACCAATCTTTAGCCGAATCCTTCAAAGAAAACGGGAAGGCTCTTAACTTTATTTGATCTTCAGTCACTCCCGTGGGTTTCATACTTGTGCATACAACATGAAGCTTTTTTAAATGCTTGTGAGGATCTTCACCTGCAATGTGAGGACCCGGTCCGACCGCGTTGGGTCGAGGGTCTAGCCCGTTTGGCCTTGTTCCACGATTGGGTTGATCGCGAAGACCCCCAAGGGCAATTTGGTAAATTACGCCTTGGCAGTTGGGTCCACACCCGTGATGTACACACACCCCCCATTGTTCGTTGTTTGTGCTTATTAGAACCTTAGGCGAACTTGGGATCGAAAGATCTGAGTTCGGGCACGCGGAAGCTGTCTTTAGGTTAGCTGCTAGCCCAAACCGATCGATCACTCTAGGGAGCGATCGGTCTGATTCGAGGTCGGCACCGCCTCCGACATGTCCGGATAATGACGCGAACCGACCTAGTCCGATCAATGGCTCGGAGAGCGACCGATCAGACTTGGGCCTATAAGTAGCCCGTGAACCGCCTATGTTTTCTCTTTTTCTTCTCTTCTCTTCACCGTTCTGTTGATCCGCGAGGAGAGCTCGATCCAGAGGCTTGGGGACGTCACCAACAAGGAGAAGAGCAGATCTATACCTCCCTTGGACGGTTTAATCGAGGATTAAAAATGGATTAAGCGTAGTAAGGTAGGATTCTATGTTTAGGATAGTTTTGGTGCCCAGCGTCCATTGGTGCTCTGCCTTCACTTTCTGATGGGTGAGGCATATGGAAACGAACTGAGCAACATACCTCTTCATCCCGCACCACCATAACTGTCGGCGTAGATCATGGCACATCTTGGTGCTCCCGAGATGAACTGCGAAGCTGGAATGATGAAACTCATGGAGGATGTCCTCTCTCAGCGTTAGGTCCGCTGAAACTGCAACACTGCCACTGAAGTGTAGACCGCTGTCTGCTGAAACTGTCCAGCCCTCAATCGCGTGCTTGATGTCGATCGTAACATGGATCTCCATGAGCTCCGGATCTCTACTATGTGCCTCTATCACCCTCTCCAAAAGAACTGGGATGTTGCGAACAACAAAGGGGAAACAGCCTGACACCTGGTCATCGAATTCGAGCCCGAACTGACTAACTGTCTCTATCATCTGCCATTGTCGAGCCGACAACACGGCCAAAGTCGCTCTACTATCTCTGGCCTGTCTACTCAGTGCGTCCGCTGCGACATTTGCCTTACCACGATGGTAATGCAACTGGAAGTCTTAGTCCTCTAATATCTCCATCTACCGACGATGCCTAAGGTTGAGGTCACACTGGGTGAAAACATACCTGAAGCTCTTGTGATCTAAGTACACCAAGAACCGCTTGCCATAGAGGTAGTGCCGCAATGTCTTGAGAGCAAAGACAACTACTTCCAGCTCTAAATCATGGACTAGGTAGGTATGCTCATAGTTCTCTAATAGCTACATCCACTAGCGTCACAGTACACGCTATAGCCGACGCCTAGCTGTGGAACTATCAACATCGGTGCACTCGTCAGTATGGTCCTCGACTTTAAGAAGGCCTACTCGCAAGCATCGTCCCAAACAAATGAGACCACCTTCTGACTCAGTCTGGTCAACGGCCCCACCACTTGGGAGAAGTCTCGGAATAGCCTCTGGTAGTGTCCCGCCAAGCCGAGGAAACCGCGGACCTCGAACACTATCTTCATCCTTTCCCACTGTAGCACCGCCTCGATTTCGCTGACACAACATGCCGCAAAAACTTCACTTCTGGAAGCCAGAACTCATACTTGGAAGCCTTGGCAGTCTATGCTCCCTCAGTAACTTGATGAGTCATGAATTATTCATAATTAAACCCCTTAAATTACCTTTCTTAGGCCTAGAGTAGTTTTATTTAATAGTTTGTTGTTTGATTTTAGATCTAAGTAGGATTTGAGAAGAAATATAAGAAATTCAGTTAAAAAGACCAAATTCTGCACAATCTAGAAATCTGGAATTAGCCGTCGACTTTCAGGAGAATATTTTCCAAAACTTCAACAAATGTCCAAACATATTGAAATTCTGGGATATGAAAGCTGACTTCAAGAGCTACAACTTTCATGTTGAAGACTTTGTGAGATTCTCTATAAATTGGAACACATTTTGAAGCAACTTCAGAAGTGTAGAAGCTGAAATTCAAAAGTTGAATAAATTAATTGATAACGGATCGGTTTTGAGTCCGATAGATCGCTCAGATGACGTCATCAGTAGAGAAAATTAGGAAAATTAGACTTTAACTTCAGTTATAACTTCTAATTTCGATATTAAGGGTTTTTGATATATAAAGAGGTTATTCCAGCCGAAAATTATTTTTTTGACCACTTTTGGAGGAGAGGGATAGGGCTTTGAAGACAGAGATCTTTCCACAAGGATCGACGGCTTTCTTTCCGACGCCTATGGATCTTTCCCAGAAGATGAGTAGTTAGTTCTTAAACTTAGGGATCTTATGAAACCCTAGTGTAGCTTTTGGTTTTCTTTGATTTGATTCTTGTAAATTTTTTCTCAACATGATCTTATAAATATGGTTATAATGATTAGAGATTTAAGGGAGTAGAGCTCCTTTGAGGTATTTTCAGTCATGCAAATTTTTTGTGATTATTTGTACAGATTTATGATATGGCTTTCATGTGATTTATGGTTTGCTTTTGAGATAGGCTATGCTATGCTAGCATAGGTTGTGCCAATGTCATTAGAAGTAGTATAACTTAAAGTAATTGTAGGATCGAAGACAACCTATGCAAAGAGAGATAGGCTATGCCATTAAGAACACAAATCTTATTTTAGGGATTCATGTGAGCTTGTAGCCATATGATTCATAATGTTGAGAGAAGGGAACAAGAGGATAACTACAGAAGATTAAAGGTGAAGCTAGGGTGGATTGAGTAATCCTTAGGTAATTCTTAATTTGGTTCAAATCCCGATCACTTTACTTGCTTTCTTAGGTAATTATTAGATAATTTTACATTCAATTCTGATTACTCCGCGTAGGATTCGAGTTTTGAGCATTGATTTCAGTTTCCAACATTTTCTCTTTGGATCAACTCCAAACTTCACCACTAGCCTACCATATAGGATAGTGATTGGATAATGATTATATTTTGATTGAGGTTTGCTACGCTTTAACTACATGTTTATGCGAACGATCAGAGCTCCTTCGCCGACCGGTGTGTCTATGTGTTGTGCGACCCCAAGTGGTTCTATTTCTAGTCGTAGTGATGCCACACACTGATTAGCTACAAATGAATGCGACGCTCCAGAATCTATCAGGTGATCTACGAATGAACTGAAAAGCTAGAAAGTTCCTCTGAGAACTGAGGGGTCGACTGGGGTTTGTGGAGGTGGTCTTGCCTACATGTAAGGTGGTTGGTATTATGGCTGGACTTTGTCGGGGTACTCATGATTTGGAAGTGCTTAGACTCCGCCTCGACCTCTGCTTCCCCCGGCTGCTGGTCCCTGCTAACCTCAGCCTAGAGCGACCTCCGCTCCCAACGACGAACAAAACTGACGAACGTAGAGGCACAAGTTGTTGACTGTTGCCTCCTCCCGTAGGTGTCTACCTCTCAGGCCCGGCTGTGATTTGAAGTGGGCCTCCCTGCCTGGGCTGCTACTGCTGCTGAGGGCAGGGTCGGTGACGCTGCTGATGCTAGGGTCTCCTCTACAAGCCTCCTCTACTCTGGCCCCTCTGAGGCTACCCTCCACCTCCCCCACCTAGGGATGTCGCCCAAATGGCCCGGCCCGGTCCGGGTTTTAAAGCCTAGGCCTCTCTCCCTCTCCCTCCCTCTCCCTCCCTCTCCCTCTCTCTCTCTCTCTCTCTCTCTCTCTTTCTCTCTCTCTCTCTCTCTCTCTCGCGCGAGTGCGCGCGCGCAGCTTCTCGGTGAGGTTCATCGTCCCCGCCGCGGGGGGGTCCGCCAAGTCGTCCATGGACCTCGACGGGGTGGATGCGCCGCCGCTCTTCGCCGGCGGAGGCGGGAAATGAGGAGGTTTCGCGGCCTCCCCGTCATCTATCTACGCCGCCCCGCCAAGCTCCACCTCCACCGACGCCGAACCCGCCAAGCCCCATCTCTCCTCCAGCCTCCACCAGCTTCCACTCCGCCCGATCCCCGACCTCTTCGCCGCGCCCAAGCTTCACCGACCTCACCGGTCTCGGGTCTCTCCCTCCTGCTCCACCTCTTCGTCGGTCGCCCCGATCCAGCCACCTCGTCGTCGGTCGCCCCGATCCACCCGATCCCCTTAGAAGACGGCCGCGATCGAGGGACGAAGAGGAGTCGGAGTTGGATCGGAGTCCGAGTTGCAATTGGAGGGCTCGATCCCGGTCTCGGGTCTCTCCCTCCAGCTCCACCCTGTCGCCGATCGCCCCGATCCAGCCAGACGGTCGCCGGTCGTCCTGATCCAGCCATCTCGTCACCTACCTCCTCACCTCGCCGGCCCCGATCCGGATCTCGGCTGGACAAGTCTCACCCACTACCTCCTCACCTCGCCGGGCCTCCCTTCTCCGATCATCGTCGACCACCCCAGCCCCCTTCTCCGATCATCGACGATGGTGGCGACCACCGTTTTTTTTTATTTAACTTACCGGATCGGGTTCGGCCCGGTCCAGCCCGGTCCAGCCCGGTCCCGCCCGGTCTTCAAGCCAGGCAGAGCCATACTAGGCCAAACCGGGTGGAAAGCCTTTGGGGCCCGGTACGGATGATTACCAAGGCCGGACAGCGTATTACGTCCAACCCGGCCCGGGTGGCCGGACCATTTAGACACCCCTACCCCCACCCGCCACTGGTGCCGATTGGACTTCTCTCAGCCTCTCCTGGCAAAGAACCTCCACTGCCAGTGTTGCACCCAACACCGCTGAGTATGTGATCGCCTATTGTACAACGATCAGTCTCTGGATCTCGGCTCGGAGTCCCCTCTCAAACTAATGGGCTCTGGCGATAGGGTCAGCTGCCACTGGTCCAGCGTAGCGTGCCAGGTGGGTGAATCTGATGGCGAACTGCTGAACAGAGAGAACACCCTGGGTGAGGGTGAGGTACTCCTCGGTCATATCCACCCGCGTATTGTGGGGAAAGTACGCGCCGAGGAAAGTGGCACAGAACTTTGACCACGGCAACTGCTCTCCTCCTGCCCTGGTGGCCTGGGTGGTGCGCCACTAGTCCAAGGCATCCCCATTGAGCTGGAACGCCGTGAGTTTGACCCGAAGAGGGTCATCCTCGCCAAACAGGAGATCGAGCACACAAGTGACCTCCTCTAGCCACTCAGATCCCCACTCCTACCACTGAACCTGGGAGGGTGCAGTCATCGAAAGTCGAGAATCTCCGACGCTACAGACCGCCCAACAACGGGAGGGAGAACTTCCATGCCGCTCAAGGAAGCTTCCCCTAGCCCGTTGCCACCTACTGAAGCTGCCTTTGGTACTGGTGTAGGTACTAGGTGCTGACGCCTCTCGCCCTGTATGGCTCACCGGGCACCGCGCACATCGCGTGACCCACCTCGGTCTCTCATGGGAGAATCTTCAAATTGCCCTGCAATCTACACAACCACCAGAGACACGAGAATCCGCTCGTCAAACACCAAAACAAGCATAAATCAATAAAGCAAAAGCATATCAAACACGAGCGCAAACAAAACATACATGGATATTCTAATTTTAGAACTATCCCAACCCACACTCAAACCTTAACCACAAGCCTAATCCTATCTGCAGTCTGCTCTGATACCAAGTTGTCACAACCCGACCCAGAAAACCCATCCGGTCCGAGGCATGAGGGTTCCAAATCTACTCAATCGATATGTGGCTCATTATTATACGATAAAACATCTAAAACCTAAACAATTGATCTGGGGCAAGATTGAAATTTCTACTAATTCATCAAAGATCTCAAACTATTGATTTATACATAGATACCAAAATCCTAAAAAGGGGAATTATACATTTAACATGATTCTCGAAGGATATCTATATACAAAAACTGCCCAAAGTACAGTAAAGTCCCTAGAAACCTCAGACGTCTTCAGACGTTGATACGCCACCAAGAGCCTGCCCAATGAGTGCTACGGAAGAAGAGCTGATGCATGCACCCGCAAAACACAGTCCGGGTAGGAGTGAGCGATAAGCTCAGCATGATTCTATTCTATGTCACCCTTAAGAAAACGGAACAGTAAAGTCCCATATTCCATCTCAACTCTAGGGGAAAAACACACGTTACGTAGACCACCTACCCCAGAGACGCACTTTGATAATCTCTACTGTCAATAGTCGTCCCTCTCAAATCAAGCACTCCAGCGTAGAACAACAGGGGGAGGATATAGAGAGATACATAACTTCCCCTATTGAAATGAGACTGAGATTGGAACCTAAGACGACCTCTACACCTCAATCAGAGTAATTTCAGTCAGCTAAATAGTATCCTCGATAACATAGATTATTATACAAATCAGTCCTGGATCTTCCTACCCAGTCTCGGTCCTACTGCTAGATCCGAGTTGCCCGAGCCCTCGGATCGGCGAAACCCCAATTCGCCCACGTCCTAGCCTAATGCTTCTAATGCAAACATAAGTGCATGCAACGTTCACGCTCACATATTTAAATCAGAACATACAACAACAAGTCTAGGCATAGCATCCCTGATAGCCCTAAAGGGGTGAACATACACAAATAAGCATTTAGTTCGTACAGCGGAACCACGGGCCGCTAACCACCAAAACAAAAATCAAGTTTCGGCATTACGACGGCATAACCAGTCGTCTTCCGAAATTCCAACAATGGGACACAACCCCGGCCAAACCGATAGCAAATAACAACAATAAAGCAATTCTGTAGCATGCGATCATTGATATAAAACCAAATTTTCATAATCTTCCAAAAAACTCGCCAAAACCCTCGAAAATCCACTGAGACTAGCATGCATGCTTCCTAACATCATTGGTTATCTATAATGAAAGAAACCTAATCAAAGAAACACAAAAAATCCCTATTAAAGGCTGGCGGTCGATGCGACAGTTGATGTCATGATTGACCTTGACATGAGTCAAAAGCTGGCGATCGATTGGGGCACCGACCCTGGGGAACCAAAGTGGTAACAGAGGCTCACAATTGATACAATGGTCGACCGTGAAGCCTGGGTAAACAAAAGATGAGAATGGCGGTCGATCCGTGGATCGACCTTGAGAAGCTATCGGGGGGATCTCAGGCCCATAGTATACACGATGGTCTATGCGATGGTCGACCATGGAGCTTGGGTAAGACAGAAATCTTGGAAGCACTATTCTGCCACAGCTAGGGATAAAACTTCACCACAATTCGTACAAAAATCAAAAAAATGTGAAATAAACTGGGTTAGAAGAAGACTCAAGGATCTCCAACTTTTATGTTGAAGGTTTCCTGAAATTATACACATACAGTGCTCCGATTGGGGCTCAAACAGGCAATATCAGTGAAGAATAGAAAATCCAGAAAATAGTCGAGGAAAAGATGCTTAAATTGGGAAAAAATCCAAATAAAATCCAATGAAACTTAGATCAGTAATCAAACAACCCTAGAAGTATTATATAGCAAGAATAAATCAAAGAACAAACAACCTAATCCACCGATTTAAAGGATTCAGCGAACCACCATGCTACAGTGACCGACTTGCTACAGTGTGAACCTCCCTACTACAGTGCGAACTGACCTGCTACAGTGTGAATCGATCGTCCGTTTCGTTCTTTCCCAATCGAGCTCCGATCTTGCGATCGAGAGCTTCTATAAGGATCTAATCAATCACATATATCAATCCAAGACAGTGTGTACCATTGGGTGCACATGACGTGAGATTCTCCTAGGATTGATCTGGGTCTTAAGCATTTGTGGTTCCCCTTTTCTTGAGTGTGACGTAGAATAGAACCCTCATCATGTGGTTACGACGTCGGAGGTATTTCTTCCCCTAGTGGTGCATAAGATCGAGGAATCATCATCAGCTTATCACAATTCAATTTATGTACAGCTTTAATTGTATATGTATTTCAAATCTGTGAATAAATTGTAATTTCGAAGAAAAATGTATTTGTACTCCAAATTGATATAAATTGATAGAGATTGTTGTACTTGAAGGACTTGTATCATTATGTATCATATGAATGCTAATTGAATTTTGTAGTAACTAGTTATTGTATTATGACTAGATGATAGAATAGCTTTAGATTTATTGTGAATATTATAACTATGCACCAGGATTTAAAGTGAAATTTACAGGGGAGGCTCTCACCGTTTGATTTTAGAATAAGGTTTGGCTCACGCCGTCAATCCGGATGGGTTTTCTGGGTCTGGGCGTAACAATATGCATATCATAAATTTTCACCGATGCAACTTGTCTTTGGCCAACAACCAAATATTTCTCACTTATGGATTTTTGAATGTGCTATTTATGTTTCAATTCTTCCACCTCGGAGAACCAAGATGGGTCCTTAACGCCGACTTGGTATTTACGTTGACTTTGATTCTCCTTCTATCATTAGGTATCTGGAGCATTTAACAAGAGATTTGTTTAGAACACGTCTTGCTGACTGTCACTTTGATGAGTCAGTTTTCCCATCAATAGGGGGAGATAAGAAGAAGCTAGAAGCCCAAAATAAAATTGTATAGAACAATTCGACGTTGTCTCATCTTGACCCTTGGACAAGTCAAACTGAACTCAAAGTTCAGAAGATCATACATTTTCATAAGATTGTGAATCATATGCCTAATGCATTTACTGATTCACAATGTATGACGAAATCACATATTCCATGTCGCGTCCCAACCCGAGAAAGCTCAACCGGGCCGGGCGACGCGAACCGGAACCTATCAACTACGGAAAAATTTTGGCGAGGGTTCCCTCTAACCTAAAGGTCTCCCTAAGCAATTCATCAAAACACCCTCAATTAACAAAACTACAATTTATAGAAACCTCGAACCAAGGATTACAAATCCCAAACAGAATATACAAAACCTCGAATAGGGGAAGATTCAAATACAACATAATAATAAACTCTCCCGTAGGAGGCTAACTATACTAGGGTTCTAGAAAGGTAGATCAACACTCCTCATACTCCGCCAGGCGCCGCCGCACCGCCGACCAGCTGCCCGGTAGGGGCCACCAAAGAGGAGCTAACGCCTGTACCTGCAAAACGCAACCCAGGTAGGAGTATTTATTTATCCAATCCAAAATTTATAGAACCCCCATGTGTACAACACTCAAATTAGATAATGATGAAGATGGAAAACCCGTTGATCAAACACTTTATAGAGGGATGATTGGTTCTTTACTTTATTTGACCACTAGTAGACCGGACATCATGTTTAGTGTTTACCTTTGTGCTAGATATCAATCTTGTTCTAAGGAAGCTCATTTTGTTGCGGTCAAGAGGATCTTTAGATATCTATTAGGAATCCAAAACTATGGTTTATAGTATCCTAGAAGATCATCTTTTGATCTAATCGGCTACTCCGATGCGGATTTTGCCGGATGTAGGCTTGATAGAAAAAGCACAAGTGGTACATGTCACTTTCTTGGGCATGCACTTGTTTCTTGGTTCTCCAAGAAGCAAAATTCAGTTGTTTTATCCACCGCCGAAGCGGAATACATTGTGGCGGGTAGTTGTTGTGCACAATTACATTGGATGAAAATGCATTTGGTAGATTACAACATACATGTAGGCAAAATACCCATTAGATGTGACAACACTAGTGCCAAAAGGCTATCCAAGAATCTCATCCAACATTCTAGAACAAAGCACATAGAAATTCGACACCATTTCCTTCTTGATCACACACAAAAAGGATATATTGCACTTGAATTTGTTAGCACCGACCATCAAATTGAGGATATTCTAACCAAACCCTTGAGTGAAAACAGGTTTCTATATCTACTAAGGGAGCTTGGGATGTCCAATGGATGACCAAAATGAAAAGCTAAAAGAAAAAGGTATGGTCACCTCTTTATCTGCTTTTTATACAATACCCTACCTGAGTGCTAAATTTTGGTTAATTGAGTGATTTTCAAGATTGATGAGTTGCTTTTAGCTCATAATATTAAGTTACACGTGTATGTAAAGTTTTGTGATGTTTTGATTTAAAAATATTTTTAATATTTTTTAATTGAATTTCAAAATTTCTTTTCTGGAACTGACGGTCGATCCAGACTTCCTGACAGTCGATTGTGAGTACACTTTTGTTTTCACACATCGCGCTTGACGGTCGACCACCAAGTTCTTAAGATCAACCGTGAGATTTTCATTTTACACATATTGTGCACGACGGTCGACCGCCACCGCCAACTTCTTAGGGTCGACCGCCAACTTCTTAGGGTCGACCGTCGCGGATCGTGTGACAACTTAAGTGAGGGTTTTTTAGTCATTTTCACGTCTCCCCTTTTTTGTATAATTCTAGATTGTTAATTACGTGATGTTTTGGCTTACTAGTTGATTAATAATCTCCCCTTTTATGTAGCATTTAAATTGTGATCTTTTAACTAGTCTTGTATGCAAATCTTGGATGCTTGTTTAATTACTTGTGTCTAGCCTGTGAGGCTTGTGGTTGAACTAAGGGAGTCATGCCCCTTGGGATGTTTAGATAGATAAATGAGCTGAATGTGTGCCCTATATTATGTAAACTGTATTTATTGTTGTAATTGTGTGGTCGGGGGTGTGCCCCGTTGTAGGAATTTTGGGAGACGGCTGGTTATGTCGTCATGATACTAAAATTTAGATTGATATGTAGTTGCTTGTTAACGGCATGTGGGCGCCATTGTACTATTGTAATATTTAGTTGTTGCTTAGACCTTTGCTAGTCTAACCTTTTGGTGAGCTGTATGCTACGCCCAGCCCTGCATAGTGTTGTGTCATCTTGTTACATGCTTGTAATGTTATTCTTGTGTGTATGAGCATTGCATGTATTTGATTTCATTAGAAGCAAAAGGTTAGGACGTGGACGATGGGTTGATCACCGATCCGAGAGCTCGGGCAGCTCGGATCTATCCATAGGACCGGGGCTGGTTAGCAAGGTTTAGGGCGTGAATTGTTATGATGATCTAATGTTATCGAGGCTTTGTCTAGTTGACTGCAATTACCCTGATTGAGGTGTAGAGGTCGTCCTAGGGTTCCAGTCTTAGTCTCGGTTTCATTTTATTAGGGTAAGTTACACGCCGCCCTAGGTTCTACCCCTGTTGTTTCAGCGCTGGAGCGCTTGGTTGGTGAGAGGGATGACTGTTGACAGTGGAGGTCACAGTAGAGCGTGCCATGGGGTAGGCGGTGTTTTCGCCTAGAGATGAGATGTAACCCGGAACTTTGTAGTTCCCTTTCCTTTCTGTGTGACGTAGAGTAGAACCCTATTGAGCTTTGTTGCTCACTCCTACTCGGGCTACGTTTGCAGGTGCAGGCGTCAGCTCTTTTTTCGTAGTACTTGCTGGACAGGCTTTTGGTGGCGTAGTGACTTCAGGAGGCTCTCGAGGATCCTGAGGTGTTGGCAGCTTCAGCAGTTCCTTTTGTTATATATTACTTTTGATAGATGTATTAAATGTATAATTTTCCTCTTCGATGATTAAATGTTTATGAATCTGTATTCAAGGAACAAATCATATAAATATGAGGTTTGTATAATTATTTAATTTTGTTTACTCTGATGTTAATCTGAAACTGTTGTAGATAGTAGTTTATTAGAAATTACTATGATGCCCCTCTAATA
This sequence comes from Narthecium ossifragum, assembly GCA_963920575.1. Taxonomy (NCBI): domain Eukaryota; kingdom Viridiplantae; phylum Streptophyta; class Magnoliopsida; order Dioscoreales; family Nartheciaceae; genus Narthecium; species Narthecium ossifragum. The sequence continues at coordinate 12,785,405 of OY986964.1, read as the reverse complement.
GAATTCTTCAATAATTGTTATAGAAATGCGCCAGAGATGATTGAATAGCTTAGGAACCCACACGTCCCCAACCGGATGGGTTTTCTGGGTCGGGGTGTGATAGGCGACGGCCAAGGGAGGACGCTGGAGATGGGCGAAGTGGATGGTGGATGGCAGTAGTGGACGGCGATGGAGAGGGGTCATTAATTTATACTACTCCTAGGGTTTACTCTAGTAACTACTAACTTTATTCATCCTCTTCACTTTTTCAATACAAGCTATAGCGGTAATTTTATAGAGGCCTCGACAGAGTTCTAATCAAACTAGAATACCTTCTTGCTTAACAAACAAATAATAAGACTCTTCCTAATACAACTCAAACTGACTCATAATAACCAGGACTTAACTAAATAAGAAAGTTACTTAACTCAACCAAAACTAGGAAACTGACTCAATGAGGATAACTACTAGGAAATCAATTAGGAAAGCAAGCCAACTAGGGATAAGGTTCCCTAATGGCCGGCTTGGCTCATCCTGCTCCAAAGGGACTTGGTCCCACCTAGCCTTGGTTGTGGGTCCGCCCAAGCTCAAGCATGGGTCCGGACTTGGTTGGGTTTTGGCTCGTAACAATTTCAAATAGTAGAATAATTTCAGTAATTAATCCTACAACCGAAATCCTAGCATACAACCCTTCAAAGTTCATCAGAAATCCGTGGAAAGCCACAAGGTAATCCTAGGCATACATTGGAAGGACATACTAAGCTATCGAGTCGATCGGAAAACAATTGATCGACGAAATCGAAGAAGTTGCATAATACCGGTAATTTTGAAATACTTCGCAAATTTACACTCACTATCAAATCCCGCTCAATTTGATCGATAAATCCGTCGAAAAGTCACTGTTACCATGCTATATGCCTCCTAACATCATTAGCTATCTATCATGGAAGAATAAAACCAAAAGAATCATGAAAATCACTATTTAAAGGGTGGCGGTCGATGTGACGGTCGACTGTGAGGTGGGATAGTCTACACTGACGGTCGATCCAAACATCGACCCTGAGAAGCCATTTTGAAAACAAAGGCACACGGTCGATGCGACGGTCGACCGTGGAGCCTGGGTGAACAATGGTTGTTGATCCATGCATTGACCTTTGGAAGGTATTTGGGCATCTAAGGCTTACAGTCTATGCGGCGGTCGACCGTGAAGCCTTGGTGAGCACTGCCACAAAAAAAAAGTCAATTTCGGGGATTTAACATATCAAAACTCGTTGGGATTCAATCAAACTTTGAGGAGAGGTAGGGAAGAATGTTGGGAATCTAATGGCACAAAAAAAATCAAGATTTCAATGGCAAAATATCATATCTGGGTTGTTTCAGTCGAAAAAAACAAAAAAACCGATAAAAACAACAGTAGAAACCAAACCAACCGATGAAACGTGAAACTGGAACATCGAGGTGTTCCTAAAACATCGATTACATTAGAATACAAACTTACAACACATTCTAACATGTATTTCTACATTAAAATATCCAAAAAGCAATCCTAGACAAATCTAATCAAACGATTAGGGTAGAAACACCTACATGTACTAGCTGAGTAGACGATCTATCAATTCCCAATGTTTCGCCACTCCAATTTGACATTGAAATCCACATCCCAAGCTCCAATCCGTAGTAGAGAGAGGGGGGGGGGGGGGGGGGGGGGGGGCAGAGAAACAAAAGAGGAAGAGAGAAAGGGGAGGGGGTTTTAATAGAAAGCTGGAATTAATCTCAGCCGTCCGTTTCGATCTTTCCCGATCAAGCTCCAATCTTCCGATCGGAAGTGCCACTAAGGTTCTAATCAATCACATACATCAATCCAATGCAGTTTGTGCACTACACATGTGTGAAACCGACCGCCAAGGCACAATTTTACCTAAATGCCCTTGAGGTCCAAAAACAGTGATGCGATCAACCGATCGCATACCAAGGTCAACCTAGCCAAACCAACCAAATCAGACCCTCGACCTGACGCGGTCGGACCGGGTTAGAGGTACATGACCTCACATCAAAGATGGGTATTGCATTGATTAAAAGTAACTTGCAGAAAAATAAAACATTCGATACATGATTAAACAAAAGGAAGTCCACACGTAGCTAGATCAGGGGTGTGAGAGAGTTTCTCCTTAATAATTTACATATTTATACATATTACATATTCTAAGTAACTGCATAAAACCGCCCTATAACCGCTCTGTGTTTCCTCTCTTTAATTGTTGCACAATCTATCTGGGCGACTCGGCAGCCTCCACGTGTCCTGATAACTCCCACGCTCTCCACTTCTTTGATGATGTCAGCATGTAGAAGATTGGGCAACACCGTTCATCGGTCATGATATTTGGTTGATCAATCACTTGGCTGATCATATTATTTGATCAATCAACGCCAAATATCTGTCCGCAAACATCACATGTGTTCGTCGGTCATTGGTTGATTTTCTCGATCATTATTTATGTTAACACATGTTAATTTGATGTGGATCAAAATATAATCATGAGATAAAAAATTTCAAAACTTTCTCTCGGTTGGGTTGGGTGAGAAATAAATTATAGGTTTTTCTTTCAACAAAAATCACTAATAGAGTGGACATGATACAAATAGCAGTAAATGAGTGGATGCTATCGCAATATAGGGTGGGGAACTCATGAAAACAAGGAAAATGGCCCGTGATAAGTAGACATGGGCTAAGAGGGCCGACAAATCCGGGCCGTCCAACTCATTGTTTCCGGGTTTGGTTAAAGCTATTTTTTGTTTACGGGCCGGGGTTGGTCACAAATTTGAGTCATGATATTCACACCGGCCTAGTCAGCCGGTGTCTTACACCTATCCTATGTGGCATCTCATGTGGCATCAATTATTTGTGGTCATGTAAGCTTGAATACATTTTTAAAGACTCAAGCCACGACCATTTCACCCATTTTTCCCATTTCGTGCCCGCTTGTCTCCTGGGCCAGAGAAGAAGCGCAGCTTCTCTCCCCTCCAGCACTTGTCGACGAGAACGGCCCGGTTCACCCCCCCTCCCCTCCCCTCCCCACCTCACAGACAGACATTGCCTCTCCCATCGGAGTCATTGGCGACGCTCTCTTCTCACATTGTCACCGTGGACTCCATCTCCAGGCAGTCGGTCTTCTTCAACACCGGCAACCCCGTCTCTCTCTCGCGCTGCTGGATCTTCTATCGACCTCGCCAGCAACCCCTATTCACCGACAACTGATGCCCTAACCAGCATTTCTAGGGTTACAGGCGGGGAACATTAGGGCATCATCACCTCATCGGACGAGGACAAGCACGAAAGGTCAGTAGCATTTTGTGTTATTATTTTTGAGGCAAATCCTCAATGGCATTCATGCTGCCCTTCTATATAATGCATCTATAAGAACGGACTCTTACATGATCTTTCTAGACATTTCTCATCACAAGTGCATTCCCTGAACCGTAGTAAATGGATTCTCTTCAGGTATCTCCATTCCCCCAAAACTTCATAAGAATCGTCTTCTAATTTCATTTAGTTTAGGGTTTTAACGATTTAATCATATTCTTTATCTCATAAGAAGTTTTGTTGAACTGTAGGTGATGTTAGATATATCATCTTTGAATGGGTTGCGGATTGCGATATTGAATTATAAAAGAAAGTTTTTTGGGGGTGGGTCGATGGTGCTTTTTATATGTTTCTTTTTCAAGTTCTTCTTTGTTTTCCAATAGGTTGTGGACTTCGGATGACTTGCATATGAAAACCTAAGATTAGACCGGTAGAATCGTTGCTATGTGTAATTTTTGTTAACAACGCGACAATTCTATGATTTCTATAATTATTGGGGTTGGTTTTCGTTATTTTAGAACCCTAAGAGAAATTGTTCGAAATCAAACCGTAAAGAACTGAAATATTATCATTGACTGTATTTGGTTTTAGAAGTTTGTTGAAATAGAATTTAGTACCTGTTCATGCCTCATCATTGTCACCTTTTATTTTTGAGGTTTTAAATGATGAGGTTTTCTTCGCCTTTTCGATGGCGAAGCGACATTGCTCGACACTACATCAAAATGAAGGTTAGTTGCGGCGAATTGAGTATAAGTTCAACCGCGAAGAGGGTTGATTGGTTAAATAGCGAGTGGTATAAGGTTGTTGAAATCGCATCTGAATCAGATATTGATTCTAAGATGGTGGTGGCTTTCTTGCATGAGTTGAAGAGCAAGTTGCATATCAACAAGATCTCAGGAGGACGTCCTCCGCCCATCCCGGATGATATGCCCGTGGGTGCTGACAATGTCATAGATGGAGGAATTGCAACGGGCGTGATGGGTATCACCTACAAGAGCCCTTTACCAGTGAACTGAAAGGGTTGTTCGCGGACTAAGAGGATACAGTCAGCGGTGTAGAAGGCTGTCAACATAGCAAGGCAAAGAGAGCAGAAGCAAAAGATGCTATGTGTATATTAAGAAAGTAATGAGTAAACTCTAATTGTCGTGCAGGAACAACCTACGTGCTTGGGCCCGGTCCCAAAGCAAGGTAGCAAAATCAATGCTAATGGGGATTCTAATGTTAAAGTATATATAGAACCGGTTGTGCCTAGTACACAAGAAAGTGTAAATGTATTGCAATTCATTGAATTCATTTGCTCAATTGCTATCAAATACGTGCTTTTATTATTATTTATGTTTCCTTTACGGAGCGATCATGCTCATGGGAATATGTTGTGGGTGAGAGGATGGACACACTAGGCATAAATACGGTACCAACCGCATACGTGCACAAGCATGACTTCATGGGCACGAATACCTTTGTGAGTATAATAAACATCGTCCGTTTATTTATTACAAACCTTAACTGATGCACTAATCAATTTCACCACGTCTCGTGTTGTAGATGGGAATGTGAGCGGAACATGCGAGGACTTATGGAAGGCACATATGTTAGGACAAACCTCAACTACATTAACTCCCTTCGTGGGCTTGTTGAAGATGTATCGGTAGCCTTTTTATTGTGCCTATATTATTGTGCGATTGTACCTATGTTATTATACTAATTTAGAAATAATATACATCACGATGTCAAATATTGTGCTATTTTTTTAATTTTGTCTTGGCAGATTATTATGCATTTCCCTCGCTTTCGGAGTTGGACATGCATACAGTTTAATACACAAACCTTCCGGAGAGCTATGAAGAGTTGGACATGCATACATGTGAATAGCTGTGAAATCAGAATCTCTGTAGTTTTTTTTCTTTGAAGTTATGGTTTGTGGGGATAATGTTGTATTTGAGGAATTTGACAAAGTTGTGGTTTGTGTGGTTTGCGGGGACACGGTTTGTCCTGGGGACAATATTTGCCCCTTTTATTTGAGAAATGTTGTAAAATTGTTTCATTTAGCTCTCGGTACAGGGGGGTTTTGCCGAAATTTTTTTATATAGACCCCTAAGTATCCGTGTCGTAGGCACGAGCATCCACTATGATCCTTGTATGGACGTTGAGATATGTGATAAATGGCATTGTAGCATTAGCCACGTATTAACAAAAGACATATATGCGATATGTGCCTCTATTTTTATCCGACCCAGGTGTGGACATGACAATATTTCATTTATGTGCCTTCGGCATTAACCACATATTGGTTGGAAATATTGTGCGATTCTGCCTATGATTTTGTGCGTTCTCGGCGTGGAGATGGACGTGATGCATGACAATGTATAAAAATGAGCGCGTATTCGTTGCTTATATTGTGCGATTATGCCTATGTGTTTGTGCATGTAACCCTTTGTGTATCCATCACAATCTATAGCATCCAGCATCGAGCGTGTATTAGTTGTTTATATTGTGTGATTGTTCCTATGTTTTGACGCGAAAGAGTTCTATGTTCATGGAGCGGGTATTGGTTGCTTATATTGTGTGATTGTGCCTATGTTTTTACGTGAAAGAATTCTCTATACATTAAGCGCATATTGGTTGCTTATATTGTGCGATTGTGCCTATATTTTTGTGTGAAAGAGTTATCTGTACATGGATATGTGCTTCATGGCATCCAGCATTGAGCGCGTATTGGTTGCTTATGTTGTATGATATTGCCTATGTTATTCTGCGATTGTGCCTATGTTTTTGCGCGAAAGAGTTCTTTGTTCATGGAGCGCGTATTGGTTGCTTATACTGTGCAATTGTGTCTATGTTTTTGTGTGAAAGAATTCTCTGTACATTAAGTGCGTATTGGTTGCTTATATTGTGTGATTGTGCCTATATTTTTGTGTGAAAGAGTTATCTGTACATGGATATGTGCTTCATGGCATCCAGCATTGAGCGCGTATTGGGTGCTTATGTTGTGTGATTGTGCCTATGTTATTCTGTGATTGTGCCTATGTTTTTGCACGAAAGAGTTCTTTGTTCTTGGAGCGCATATTGGTTGCTTATATTGTGCGATTGTACCTATGTTTTTGCGCGAAAGAGGACTTTGTTCATTGAGCGCGTATTGGTTGCTTATATTGTGCGATTGCACCTATGTTTTTGTGCGAAAGAGTTCTCTGTTCATTGAGTGCGTATTGGTTGCTTATATTGTGCGATTGTGCCAATGGTTTTGCGCGAAAGAGTTCTATGTACATTGATATGTGATACATGGCATCCACCATTGAGCGCATATTGGTCGTGTATATTGTGTGATTGTTCTATTTGGCCTTAACAAGTCTTGATTTAGCTTGCTTTTTCAATAACAAGTGTTCCAATTTCTTAAATGTCTGTGCCATTATGAGGATAGTTACAGTACCAAAATTGTTCTATTTGGCCATAAATTGATGCATTAGAGATGCGAAAACGAATTTTGCATATATTTCAAGAATGATAGACATTTACAATAACCAAAACTTTTCACATTTTGAATGCTTATGACGGACTCAAGAAGATGAGATTATCGATGTTTACAACAATGGATCCAGCGTCATGTTCGTCTGATTGTAGCCGTTCAGCACATTCATCAATCCACTCTACAACAAGAGGGGAAAATTTACAATTTTACTGGCAATATACAAAAAGGAGATGCCGCCAAAACCTAAGTCAATCGATGGGGAGGTGGCCCTACGATACTGCTTTGGAGAAACATTTTTTTCGAAGCCATTCTTGTTTGGTGAGGAAATCATTGAAGACATACTCTTCTTGCACATGACTCGAGCATTCTGGTCTTGGAGGCACACCTGGAGTTGTTGTTCCATTGGCGACAGGTGCAGGTGCTCCTGGAGGTTTGTTAGCTTGTAGTGGCTTGGTTTTGAAATACAACTGTGGCTGTTGACCGAGGCTCAAATGTTAATACGTGTCTTTTACTATGTTATGCAGGATACAAGAAAAAAAGAATACAATTCAGATGAATGATCAACCATAAACAGAAGCTTACATTAACTCCTCCAGCTATTGCATTTTTCTTCATTTCCTCCCCAAACTTGTCCTTTCCAATGCAAACAATATAACTTGTTTCCCCCATAATTTGTAGCATCCATTGCAAAAAAAATCCAATTAAATCAAGCGTGAATAAATTCCAAAGCTTGGGTACAAGCAGTTTTTTGTAATATAGAAGAATTACCTGCACAACCCTGATTATATTTTGAGTTGCCCCTGGAAATTAAAAGAAGATAGCATGAAACAACAATATCATGAGAGATATCAGTCACATTGATACTTCACTTTGCATATAGATTACAAAATCAGCAACTCACATTAGGACATGCTTTTCCTCCGCAAGAATTGCATTCTTCGGCATTATATCATATCTGGAAACCAAGCATAAAAGTAAGTCTATATGATCAAAAAGGACAATTAAGAAAGCATAGAACATTCAAAGAACAGTTTAAAATGATATTAAAAAAATCTTCTAAATTTCGTTGGAGCAAACATACCAAGTTAAACAAATATAGGAGAGGAACACCAGATTCAGACAAATAGTAATGGTGCCACAAATACACATAAAGATATTGACAAAAGCATGCAAAGTTCGCATGGGAGGTCTCATTTCTCGCTTTTTTGGCCAGTTAATAGAACCACTAGTTTTGAGGTCAACATAATAAAACATAGCTAACTATGAAAATTCATTAGGAAAATGCAGAGAAAAAGAGCTCTAATTAGAAGATTGATGCACAAAATCCACACTCTAGCTACACTCAGTCCAGCTAATAATAAATCGATACCACAAGAATGAGGGTGCGACAACTAGAAGCTGCTATTAAATATTCACGCTCCAAGCATTTAATCTAGATGGCGCTTAATTGAAGAAAACCTACAAGATTAACTCCAATTATGGATCAAATTAGTAGATGTACTTTCTGGCATCTTGGATGACTAATATAAGAGATCCACAAATGTTAATCGCAAGATGACTAATAGACCAATCATAGTATGCAGATCTATACATCTCCGATGCGTAGGCCAACTGATCGTGAACAGAAGATACCAAAACAATACACCGTCAAGAATTTCCAGTATGCATACCATTAGATGCAGAGACATGTATAACGCTAGAAAGCACCAAAATAAAAATTCAAAGCACAGATCGCAGCACAAGATCTGAACTTTACCCATGCTTAGATCTAAATTAAACTACACGAAACACACCCTATGTCATATCATTTAATCCAACAATCAGCACAACAGAGAAAATATCAATCCGAGTGCAAAGTCTAGACTCCATTGATACATAGACCAACTAAAAAAGCACACCTAAGAGCACATGAGCACTCGAGCTCGTGGCGTTCGATTCAAAACGGCTTCTACTCATATTCTAGTGTTAGGGTTAAAGAAACAACCAGAATTATCATATCTCTCCTTGGGACCACCAACTGGATCAGATCCTAGAGTTAGGGTTCAAGAAGAAGATGGAAACTTAGGGTTATCTTCCAAAGTGGTTGCGCATGAAGTAGCGATCCTTGGTGAGGTCGACGGTCTCGAGGGCGAGTCCGCGGAGGTGCTCCCTCCGATCGATCGCCTCATCTTGGACAGAGGCGTCGCCGCCGCTCCCCGATTTCGATCCACCACTGAAGAGGAGGGGTCCAGCCTGAGGAGGAGGATTGAAGAGGGATTAGGGAGAAGGGATTCGGGGGCCTCAAGGGATTCAAAAGGGTATGAAGAGGGTGAACAATATTCATATGGCACTTGAGTTGGCATGTTATTTACGAGTATATCTTGACACATCGGATCGGTGTAATACACAGCCGGTGTGAGAAACTTTTTCCCACAAATTTAGATCTAAAATTTAATTTGGCGGGCTGGGATAAACCCTTATGGCACGTTTGGTTCGCACAAGGAATGGGGGATGGAATGGGAATAGGATTAGGAATGGAAATGGGATTAGGAATGGGCTATTACCAAGGTGATTTTATAATATCAGGATTGGGAGTAGGAATGAAGCATTACCGTGTTTGGTATACAAACAGAAGCCTGGGAATGGAATAGGAATAAAGTAAAAATGACTAAAATAGCCTTGGTATTTAACTGATCACATGCAAGTTTAAGATGAGGAAGGAAAGAAGCAGTTTAAGATGACATATTTCCACCTCTTCGATTTCTCGCTAGTCTATCTACTAGAAACGAAGGAAAAGACAAAGATTCATTTAAAACAGTGTGGCTAACATGACCATCTTATTTGGATCGTATAGTTGGCCATAATTGCTCATTATAATAGAACCCAAGAAAGAGTGGCAAAGAAGAACATGGGTGATCAGCTTAAAAGGAGAAGAAAGATGATTCAATTCTCACTGCTTCGATGTACTACATGCTTCATGAGATAGTTCACATCAAATCAGTCTTAGTAAGTCCATGATCTGAAAGCATAGAGACTACTATCTGTGTTATCCGCATGGACCATTATAATCATTGTGCTCTGACTAGCTAGATTGATTTCTGATTTCCTTCTATTTCAGTATATGAAAGCATGAAAAGAAGTTTCAAATCATAACTAGAGAAGCCCTCTATTGAGATAAAGAGAATGCTAATTCACATTTCTAGAATGGTGGAAGCATTTATTTCATCATCGTCATCTGAAACTTGATCGCAGACTGTCGTTTTCTAACAACTACACCAACTCCCTATCTTCATAATGCAATGCTGATGCTCATTTGAATGGTCTACAATCTTTCCTAATTTATTACCAAATTGTAATATAGTATTGGCCTTGGCTGCACTAGTGCTCAAATCCTCAACCTATAAAGATCAACATAGAGTCCTCATAAAAGCTAGAGAATGATTAGCCTGCAATCTTGAGGTCAATGTGATCAGTGAAAAACCTCATACAGCAGAAATTGACCATTTGAACTAAGACCGTGAGGTATTAACACCAGTTCATCAATACATATCACCACTTAAGAGAAACTTACCAATTGGCACCCCAACCAATTACGAAACCATAACATCTCCAACTGACAAACTATCAAGTCATACAACGTAGATAGGCAGATTAAGCATTCCTACATTTAAATTGACTTAATTAGCCACAAATAGTTTAACAAAATCCACAATAAGTCCATACAAAAGCATTTAAAGCTAAAGCCAATAGCACTTAAAGAATTTAAAATTGACTACAACCAAGTCCATGTTTGGCATAAATTAACTACAATAATATGATAAAAGATCAAATATATCCAAAATTGATATGAGCAACTTCATTCAATGCTTCATTCAATACCGGTCGAGCTATCTCTTGACTTATCGGGCTCCTTGTTCCATTGGAAGGCTAAAAAAATAGGAAATAAGTGTATCATCTGCACCCATTTTGTATCCAGCATCGTCTCTCTCATCTTCATTCAATCCTTCCAATTTTTTAAGCTCAGAAAAAAAATTATCCTTCCTCTCAGAAGTAACTTGTCAGTACCTATAGCTTGGCTAAGTTCATGAGTTGCATGCTGAATTTTGGAACCAATAGTTGACGCAACTTGATGAATAGCCTCAATAACTTCAGCTCTCGTATTGGACTTTTTCCGCCGTTTTACTCGAGAGGAAGTAATTTCACTTGGATTACTAATGTCTACATGAGTAGCGCACATGCTTACATCTGCTTGAGAAGCAAACACGGTGGCATGACTTGTAGACATTGGTACATTCTCCTCTGCAAACCAATCGGTATTGTAAGGTGGTATATATTGGCTTTCATCAATGTTTTCAATTTCTTCTTCTCTATTTTCCTCAACCACATCAGCAGGTCCCTCTGCATCTTTTCCCATTGTCCGATCCTTGGCAAAGATTACACACAGTGTTTCAAAGTGGTCTAATTTCTTGTGTCTGAAATTAGCAGCTCTTTTATGACTCTACAAAAATTTAAAATGATAGGTAAGTACCATAGAAAACATTACTACAAAACTAATAAAAATAGTTGACTTGCCATTGAGCTTAAGGTATATTTACCTTGATATATTCATCCCAAACAGCTGGCTCAGCTACCACATATTTGTTGACAGGATCCCAACCAAATCCACTAGTATTTGTACCATAAATCATACCATAGACAATTGAAAAGTCTCTTTTCATAATTCTTAACCTTGATTCTATGTGTGGCTTTCCTTTTATTCCAGCATTGGGTAATTGTTCTTTGACGGCAGCCTCTAAAATTATTAAATATCCCCCTTTGAACCCATTATCTGCATTATGAGTGCCCTTGTTATACAAATCCAGCAATGCAGCAATAAGTATGATGTCCTCCTCATCAGTCCATTTGTGCTTATCTCCTTGAGACATGACTATCAAATATCAACCATATAACAAAATATAAGCATATACCTAAGGAAATAGAAAATCATATATACTTTATAACATACACAAAATAGCATCACTTGCAACTTTATATGACACAAGCATCAAGTTCAAAGTAGCATTTCAAGCATCAAGTTCAGAGTACATTATCCAAAAGTACTAGTGTGAATAGTACTAATACAAATAAACAATGCAAAGAACATTGGTTCAACACAAAAACATGTTTAATTTCTTGATGTTCTCCACTGATTGAACATATCCTCCGCCAATTGATTTCTCCAATTACTCCATGCATCACTGGTTTCAATTGTGCTAATTGGATCACCATGAACATCATTAGCTGCATCTTGACGATCTAACTCTGGTTCCAAAGGATCCTCATTCATTTCTTTCCTTATAAGATTATGTAATAGACAACACGTAATCATTATGCGATTGTGTGTTCTAACTGGATAAAATGAAGGACTCCTTAAAATTGCCCACCGCATCTTCAACAAGCCAAAACATCTCTCAATAACATTTCTTGCATATGAGTGCTTCATGTTAAAAAGTTCTTCAGCAAATCGAGGTTGATGCCCTTGTCTCCAATCATTAAGATGATTTCCTTTGTAAGGGGCTAAAAATCCATTGCAATTTGTGTTTCCCGCATCAACCAAATAGTAACAACCTAGATATCATATTGGTTATTAAAAGATTAATAAATATGTAAGATGTTAAATAATTATTGAAGACTTTGATTACACTCTTACCCTGATGAACTTTTAAACCATTTGGTCTACTCAATGCATCGCGAAGCACCCTTCCATCTGCGACTGAACCCTCCCAACCAGGCAAAACGTATATAAACTCCATATTCGGTGAACAAACGCCTAACACGTTTGTGGAAAGCTCATTCTTTCTATTGCGGTATCTTGCTCTGTCATTTATAGGTACTCTTACATTGATATGTGTCCCATCTAACGCACCAAGACTATTCTACAATTCAAAGAGATGCACCCTTCAGTATTATAATTTAAAAACTTGAATAGTAAGTTATAACTCGATTTTATACCTTGAACCACTTCCATCGCTCATTTGTGGCAGGTACTGGCTCTGGTTTTTTTAGCAATTGTTCATGCAATCGGGTCACAACATGTAGAATCCTATTGAAATGTCTACTAATAGTTTCTCCCGAGTGCATAAATCGAAATTTAATCACTCTGTTTTTCACATGATGAGCAAGAATGTGTAAGAACATAGCAACTTGCTCATTAATCTGCAAGTGCTTTGTTGTTGTTAACCCCCCTACAGTATCTAGCTTGTAGCACAAAGTTTCGAAAGTCTTTTTGTCCATTCTAAGCTGCTCAATGCAAGTCCGTTCACTTGCATAAACTAAATCGTGAATGCGAGCTTTCTGAATCGCAAAGTCAAAGTTATAAGACTTGTTTCTAAGTCTAGTAGTATAAAGTGATGCACCAGAAAAAGAAGATTTAAAAGTAGCTCTACTAGGCAGAGAATTTGATTCCATGTAGAAATGACAGCTGCATACTTTCTCCTCAGCATCAATTTTCTAGTTGTCAAATTCAAACGACCCATAGCTGCATATGACTTATAGTCAGAGACAATCTTATAATATCATACTGTGACTTCTAATCATAAATACACAAGTATAGATGCAAAATTTGTCAATATGCCCACAATACCCCGACAGGTACACTGACTAAAAAATGACAAAAGGCAAAATATGACTGGAAGGTTGTAAAATGCATGTGAATCATACAAAAACAAACTTTTCTACCAGCAACAAACATATAGAAATTTTTCTACCATCAACCAAACTTTGTCAATATGCCCACAACCAAACTTTTCTACCAGCAACAAGCATATGAACCATACAAAAACAAATTGGCAAAAGCAATGAATCCAATGGAGTATTTTTTGCACCTTAGCTTCATCAACCAAACTGAATGATTATTTTGAATCAATTCACATGCAACGTTAGAGAAAATCAAACTAGGAGAAAGAGAAATTCAGGCAAGTATATGTGACAGATATGAGTCAAACGTAGCACATAGAAATTTATGATGCCATGTTTTCTTATAATCTCCATATTCATAGCAGGGGCCCAATTAATTCATGTAATAAAAAACTTATTACTGAATGAAGTAGAAACAGGAAAAAGATGCGTGAAGAGCTAATTGATACATAATCTTGACACATTAAAAATTGAAACATCACACATCCTCATATTTGTTGAGATGAAAATACACAGGAAGTAGACAATGATAAGAGATTCTAAGCAATTGAAGCCAAGGAAGAGTGCATTGTAAGGTTGTACAACAATTTTAGGAGAACAAGAGCAAGGGGACAAAGAAAGCTTATCCAACATGACATGTCTTGAATCTTCAAAAGAGCATCAAAACTAAAAGAGATAAAGTGAGAGTGAACAACACCTATGACACTCATAAAGGACGAGATAATGTAGAACAAACTAATATGGTTTGAAGTAGGTGAAACAAAGAGATGTTCAAGGAACTGGTATTAAGAGAAGCATGTTCAGGGATTATCATTTAGGATAGGATAACAAAAATAGACACGGGTGGAAGCTGTGATGAAACATTTCAAGCTGCTTCAAGAAAATAGCAAATATGGTGTTTGATTAAAGTAATTTCATACCATTGTTAATTTGCTCCTTGATGTTTCCTCTGGTTTTTAAGTATCTTTTCACGAAATTAATGACAAGGGGAATGAGTATTGGTAGAATGGGTGGTGGGTTTGGGGTAGGTGGTGGAATTGGTGAGAGTGTTGGTGGGATTAGAGGTGGGTTTGGAGTGGGAGGAGGGATTCGTGTTGGGATCGGGGGAGATTGGATTAATGGGGAGATGGGATCGGGAGATCAAGGCGGCTCCAAATGACGGAAAGCCGGAGCCGGAGGAGGAGACAGGTCGGGAGAGAGGACGCCGGAGGAGGAGGGAAAGAGGGGAGGAGAAGAGGGACGGGGAGGGAGAAGAAGAAGAGAGAAGAGGGGAAGAGGGAAAGGCCATACCTCCGCCGATGACCACCAATAGATCGGGATCGAGAGGACGCCGGAGCCGCAAACGGCGCTTCGAGATCGGTTTCCTCGATAGTGAGATCACACGGAAGAGGGTTTTGTAGTGAGAGAGAACACGAGGAAGATAAAAGATCGCAGGGAGAGAGAGTTCGATCAAAGGATAGATTAGTAATTGTCTTTTCTAATCTCCCAATCGTCCGGAACGGAATGAGCCAGTCCGAGGTATATGATGGGATTGGCTTATTCCTAAGTTGTCAGGAATGAAACATTCCATTCCTGACGTTAAGTGCCAACCAAAGATGAGAATGGGATTTGACATGAGAATTGACCATTCCATTCCCATCATTTTTGTGCAACCAAACATGCGGTTAATGAATAGAAGCTTCTGTTGTTAACAATGTTTAATATGTGGTGCAGGTTTGGTCACAAAAATGGGCCCAAAATCCTGGACCGGACCAGGCTTGGGCAATTATACCCAGATAAAAGCCTGGCCAGACATCACTTTTTATCAGGTCTACTAATAAGTCATGCGGATATAGCTCCCATTGGATTACGCCTTTCTGGACTCAATATTGTAACTAATTTAAACAGATCTGGGGATTTGCTGTGGCCCATTTAGGACAGTCCTATGAATTGGGCCTGTCTAAACCGACAATCGTAATCCATGATTTAGGTTTTAGTCGGACCAAAATTTAATCAAGAAGTCAACCCAATGGCAAACTTTACAAAACATTGTTCATTTATATAATTAAAAATTAAACAAGATGATTTATCGTTCATCGAGTTCAGAGCTCCCACTAAATTTTTTCGTCTCGCTTGTATGCTCTTGAAAATAGTTGAGGGATATGTGAAGCAATATAATCGCATAAATAATGATGTGCGTCCATGCCCAATAAGGACGATTGCATGGCTTGCCACATAGGACTAGGGTTGTAATCGAGTCAAGCAGAGCCGAGCCGAGCGGGGCTTTTGAGCTCGAGCTCGGGTCTTTTAGTCGGGATCGGGCTCGAGCTTGAGTCAAGTCTCAAAGCTCTGCTCGAGCTTAGCTGATAATAGGTAAAACTACACTCGAGTTTGACTCGTGACGCTCGAAGTCTAGCTTTCAAATCTAATCAAATATGTACAATATATATATATATATATATATATATGGGAATTTTTAAGGGGGGAACTGATTCCTATGTTTTACATAAGGAACCATGATCCTGACCGGCCAGATCTGTTTGGGGACTTAACCCCCCTCCCCCCCTCCCCTCTTCCACTATCCAGTCCCGAGCCAACCCCTCTCCCATGCCCTCGACGTCGCCGTCGTCGCCTCGCCCTCCCCCGCCTCCCTTGCCCCGGCCTCCCTCGCGCCGACGCCTCGCTCGCCGCGGCCTCGCTCGCCGCGGCCTCCCTCGCGCCGGCCTCCCTCGCCACCACCGTCGACGCCTCGCCCGTCGCTGGCCTCCCTCGACCTCGCCCTCGCCGGCCTCCCTTGACCTTGCCCATCCCCGTCCACACTCAACCTCGCTCGTCCCGCCCCTCTCTCCGGCCACCCTCTCTCCAGCCCCCTCTCTCCGGCCACCCTCTCTCCCGACGATCGTGCCCCCCTCTCTCCGGCCACCATCTCTCTCGACAGTGCCTTTATTTGCCTGTTGAAGGGAGTGGGAGAGATTGGGGTTTGGATATTGATGGGTAACTGCTGGTTTAGGGGTGATCCATCCATTAACAGAGTATGTTCCAATGGAAAAGCAGGTGAGTTTATCAAGGAGTTGGTTCTTGGATTTGTAGTTCATGTGATTTCAAAGTCAGGTTTTCTGTTTCCATGCTTTCTCTGTTCGGAAAAGATGAAAACTTTTTTCCCTTCTCATATGTTCTTTCTCATGCTTGTCTGATCAGTATTCTTCTAGATAGATTCTGCATGTTCTACAATCTTTAAGTTTGATCTTTGAGAGGTTTTATATCTATTTTTTTTTTGGGGTCATTCTCTGAATGAGAGGAAAGTTAATATGGGCTTTTCTTTTGTAAGTTTTTTTGCTGCTATGTTTACATCTTCAGAAAGTTTGGATATACTGCTGCGGAGATGAGCATTGAGTTCTTATATATGAGTTCATGCCGAAACTAGTTTTTTGGCCTATCACCAGAATCTTAGAGATAAATGCAGTAACTTTACTTTCGCTTCTGACTACACTCATTTATTCACTGTGATTTCTGAATTCATGAAATTGAACTGTGGAACGAATAAGATGCTAGCCGACATGGCTACATGCTGAATAGCATTTTTTTCTGGAATGGTTTCTATGCTCAACTTCCTTGTGATACATTAAATATCAGTGTTGACATCAGTTTGGATTGATAGCTAATTCATAATCCTTGTTCATTGCTTATTCATGATGTCCCCCAATCAGAGTCATTTTGTATCGAGAAACATGTCGATAACGATGTGCAGTTTATTCCACATGATGTTCTTGATTTGAGGAAGACAAAATTTGTGGCTTAAAAACTTATTTAGGAGGTATCACAGGCAGGTTCATCACTTCAATTATGGCTTAAAAACTAAAAAATGATGGAGAAACTCCTGATGAGCGGAATAAACTCTCTTGAAGAAAGGATGGCTGCAGCCCAGACCAACCTGCAGAAGTTGGAGGAAATTGGTTCCAAGATGGCTTTCTGACTGCATGCTCTGTGCACTGTTGTTCTTACATAGTTTGTACTCATAGGATTTTAACTGATAGATTGACAGGGTTTGTATTTTCTGTAAGAAACTGATCTTGATGTACTTGAACTTCTTGTGAATAAAGGCCAGGTTGAAAAACATCCCCTGTACTTGAACTTCTTGTGAATTAAAGCCAGGTTGAGAACAATTTCAATTGAATGCATCAATTGAATACAAGTTGCAAAACTTGATCATTCAACATTCATAAGACTATCAATTTAACACAACCGAACACTTTCATATCATTCAACATTAAATTTCATACAACTGAACACAGCTGAATACATTATAGTTTGCTCATTTTCCTTTCAAATACACACAAAAAAAATGACATCTCACTCATCAAGGTGGTTCAAGTTCCCCCCAAAAAATTACACTGATAGGTTGGCCATGATGCAGCAAACTGTTAATTCCTGGCTGAATTGGTTGACATTTACAGGTCCTGAACAATGCAACTCAGCAAACTCTCCATATTTGTAATCCATTTCTGCCAATTCCTTTTCTTTGGCACCACCATATGCAAGGGGGGCGCGATCATCGGGGAGAGAGGTGGCAGTGGCGATCATCTCCTCAAACTCGCATGTGAACATGGGCCTTCCTACCTATACAACCATCCCAATTGATAAAACATCTGACTGTAATATGTCTTCATGAGATTTTCTCTGGCAAAACCCAAGAACAAAAAAATGAAGACGGTTGCATTATGCAAACATTGAAAATAATTTACAAATTATTCCCATTTCCATTTTCGTTGCTACTAATGCTGGACTTTATACACATTCTTCTTGGTCCAAATGAGACTATTATTGTTCCCACTACTTTGCATTCCTTTAGGACCAAATCCTCACCATCAATCTGCACTCAGCTCTATCCGAAAGAAGATAACATACATTACAATAGATTCATCTTAATAACAAGAACAACAACATCTTTATGAGGACAAAGAGCTATATGCTTCATGCCAATCCTGATAATCCAACACATATTGTTAGTACTATCTCTTAGATTGAGCAGTTTTGATGGTAGAAATATCAAAAATTCTGCACAAGGCTATAATATTGGCATTGCCCGACTTTACTATTTGACTCAACCCAAAGTTTCTACAACTATAAAAAGGCTTCAATGGTTTATAAATACTAAAAGACTTGTAAATTGGAATTGCAATGAATAAAATTGGCTTATTATCTAAACCTAAAGTTTATAATTGGACTAGTCATATAACAAAATGTGCAGAAGGTGAGTGGGAAATATATTGCGTTCTGAAATATATTTTTAGGTCTGACGTGATCAAATCGGAACTTTATCATGACTAGCTATAAATTTTCTGTGAAAGAGAGGATTTGATCCTATAAACTTGAGGGGAATCTTCTCTGCTTAATTAACTAAACTGATAAAATTTTGGTAGAGTGAGTGAGTTTGAGTTTGCTAATTACTGACCAATTTGGCC